>CM052801.1:97300779-97356382 GCA_028533885.1 Nasua narica | reverse complement strand
CTCCACACATAAGTGAGACCATAAGATAATTGACTCTCTCCGCTTGACTTATTTCACTCCGCATCATCTCTTCTAGTCCTGTCCATGTTGATACAAAAGTTGGATATTCATCCTTTCTGATGGAGGCATAATATTCCATTGTAGAGATGTACCACATCTTCCTTATCCATTCATCTGTTGAAAGGCATATTGGTTCTTTCCACAGTTTGGCAATTGTGGCCATTGCTGCTATGAACATTGGGTACATGTGGCCCTTCTTTGTACTGCATCTGCTTCTTTGGGGTAAATACTCAGTAATGCAATTGCAGGGTCATAGGGTAGCTCTATTTTTAATTTCTTGAGGAATCTCCACACTGTTTTCCTATGCGTCTGTTTTTGTGCCAGTACCATACTGTCTTGATCACTACAGCTTTGTAATACAACTTGAAGTCCAGAATTTTGATGCCTCCAGCTTTGCTTTTCTTTTTCAAGGTTGCTTTGGCTATTCAGGGTCTTTTGTGGTTCCATACAAATTTTAGGATTGTGTGTTCTAGCTCTGTGAAAAATGCTTCTGGTATTTAATAGGTATTGCATTAAATATACAAATTCTTTTGGGTAGTATATTCATTTTAACAATATTTATTATTCTAATCTATGAACATGGAATGCTTTTTTCATTTCTTTATATCATCTTTAATTTCTTTTATCAGTGTTTTAGAGTTTTCAGAGTATAGGTCATTCATTATTTTGGTTAGATTTATTCCTAGATAACTTATTGTTTTTGGTGCAATTGTATATGAGATTGATTCCTTAATTTCTTTTTCTGCTGCTTTGTTATTGGTGTATAGTAATGCAACAGATTTCTGTACATTTTGTATCCTGTGACTTTACTGAATTCACTTATCATTGATTTGTGAGTATTGAGCCACTTTGTAACCCAGGAATAAATCCCACTTGACACTGCTGAAAGATTTTTTAGATATATTGTTGAATTTTGTTTGCTAATATTTTATTGAGAATTTTTGCAGCTATGTTCATCAGGGATATTGGTCTATAGTTCTCCTTTTTAGTGGTGTCTTTATTTGGTTTTGGTATCAGATAATGTTGGTCTCATAGAATGGATTTGGAAGTTTTACTCCCTCTTCTATTCTTTGGAATAGTTTGAGAATAGGTATTAACTCTTCTTTAAATGTTTGATAGAATTCACCTGGGAAGCCATATGGCCCTGGACTTTTGTTTGTTGGGCGTTTTTGATGACTGATCCAATTTCATTGCTGGTGATTGGTTTGTTCAAGTTTTCTATTTCTTCCTGTTTCTATTTTGGTAATTAATATGTTTCTAGGGGTTTATCCATTTCTTCCAGTTTGTCTGATTTTTTGGTGTATAGTTTTTCCTTCAGGCCATTAGTCTGCAGAGACTCTCCTTGCCTGCTGTGGGCAATGTTTGGTTGGTGGCTTGAATGTGGCAAGTTTTAAGTAGGTATGCTCTGGCCTGCTTGTGAAATGAGACCTGACACAACTAAGGTGCTGTCGAAGTCTGGTCGGATGATGTGGTGTGTGCAGGGGTTTCTGCTGTTTTTCTGGGGGAGGGGCCTACTGCACTGGGACTGAGGCAAGTGTGACTGAAAAGGGCAGTGTGCATGTTAGGCAGCCAATGTTGGTGCTGTGCTGCTTTCTGCAGGTGCCTCTGTGTTGATGCTCTTGGCATGGTAAGGGAAATGGCACCGGCCAGCTCCTTTGTTCCCTGAGAGGTGTCTCCATGAACATTGCCTCTCAAGGAAGTGCTCCAAAAAGAATGAATAATCTCCTCACTCTCTGCCACACACACTCTTCAGATGGCTATTACCTTGCTCTCTGCCCCTGGGTTCTTTGCTTGGCTTCACTAGGAGCAGTGCGGTGCCCTCTGGGCTCTATCCCAGCCATGCCTGCTGACCTTTAAAACTCTAGGCTTTAAGCCCCACTGGTTGGAAGAAGTTACAATATTCAGTCTCTCTCAATTTCTAAGCAAATAGCTTTAGGGAAACAGTCTCTTTGTGCATTCCTCTGTGTGCTCCTTTCTCTCTCTCTCTCTCTCTCTCTCTCTCAGCCTTCTCCTTGACCATGGCTTTCTCCCCTCCACAGCACCCACAGTCCGTTTCTCCCCTGAACCACACCTCTGCACTTCCTACTTACAGCTTTTTATATTTCTACCAGCTGTATATGACAATTTTAGTTCCTCTACATCCATGCCAAATTGATATTAGTCTTTTAAATTTTAGCAATTGTAATAAATGTTTATCAGTATTTCACTGTGGTTTTAACTTCCATTTCTTAGACTAATGATGTTGAACATCTTCTCACATAATTACTTCTTATCCCCGTATCTTTTTGCTGACATGTTTTCAAATGTTTTACTCCCCTTTTTATTGGATTGTTTGGTTTTTTAAGTTTTGGGGTTCTTCATATATATCAAAAACAACTCCTTTATTAGATGTGTACTTTCCAAATTTTTTCCCCAATATGTTGTCTGAATTCTCTTAATGCCATTTGAAGAAAACAAATTTTTAGTATTAAAGACATTCAGTTGATCATTCGTTGTTTTTGAATTGTGCTTTTGATGTCATAGCTAAGAAATATATGTCTAACATAAGGTCATACTTGTTTGTTTCCTGTTTTCTTCTGGAAATTTTATAATTCTAGGTTTTACACATAGGTCTGTCATCAATTTTGAGTTAAATTTTTATGTATGATGTGAAATATGGTTTTAAATTCTTTCTTTGTTGTTAATGGATATTCACTTGGTTCAAGACTATTTTTCCTCTACTGAATTGTATTTGTGCCTTTGAAAATTTGTTGGCCATACAATGTATCATCTATTTTAGGGTTCTCTCTTCTGATCTATTGGTATATTGGTACATCTTTACACCAGTAACACATTGTGTTGATTACACAACTTTAAAATAAGCCTTAAAATTAAGCACTGTAAGTTCCCAAACTTTATTTCCTTTTCAAAGTTATTTTGGTAATTAGAGTTCCTTTTCATTTCCATGTGAATAATAGAATAAGCTTATTAATTTGTACAAAAATACCTGTTATAATTGTGACTGAGGTTACTTTGAACTTATAAATTGATATACGAGTAAATGACAGCTTAACAATATTGAGTCTTCTCACCCATAATCATAACATGCCATTCATTTAGATCTTTAGTTTATCTGAGTTAATTTTGCCATTTTCAGTGTATAGGTGTTGAGCAGTTTTTATTAGATTTATCCTGAAGGATGTCATGTTTTTGATTATACAGTAAATGGTATTTTTGTTTCAATTTTTCAGTTGTTGTTTTGACTTTTTGTTGTATGTTCCAATCAAAATTCCTTTTATTATTTTTCTTCTTTATTGTACTAGCTGGTACCACTAGTTTGATGATGAATAGTGATGGTGAGAACAGACATCTTTGTCATATCCTAGATATTAACAAGAAGGCATTCAGTCTTTTACCACTATGTAATATATCAGTTGTAGGTTTTTCATAGCTCTCTTTTATCAGATTAAGACATTTCCTTCTATTTCTAATTTGCTGAGAATTTTTAACTAGACAGGATGTAAAAAAATTTTTTTCAAATGTATGGTCTATGTCTAAGATGATAATGTAGTTTTTCTTCTGGGATTTGTTAGTAGGTGAATTACATTGGTTGATTTTAAAATGTTAAATCAGTTTTGCATTTCTAAAATAAACTCCCTTGGCCATGATATTTTATCATTTTATATATGGCTGTACTCTATTTCTTCACATTTTACTTAGTTATTTTGGCATGTACGTTTATGAGGTTTATGTAGAATTTTAGGTAGAATTGGTATATTATTTTCCCTTAAATTTGTTAAAATTCACCAATATAGTCATCTGGGCCTGGAGTTTTCATTATGAAAAGATTTTTAATACTAATTCTGCTTATTCAATAGATATATTCTGATTATTTCTTCTTAGGTGATTTTTGCTAATTTGAATCTTTCAAGGAATTTGATAATTTCACTTAAAGTTGTCAAATTTCTTGTCATAAAGTTGTTTTTAATATTCCTTATGTTTTTAATATTTGTGGAATCTGTACTTATGTTACCTTTCTCACTCTTGATGTATGGTAATTTTTATCTTTCCTCTTTTTTCCTGACCAGTCTGGCTAGAGGTTTGTTGATGATAATTACTTTTCTCAAAATGCTAGCCTTTTGTTTCATTGTTTTGTTTTGTTTTCCTGTGTATTTTCTACTTTATATTTATGTCCACAATTACAATTATTATTCTCTTTCTTCTGCTTACTTTGTTTTTAATTTTTTCTTTTTTCCGTCTAGTTTTGCCTAACCTCCAGTTTTATTGAGATATAATTGACATACAACATTGTATTAGTTTAAGGTATATTATTAGTTTCTTAATGTGGAATTTGAGGTCCTTGGTTTAAAACCTTTCTTCATTTCTACTATTTGCATTTAGAACTATGAATTTCCCTAACATATTACTTTAGCAAAATGCCACAAGTTTTAGTAGATATTGTTTTCATTTGCATTCACTTCAATGTATTGTTAAATTTTTCCTGTGACTTTTTTGTCCCAGAGATTATTTAGAATATTTTTATTCATCTTCCAAATATTTGGAAGATTTTCCAGTTATCTTTATGTTATTGATCTATACTTTAATTCCACTGTGATCAGAGAACATACTGTGTGTGACTTGAATTCATTTAAATCTATTGAACCTTGTTTTATGGCCCAGAATGTGGTCTAGGTTGATGAATGTCCCTTGTGCACTTGAGAAGAATGTGAATTCTGCTGTCGTTGTGTTGGCTGTTCTCTAAATGTCAATTAAGCCGGTTAGATGAACCTGCCATCCAAAGTTTCCATACTCCTATTTTTCTTTCTGTTTAATTTGATCTTTTTCTAAATTTCCCATTGTGGAAGATTAAATCACTGACTTTAAAACTTTCTTCTTTTCTAATGAAGGCTTTACTGCTCTACATTTTCATATAAGCACTATTCTGGCTGCTTACTACAAATTTTGGCTTACTTTGTTTTCTTTTTACTTTAGTTCAAAATAATTTCTCATTTACTTTGTGATTTCTTATTTGGACCATGACTTAGTAGTATATTGTTTAATTTATACATATTTTCTGATTTATTTGATTTCTTTCTGTTATGGTGTTATAATTTAATTTTGTTTTGCAGAAAACATCCTTAAGATGATTTCTTCCCCTTTTAAAAAATGGTGTATCACATAATTGCCAAAAAAGTTAATTAGTTTGATAACTTTTTTAATAATTTTTTAAAATTATTGATTTGCTATCACCTGATTCTCTCAGTTGTTAATAGAGGAATCTTAAAATCTCCAACTGTAATTGTGGTCTATTTCTCCCTTTAATTTTCAAAGTTTTTGTTTCATTCATTTATTTTAAAGGTATTTTAATCAGTATATACACATTTAGGGTTATTATAGCCTGTTTTTAAAATTGACCCCTTCAGATGGTCACTGAACCCTATCAGTGGTTGCATGGGATATGGGGAGGGATGTAAGGAATGGACTACAAAAGAGTCACAGGAAGACTTTTGGGGAGATAGATAAATCCATTTTCCTGAGTGTGGTGAGTTTTTTGTAATGTGTTCACTTTTCAAAAGTTATCAGATCATATACTTTAAATATGTACAGTTATAACTCAACAAACCTAAAAAAAACTGAAATAATAAAATTGACCCCTTTATGTTATTAAATAACTCTTTTTATCCTTGGTAATATTCCTGACTCTGAAATATACTTTATTTGATGTAAGTATAGTTTCCACCAACTTTCCTTTGATTAGTGTTAGCATGCTATATTTTCCCCTTCATTCTTCTTCTAATCTGCATCTTTTTTTGATTGATCAAGGGTTGTTTTGTTAACAGCATATAATCAGATTTTGCTTTTATATCAAATATTAGAATGCA
Source organism: Nasua narica (assembly GCA_028533885.1). Lineage (NCBI taxonomy): Eukaryota > Metazoa > Chordata > Mammalia > Carnivora > Procyonidae > Nasua > Nasua narica. The sequence goes on along the minus strand of CM052801.1, from coordinate 97,350,461 downwards.
TTTTATTTCATTAATTTTTTAAAGATTTTATTTATTTGTTTTTATTTTATTTGTGAGAGAGAGAGAACGAGAACGAGAGAGAACATGGAGGGGCAGAGGGAGAGAGAGAGAAAGATAGAGAGAAGCAGATTCCCTACTGAGCAGGAAGCCCGATGTGGGGCTCCATCCCAAGATCTGGAAATCATGACCTGAGCTGAAGGCAGATGCTTAACCAACTGAGCCACCCAGATGCCCCTAATGCATTTTATTTAAAGTGTTATGCCATTTAAATTTAATGTGGTGATTAATATGCTTTCTCTTTGTTTTCTATGTGTCCCATCAACTTTTTTGCTCCCTTTTCTACTTTTTTCTGTTTTGTTTTGGTATTTCCCTTATCGGCTTGTTAGCTATATGTCTATTTTTAAAGTGTTTACTCGAGGATTTACAGTGTAAAATTTTAATCAAATTCTACCTTCAAATAACATACCACTTCTTCTGTAGTGTAAAAACTTATAATAGTAGACTTTCATTTCCCTACTTTTAACTTTTGCATTACTGCTGTCATGCATTTTACTTCCTCATGTATTATAATCTCACAATATATTGTTACTAAATTAACCATCAAAATACCATGTTAATGACTGATATTAACTGTATGAATAAGAGATGGTAGGAGGACATTTTGCAAAGGTCACCCTTTCTTTTGTATTATGGTTGGAAGAGAGAAAATGCATAATGTATTGACAGAGAAGATCCAGTTTTCCCCAAAGGAAACTAATTCCTGTTGAAAATAGAATTCTGAAGAATGAAGATTTTATAACAAAGCCTTTTAATTGGTACAGAGCTAAGAACATTGAAATGTTGGGATTCTATTATAATATATCAATGGATCAGTAAACCCATATTTAAAAAGAAAATAATGAACAAATTGAAGCTGTTCAGCCCTGTAAGAAATGAAATGCACTTTGCCTCTTCTTATAGTAGGAATAATTTTGAGGGATGGTAACAAAAGGAGACAGGTCTAATTATTAGATTAGCCTCATTTCTCCACATAACTCTTTAGGTCATTGGCTCATTTTCCTTCTGAAAGATTAAACTAAAATATCCTCCATGATTAAAGAGAACTATAGTAAAAGCTTTTATACTATTATTATGCCATAAACAAAATACTAGGCTAATAATTTCAGTAATGTAAAACAAATTATATCACAGTGGAGAGGAAGTTAAAATAGTCAATATATGTATTTATTTGAGTATTGGGGCATGGTGTGATTGTCTTTAAGATAAAGCTATAATTACAACTTTAAGTAATTTATTTGTAACAGAGTTAGTTTTTTGCCCTTATTTGTATCAATAATTCTAATTAAACTTGTTATCAAGGATAGTTTAGGCCAATATATTTTTACTTCAACTTACAAATACAAGTGTAAAATAAAGGTAAGAGAGGGAAGATACAGAAAAACAAGATGTATATTTTGTTTATGGAATACCAGGCCCAATTTTGTATCTTGAGTTTATCTGACAGATAATAATATGCTAAACTGGCTTAGCCCCAAAGCCACAATTATATCATTAATCAGAAATTTTTACTTCGGGCCCCTGGGTGGCGCAGTTGGTTGAGCGACTGCCTTCAGCTCAGGTCATGATCCCGGAGTCCCGGGATCGAGTCCCACGTCGGGCTCCCAGCTCCATGGGGAGTCCGCTTCTCACTCTGACCTGCTCTCTCTCACTCTCTCTCTTTCCTAATAAATAAATAAATAAAATCTTTAAAAAAAAAAAAAAAGAAATTTTTACTTCATTTTTTAAAAGATTTTTTAAATTTATTTGACAAAGAGAGATCTCAAGTAGGCAGAGAGGCAGGCAGAGAGAGAGGGGGAAGCAGGTCTCCTGCTGAGCAGAGAGCCCGATGTGGGACTTGATCCCAGGACCCTGAGATCATGACCTGAGCCGAAGGCAGAGGTTTTAACCGACGGAACCACCCAGGGGCCCCTGTTGCATCATTTTTGATTCTCAGGCGTGAGTTTCAAATGTTTTTGTTTGTATGTCTGATGTTGTATAAAGACAAAATAATACACACGGAGCCATAACCTAAATTAAGGTACTATCACTTTTTTTAAAGACTTATTTATTTATTTGAGGGGGGAGGGGTAGGGGAGGGAGAGAGAAAATCTCCAGCAGACTCCTCACTGATTAGGAGTCCAATGAGGGGCTTGATCCCACAACCCTGAGATTACACCTTGAGCCAAAATCAAGAGTCAAAGGCTTAACTGACTGAGCTACCCAGACCCCCCCAGTGCTATCAGACCTTATATTTATAGTATAAATATAAAATATATATGTAAATATAAAAAGTATAATTTACAATATACTTATATTTATAAGCAGACCTTACTGTAGAAACTCTTTCATGTAACTTCCTGGGCCTTATAAATGGATTACTGCAATTATGGATTAAAGAGAGAATTTTAAGGATTTTATTTATTTATTTATTTATTTATTTATTTGAGAGAGAGAGAGAGCGTACCAGCAGGGGTAGGGGCAGAGGGAGAGGGAGAGGAAGAGAGAGTCTTAAGCAGACTCCACGCTGAGCATGGAGCCCAACATAGAACTCGATCTCAAGGTGTGCTGAGAAAATTTTAGAACCGTGTTCTGTGACCGCCTAGAATTAGAATTAGTCTGCTGTAGTGTTCACATTGGCTGCAGAAGAGCAAGAGAAGTTTTTTCTCTTTAGAGTTCCTCTGGATCTTCAGAGATCTGGTGCAAAACTAACAGACCAAAAAGATCTGCATCTACAACCATTACTAGTTTTCCTCTGAGGATCCTGAAAAACCCCAGGTTATTAGCTTCCATGAAGCTAAAAAAAATAATAATAACATAGAGTTAAGTCATGGTAATGATAGGTGTTTTAGATACTACATTAATCAATTCAAGGTACTTGGAAAGATTCAACAGAGTAAACTGTGTTAAGAGTTTAAGGACCAGGAGCACCTGGGTGACTCAGTCTGTTAAACATCTGCCTTGGGCTCAGGTCATGACCCCAGGGTCCTGGGATCAAGTCCCACATCAGGCTCCCTGTTCCATGGGGAGCCTGCTTATCCCTCTGCCTCTCTCTCTCTCTCTCTCTCTCTGTTTCTCATGAATAAATAAATAAAATCTTTAAAAAATAGTTTAAGAACCAAAAATTTTGACTTCTGGAAAGACAGAGTGTAGAACATGACACATTTTCTCCTTAACTAACAATAATTAAATTGGGAAAATGAATCAGCCATAGGAACTTCTTACTGGATATGTTGCCTAAGGCAAGGGACGCAAAAGCAAAATAAACTATTGCAACTACATCAAAATAAACAGCTTCTGTACAGCAAAGAAAGCACTCGACAAGACTAGAAGTTACTATAGGATGGGAGAAGATATTTGCAAATGGCATATCAGATAAAGAGTTATTATCCAAAATATATAACGAACTTACAAAACTCAACACCTAAAAAATAAACCAGCTAAAAAATGGGCAAGAAGACATCAATAGACATTTTTTCAAAGAAGATATACAGGTGACCAACAGACACATGAAAAGATGTTCAACATCATTCATCATGAGGGAAATAAAAATCAAAACTACAATATCACCTCACACGTGAAAGAATGGCTAAAATTAACAGCGGAAGAAACAACAGGTTTTGGCAAGGATACAGAGAAAGGGGAACCCTTTTACACTGTTAGTGGGAATGCAAACGGGTACAGCCACTCTGGGAAATAGTATGGAGGTTCTTCACAAAGTTAAAAATAGAACTACCCTATGATCCACCAAATAATAAGGGAGTGAAAAGGCAATGCACAAAATGGAAAAAAAATTTGAAAATCAGATATTTATTAAGGGACTGATATTTAGAGTATATAAAGAACCACCTTACACACAGTAAGATGGCTATCATAAAAAAAAGAGGCAGGGCGCCGGGATGGCTCAGTGGGTTAAAGCCTCTGCCTTTGGCTCAGGTCATGATCTCAGGGTCCTGGGATCGAGCCCTGCATCGGGCTTTCTGCTCAGCAGGGAGCCTGCTTCCCCCTCTCTGCCTACTTGTAATCTCTCTCTCTCTGTCAAATAAATAAATAAAATCTATATATATAAAAAAGGACAAACTGTGGAAGGAGCCAAGATGTCCTTCAACAGATGAATGGATAAAGAAGATGTGGTCCATATACACAATGGAATATAACCCAGCCATCAGAAAGGATGAATACCTACCAATTGCATCAATGTAGATGGAACTCGAGGGGACTATGCGAAGTGAAATAAATCAAGCAGAGAAGGACAATTATATGGTTTCGCTCATTTGTGGAACATAAGGAATAGTGCAGAGGACCATAGGGGAAGGGACGGAAAACTGAATGGGAAGAAGGCAGAAAAAACAAGAGAGACTGTGGACTCCAGGAAACAAACTGAGTGTTACCGAGGGGAGAGGGTTAATTTAAGGGCTAGGGTAATCAGGTGATGGATATTAAGGAGGGTACATGTTGTGAGGTGATGGGTATTAAGGAGGGCACATGTGATGAGCACTGGGTGTTAAACACAACTAATGAATCGTTGAACACTACATCAAAAACTAATGATGTACTGTATGTTGTCCAAATGAACATATTAAAAAAAGGAGGGACAACAATAGTGTTGGTGGGGACATAGAGAAATTGGAACTTTTTTTGTATATGGTGTCTTGTAGTCACCCTAGGTGTAACTATATATAATGAGTGTCATTATGGAGACATAAATTTTTAAATTTTATTTTAATTACAGTATAGTTAACATACATTATATTAGTTTCAGATGTACAATATATTGATTGAGCAATTCTATATATTACTCAGTGCTTGTTATGATAAGTGTACTCCTAATCCCCTTCACCTATGTTACCCATCCCCTCACCACTTCCCTTCTGGTAACCATCTGTTTTCTATAGTTAAGAATCTGTTTTTTGGTTTGTCTCTTGTTTTTCCTTTATTCACTAGTTTTGTTTCTTAAATTCCACATACAAGTGAAATCATATAGTATTTGTCTTTCTCTGACTGACTCTTCTCTAGATCTATCCATGTTGTTGCAAATGGCAAGATTTCATTTTTTATGGATGAATAATATTCCATTGTACATAAACCGTATTTTCTTTATCCATTCATCTATTGGTGGATACTTGGGCTGCTTCCATAATTTGGCTTTTGTAAATAATGCTTCCATAAACACAAGGGTGCATATATCTTTTTGAATTAGTGTTCTTGTATTCTTTGGGTAAATACCCAGTAGTGTGATTACTGAATCATATGGTAGTTCCATTTTAAACTTTTTGAGAAATCTCCATACTCCGTATATTTCCGTAATGGTTGCCCCAGTTTGTATTCCCACCAATAGCACATAAAGGTTCCTTTTTCTCCACATCCTTACCAATACTGGTTTCTTGTACTGTTGATTTTAGCCATTATGACAGGTGTGAGGTAATACCTCATTATGGTTTTGATTTACCTTTCCCTGATAATGAATAATGTTGAGCATTTTTTCATGTGTCTGTTGGCCATCTGTATGTCTTCTTTGGAGAAATGTTTGTGTCTTCTGCACTTTTTTAATTGTTTTTTGATGTTGAGTTGTATAAGTTCTTTATATATTTTGGATATTAACCCTTTACCAATATATCACTTGCAAATATCGTCTCCCATTCTGTAAGTTGTCTTTTAGTTTTGTTGATTGTTTTCTTTGCTGTATAGAAGCTTTTTATTTTGATATAGACCCAATAGTTTATTTTCGCTTTTATTTCCATTGCCTCAGGAGACATATCCAGAAAAGTGTTGTTATGGCTGATGTCAGAGAAATTACTGCCTATGCTCTCTTCTGGGATTTTTGTGGTTTCAGCTCTATAAAGACATAAATTTAAACTGATGTAATAAGTACCATCTACATGCAAAACCTGGTATTTGCAGACTTCTCTATACTTATGTTCTTTTCCTCCTATTTTCTCTATCTAGTTTGGGTCCAAAAGTTAATGATCTGTATAACTTTAAGGAATTTTACAGAAATATCTGATATGGCCAAAATAGTCGGTCTAGGCCAAAATAGTCAATATAGGCTCAATGAAGTCATCCCTGCTGCAGTTGTCCTTGAAGAGTGTCTGTCATAAGCATGTCACCTTTGAAATTTGATGTGTGGAAAATATAAATTTAGGGAGATTGTTTTAGGCCTGGTCCCCTAATACAGAGTCTGAGATGAGGATTCATGTGAAAATGATTTATCAGGAAATACTCCCTGTATAAACTAGTAGAAGAATGGGGGATTGGAATCAGGAATGGAAGGAGGTCAAGCAAGGTTTTTGTATCAAAACTCCTCAAAGGTTGACACTGGGTCAGTCCTGTAGAGCAGCCCTAGAGATAAAATGGATCACATGCCAGGAACTGTTCCAGTCACAGATAAAGGCATAGGGTATTTATACCTCTAAATCCATCTGCCATGTGCTTAAGGCTGCCAGTAAGGAATGGAAATTCCCAGAGTCTTCTTGCTCTTCTTTAAGCATGGTCAGAGATTCCAGCAGCCTAAGGACAATCTTCCAACAAAGCACCTATACTAACAAAGGTGCTGGCTTTTAGAAGTGAAAACACACCAGGAGCCTGTGTGCGTGAGAATGGTAAAGGGACCTAAAAGAATGTAAGCACAACAGTGACGGAGTCCAAAAATTTCCTGAATTTATTTACAGTTTGAAAAGTGTTGATCATAGGGGAAGTCTCTAAAGCAAAAATTTTCTCTGATAAATATTTATTGAACGGTTATCAGGCCAGGCATAGCTGTTTGTGCTGGGGGTACAATAGTTGATATCTGTGCTCTGATAAGACACACAGACACATGATCACAACTCTAAATGAGAGAGGCACCTGGGGTGAATGTCAGTAAGTAGCTTGAGTTCCCACACACTGTTTTGGGTTTTCAAATCTTGCTATTTGTTTGCTGTATTTGTTCGTCTGTGTAGGAAATCTTAATAGTTTTTTTGGTGAGAAGTTTGGAGATGGTTCTTGGCAAATTTTCTTTTCTCAACTGTGATTTACCCTAGGTGATTAAAAAAAACCCAGCATACATGGCCTGCTCCTTGTGGCTTCCATCTGTGAGTAAGCCTTAGGTCCTAATGACTGTTCTCAGTTGCAAAGCTCAGGAGCACCAAGGCACAGCAACCTTTTCTCCAAGCAGTAATTGTCACTTACTTTTTCTTCTGATGCATCAATGTTACCATTTATACTAGTTCATTTCTGTCACAGCTAGCACTTCAGGGCCTTTGAATTTATTATTTCTTGTTATGTCCTTCTCTTGTTCTTTGCATTATAGCGTAGTGGTAGAGCATATAGGCTTTTGAGCCAAAATACTTACACTTTAATATTTCCTCTACCTCCTAACTTTGTAAAATTACTTAATTTCTTGGTGCCTCAGTTTCCTCATATGTAAAATGTGGATAATGATAATACCTACTTTGTAGGAATGTTATAAAATTAAAGTAATGCATGTGAAATGCTTAGAAATATTTTTGACCCTAGTAAAAAATGTTAGTGATGATTAGCTGAAATATCATCTCCATAACGCTCATACTCTGCTTAAACAGCTACCCAGTCATTTTAAATCACTAAACTCTACCTCTGAAACTAATAATATACTGCGTGTTATTTAATTGAATTTAAAAATATCAAAAAAATAAATTGCATTATCTTGCATATTTTAATCGAATTGTATATTATATTCTATAATTGTCTTGTTTATTGTCTATCTCCTTACCCTCACATCTCCTCTACAAACATACATAAAAATGACCAGCATGAGCGTAGGTATTTTGTCTGCTATAATCATTGCTCTATGCCTTGCACATAGTAGGTATTAAGCAAATATTTGCTTAATTAGTAAATGATGTTAAATGAATCAATGGCAGTTTTGAAAGATAAATGAACCCTCTAGTGATGCTAAAATGATGCATAGCCCTTTTATAAAAAACTTCCTCAATCTCTGTGGGTTGTTTATACTTATCTAAGTTCCAAAAGAATGCAGTCATATAAGAAAGGACTCATTTATGGTGAAAACAAGGGAAAAACAAACAAAAAAGTAGGACAATTTAATTTAATTGAGGGCTACATTTGATTTTTAAAGGAAACAAGTAGCAGGATGGAAAAAAACAACAGCATTTTGTTAGCATTGTGCTAGGAGCTGTAGTAGGTGCTTTGTATAAAATATGCCATGCAATTTTTCACAACCACCCTTCTTTTTTTTTTAAAGATTTTATTTATTTATTTGACAGAGATAGAGAGATCACAAGTAGGCAGAGAGGCAAGCAGAGAGAGAGGGGGAAGCAGGCTCCCCGCTGAGCAGAGAGCCCAATGTGGGGCTTGATCCCAGGACCCCGGGATCATGACCTGAGCAGAAGGCAGAGGCTTTAACCCACTGAGCCACCCAGGAGCCTCTACAACCACCCTCCTAAATAGATTATTACCTATGCTTCATCAATGAGGACACTGAGAATTAGGAAAAGAAGTCTATTTTATAGCCATTAGTGATGAAAAAAGCAACCATGCCAAAATGTGACAGGTGGCAAACTTTCTCTGAGAAAGTTGTCACATGAATGTTTATATATAAAGGCACTGAACACCACATTGGGTAGTATCTTCCATCATAGTCTTAGAGGGCATTCTGAGATGTTCCTCAAGTGATTGTTTCTTATATAATGGTCTTTGATTAAATAAAAATGTGGGCAAAACGATTGTGAATAACATAATCAGAGTGTTTTATTTTTCTTTTAAGATTTTATTTATTTATTTGAGAGAGAGAGAGAGTGAGAGAGAGCATGGGAGGGGAGAAGGTCAGAGGGAGAAGCAGACTCCCCATGGAGCTGGGAGCCCAATGTGGGAGTTGATCCAGGGACTCCGAGATCATGACCTGAACTGAAGGCAGTTGCTTAACCCACTGAGCCACCCAGGCACCCTCAAAGTGTTTTTAAAGGGAAGTAAAATACTATACTTGAGGTGAATCTCAACTAACAGAGCATTGGCTTCTTATATCAATTGCCTCAAATATTAATTATCTCAGCTTTTATTTTCTTTTATATAAAAGTAACACAATTCACTGTGAACATTTGGGGTTAGAGAAATTTTTGAAGGAAAAAAACCACAAGTCATCCATATTCCTGCTTTCTATAAATCATAACCCTTAACATTTTGTTTTTTTCCAGATATTTTTATTTTCTAATTACATTTCTCTGTATTGTATATAGGTTTATACGCACTAAAACATGGCATTCAGGATCTCCATTTATAGCTGACTGGGAGACATAATACGCTAAACTGTCCTCCTATGGCAAAGCAACTACAAATACTAGATAAAATAGCTTTTTCAATTTTTTTTTTAATAGGCTCCTTGCCTAGTGCAGAGCCCAATGGAGGGCTTGAATTCACAACCCTGAGATCAAGAACTGAGCTGAGATCAAGAGTTGGATACTTAACTAAGCCACCCAGTCACCTGCTAGATAAAATATTTTTTTTAAATATATTTTATGGGGGCTCCTGGGTGGCTCAGTGGGTTCAGTATCTGCTTTCAACTCAGGTTATGATCTTAGGGTCCTGGGATCAAGCCCCACAGCAGGCTCCCTATTCAGCAGGGAGTCTGTTTCTCCCTCTGCTGGTCCCCTCCCCACCCACTTGTGTTCTCTTTCTCTCTCTCTCTCAAATAAATAAAATCTTTAAAATATATATACATATAGATGTATGTATATTTTATGTTGCATCACTGAACTCACTAAAAAATTAAGCAAAATCCTTAGAGGAGAGAAAGGGAATTAAATTGAGAATCCAGAAAGATAAATGAGCACTGAAACTAATTTTGCCTAGGGGGAATCTCTCAAACCCTATGACTTTGAGCTTCCCTTTGATGGCTACTTGAGGCCTGAATGGGGTGATCATACATGCCGTTGTGCCTGGGATAGTCCTCATTTATTCATGTTGCTATTGAATAATTATTCATGGCACTATTTTTCAGTCTTAAAAGTATCCTGGTTTGGGCAATAATTTATGTTGTCTCCCTAGGCATGGGCAGTCTTGATAGATGCCTTTACAGACATGAAGTCCTAAGACTACCTCAGTGTAAGAGTAGAAATGGAAAGGGCACAAAGCTGTCTCTAAAATATGATTACAAACAATGAGGAAAGAGGCAGACACCTCTAAACACACATCGTTTAGAGGCCGTTTGTGGTAAGTATGAAGAGCCATACACTGCTCACTAATGTCTGAGTACATCAATGTGACAGAGTCAATATTCATCATGTTGAAACGGATCATTTAAAAAATCTGAATTAGGTTTAGTATTAGCCTTTTAAGACTCTAAGAATGTATAACAAAATAAGGGTACCTGCAAATATAAATTGCTAGTGGAAAAGCTAATGCTTAACTCGACTGCAGAATGTAAATACATGTAATACCTAAATCTTCAATGATGCTAGCTAGCTACATTAATCTTTCCTATAAGATTCAAATAAGTGTACTCTGTGGCAGGAGCTCCCTCCATTCTGCTGTCCAAAACCACTACAAGAGATTCCACTCTGTGCACTTTTGTTTCCTGCATTCTCCCCAGGAATAGTTTTGGAAAGGCTTTGTAGGTTGATGGAAAAACATGAAATATAAATACATGGCGGTAACCAATGGAAAGTAGAATAGAGTACCAGCTCATGCTAATGTTTTTCCTACATTCTGCTCTGAAAAAGGCTAATACAATTTTAGAACATTGGATTTAGAAGGAACTTTCCTTTGTATAATTTTCTTGAAGATTTAGAAATTAAGTCATTAAGTATAATGTTTAATATAGTTTTGATGTAGTTTTCTTTAACTTCAGAAGAGGAAAGAGGGACTAGGAAGATTTCAGGCCAACTTTATAGCCACAAACTGTTTCTATAGAAGCAATAATTTCATTTCCATAACTAGTTAAAATTAACAACACCAATAACTTTAGCTCTAAAAAACTAGTTGCTGGGATTAAAAGTCTAACACCTATGTCTAGATCACAGTAATAAAAGATTTAATAAATAAATATAATTGAAAAAGTGATTATTAAAAATTATAGCATCTATTTTTTGAGGACAATGTCAATTATTTTAGGGCCATTTTGAAATATTATAAAAATATATTATAATTTTACAATTATAATACAGATGCATGCTACTAGATACTGCAACTTGCATGTAGTTTACTTTCATAATTTTAACCTAAGAATAAATTTAAAAAAATAGATATTTTACTTTATCTTGGTTTTCTTGCATCCTGATTTTTGTATTTTATATATTCTTTGAAGATTTGACAGTTTCATTAACTGTCCTTTAAAAATATTATTTATAATTTCTCCATTATATCTCACTTATTTAGATTATCCACTTTCTTCATAGCATTTAGTTTCTCTAATTTTTAATTCTCTCTTTTTTAAAAGATTTTATTTATTTATTTGACACAGGGAGAGAGATCACAAGTAGGCAGAGAGGCAGGAAGAGGGAGAGGGGGAAGCAGGCTCGCCAATGAGCTGAGAGCCCAATGGAGGGCTCGATCCCAGGACCCTGAGATCATGACCTGAGCCGAAGGCAGTGGCTTTAACCCACTGAGCCACCCAGGCACCCCTCTCTAATTTTTAATTCTCACGATTAATACTGAAATAAACAATCCTGTACATAAATTTCTGAACATATCTGATTCTTTTAAGGTATAGTAGAGGTGCAATGTAGAATTTGAGACTATATTTGTTAGGATTCACATGGGACCCAAAATACCCAAATCCTGCCTTGCCAGTCTTTCAACTTCCCCATGAAATATCCAAGGGTACCATACACTGAGGGAACAAAGACAAATAGAAAATCAAGATACTGCTTCAGAGCCTTTCTGATAAAATGGAGTTTGAGCCAGTGGCTCAAATTCAAGGCTTATGCAGACCTTCTCTTGCCTAAATCCAAATCCAGATGTCCCCACCAGCCAGTCACTTGGTCCGAATTGATGGACGCATCAATATTTAGCCATTTATAGCCATACCTGTCTGTCTACTCCCATTCTTAACAACTAGCAACCATTAATCTGTTCTTCATTTCTATAGTTCTGTTAATTTTAGACTGTTATGTAAATGGAATCATATAGCTCATAATCATTAAAGATTGGAATCTTTTAGTTAGCAGAACCCCTCTAAGATCCATCTAGGTTTTTGTATGAATCAATAGTTTGTTCCTTTTTATTTCTAAGTAGTATTCCGTGGGGTGGATATGCCATAGTTTGTTTAACCAGTCATCTATTGAAGAATATTTTGATTGTTTCCAGGTTTTGACTACTAGAAATGATGCTGCTATGAATGATTTTGTACACATTTTTATGTGGACATGAATATTTATTTCTTTAGGGTAATTGCTCAAGAGTGCAATTGCTGAGTCAGACAATTAGCTCATGTTTAGTTTTGTGAGACCCTGTCATACATTTCTGGAATGACTATAACATTTTACATTCCCACCATCGATGTACGAATGACCCAGTATTTCTGCATCCTCACCAGTATTTGATATTGTCACTAATTTATTTTATTTATTTTACACATTCTGATAGCTGTACTTTGAGGTCATTTATTTTTATTGTGTGAATTTGAGAATTTTTTTTACCAACTTGTTATTTTCCTTAAAACTTTTTTGGCATACTAAAGTGTGAAATTTTTAGGTAATCAAATTTGTCCTTTCCTTTGCAAATTTTTCCATTTCTTTTATATTTAAAAAGTTGTCTTCTTCTGAGAGATTATTCATATATATATTCATTTTTAAATTTTGTTTTTTATATTCTTTTGGTACATCTAGAAGTTGTTTTGGTGTATAGTTTAAGGATCTATCATGAGTCATTTGCCATGTAAAGAATTATCTCTAAATTAATTGAGTACCCCCCTCTTTTTTTCTCATTGGATTATGCTGCTTTCTTTATCACTGACTCCTTTTTTATTTAGACTTGTTTTTGAGTCTATGAAATCTATGAAATTCTATCAATCTGACAATTCTTGTACCAGTATCATTTGCTAAGATTTTGTCAAGAACAAGATAGCAGTCAAATCAATATTGGGTTCCTAGAGTTTAGATATTCTGTGTAAAATTCTGGAAATAGAACCATATGCTTTAGTAAACAAAAATTTCCATGGGAAAGTATTTTTTTGTTACCAAAATGCGGGGGCCTGATTTATTCCTGCTATGTAGGGGACTCTGATTGTACTCATGAGGTTCTGCTTATGAAATTGTGTACCTTAAATCAGATATCCAGGGAACTTGGTAATAATCTCCAATTCTTCCTCAAACTGCAAATACCCCAGAGTCATCCATGCCTCTGGGAATAGCCTTGGGTGTCTGATAATTCCCCTCCACAGATCTGTAACTTAAGAGTGACCCTAATTTATACTTTCATGTATAGTCTTTTACGGAAGTGATGTGAAGGAAGTATATTCAGCTGATTGCATTATAAGCATTGGAAACTGTCTCAGGCTCCCAGAATTGTGTGCTGGAAAGTATTTAAGATCTATTACTACGCAATAGTTGAAGGAATAACTAAGCAGAGGGTAGAAAAACGACTTTAGTTCCTCCTGGTGATATGAGTTTCAGAGACTACCCCATGGATTTACAAGTATTTAAGCAGAACCTTTATCATTTTTTTTAGTTGTATCACTCAGAAAATAAATCTTAACTTGAGTACAAGTTTCAATTTCATTTTACAATTGCCAGTATGTAAATGGGGGTGTTTGCGGCTGTGAATAACATATAACCTGACCCAAAATTGGTTAACAAAAGGAATTTGTACACTCAGGTAACTGAAAATTTCAGAGAAACTGTGAACTTTAGGTAGTCTGATTTAGTGACCAAACAAGATCACCAAGGACCTACTTTATTTCCTAAGGCCAGTTATTTTTGAGGTCACAGATGATTGTAAGCAACTCCCTAGGGACATGCTTCCTTGTTCAGGAGAGAGAATGAATGTGCCTTGCCATTCCTAGTGATAATGTTGTACTCAAATGTTTGGAAAATGCTGATTGGCATAAGCCATTCAGAGTTTACCTGTAGAGGTTGAGAGTAAGATTAATCCTGTATAGAAATCCTCTGGTAGAGAAAGTTGAGGATACTGTTAACCATGAAGGTGAGAAAATGGATGCTGGGGAGCAAACCAAAGCTGTCTGCTCTACCCATTATTTAGCGTTTTCGAGGCAGTTTCTAAAAGACTCTGAAGGACGGTTTGTAGTCATACTACTGGCTGTTCTAGTGAACCCTACAGAGACTATGACTATTCCTGGAGGTCAGTCAACAACAAATACATATTTATTGACCCTGTATACTACCTGCCAAGCAATTTCTTGTCATTTCACATGTCCTGGAAAGAGTAAAAGGGAGTGTTTCTCATCAGAGAATACTGGGTTTATTGAGGCAAAATTTGGAAAACTTATGTAAAATCCACTCTGTATAGATGAATCCTTTATTGGATAGCTTGGAATTTGACCAACGCAAAGGCTGCTGGGTTGCTCCAGCTGCCCCTTCCCCTTAAGCCACAGTTGTTTCCTGAGTGGTGCTGCTCTGGTGTTACCATCTCCAGCCCTTATCTCCATCATGTGCAGATGCAGACTGGTCACGGTTTACTGTGATGGACATATAGACAACGTGTCTGGAAGTACTGCCACTTCATTCCAGAATGTGTGTCAGCAGCATAGATTTCAGGTTTGTGGAGCAGCCTCTGATGTCGGTAACCACGAGGCATGAGCTGACGTGGGCTCATGACTTCATATGCTCCCCAGTTTGACACGCTAAGCCTATAGACATAGGAGGAGAACATGGCTTTTAAGAAAAGGAAACAGTTTCCTTGTAAGGTTTTGTGAGTTATAATGGCAAGTCAATTGAATGCCACCATTCCAGTCTCTGCTGCTGGGGTTTCTGGTGGAATGAGACAGCACTGAGAATCTAGCAGGAATTTGCTTTTAGGTTTTGAGTCAAGTCATATGGTGATAACGGAGGAATCTATAAGAATCTAGCAGCTCTTCGTATTTTTATTGTGTTTGTGATTTGTGTTTATAGTGGAGAGCAAGAATTACTGTCAGTTGTTTCATGTTCAGGACTGTAATCTTTGATATATAGCTACTAAAAAGTAAGTAGCATGTTGCAGTTTTCGGAGTAATTTCATATAACATTTTTGTTTCATTTGATCCCATAAGAATCTCATCACTTAAGTAGGACTGTGCAGTGATTCCATTTTATATATTCAGTGCCTCAGAGAACTATGCTAGTCAAAGTCATAAAATAAGCAAATAGTGAATCAGGGACTTGAACCTTGGTCACTGCATTCCAAATCTTATGCTCTTTTCACTACAGAAAGTACCCATGCATTTTTATGAAGAGATATGGAGCAAGAGATCAAGATCTCTTGATCTTGATCTTGATCTTGGGCTATCCTCCTGAGTATTTCCCCAGTCAGCTTTTGGCAGATTCTCCAGTGGCGGTGGGGATAGGGAATGAGCAGTGGTCTCCTACTAGTAGGTGTGTTTTCAGCACAGGGCAGCAAAGATGAGATTAAGAAATGTTTTTACGAGGTTTCTTTGGAAGGTGATATGAAAATATTCCACATAGTTGTTTTAGAGTTAAGCTGCCATTATTTCAGAGTAGAGAAAAGTGTCTTCATTGTATGTGTTGCCTACTTTTAATAAGCACTTTATTTATATGGCATCAAGCCACTATCATATCTCAGTTGACCCTCCTCAACTGGTCTCTGCCTCCAGTTTGTTTGTTTTAACTTGTGACTGTATCTCTATACTATAGCTAAAGTAATCTTCTTAAAATGAAAATTGGGTCCTGTCCATGTCTTAAAAGGCTCCAAGGTTCTGCATTATCTGTGGGATGGAATCCAAATTCCATGGTATGACATATAAAGCCCATTGTGATCTTCCCACCTACTTTTCTAGTTATTTCCTCTTGTTTGCCTTCTCATCCAGGCATTCTGAACAATGCCTATTCTGCCAGTTCCATACATTATGATCTCACATGTGCTGAGATTTACATGATGTCATCTGTGTCAGGAATATGCTTTACATTCCCTTTTTCCTATTGTCCTTGTCCCTTGGCAAGTTTCTCTCTTACTCATTCTTCAATATTTAGGTTAAGCATTAGTTACTCGCTGAAACC
Organism: Nasua narica; assembly: GCA_028533885.1. Classification (NCBI taxonomy): domain Eukaryota; kingdom Metazoa; phylum Chordata; class Mammalia; order Carnivora; family Procyonidae; genus Nasua; species Nasua narica. The sequence continues at coordinate 97,334,283 of CM052801.1, read as the reverse complement.
CTCTATTCCTTTCCTTGTGAGACAGATTTAGTCCCCACTTCCTTGGTCCATGACCCCCATAAAAGGTAACATATATTTTTATTATAAACTCATCTCATTGGTTTGCTACCTTTTTTTTGATGGTAGCCCCAACTAACCTATAAACTCTTCAAGGTTAGATATATTGGTTGATTACTTTTTTCTTCCAAGTTCTAAGTATAATGTCTTGCATATAACTGATTTTCAATGTATTTGCTGAGTGAATGAAATGCATAAGTGAATAAGTGTTTACTAGGTTGCCTTACCCACATGCATGTGTGATGAGTACTTTAAGTTTGTATGAGGTATTTTCTGATATGAGAAGGAAAGTTGCATCATTCACAGACATTGTATCATCTCTGGAATGTTGTGTATACTGTTGTTATTCGCCTTAGTAAAAAAAAGTTATTCATATTCATAAATGGATGTAGGTATAAGAGAGTGTGTTAGGCAAGGAAAGCTGCGATCTAGTCATAGGTTTGCCAATGCAGCTTTGCTAAAAACATTCTGGTTGAGCTTGGGCAAACGCCTTTCTCTCTCTGGGTTTCAGTTTTCTCATCTATAAAATAAGAATGGAGGAAGGAGGTGGATTAGAGATAGTCTCTCAGGGACCTTCATGCTCTGAGGGTATGTGATTCTAGGAAGCAGTATGAGTGGTTTACTGGAAATGGTAAAACCATAGATATGGTGAAGGTGCCTGACCTGCATGATCCTTTCTTGCTTAGACCCGAAGTGCTCCTTCAGGATATGGGCCTTGCTAATCACATTCTGAACATCAGGAGGCTTTTATTTCCCAGATGCAATGTTTATCTTACTAAAAAAGCTATTGAGTTAATTCCCATCAAATCCTTGCAGCTTCCCAGTTTTGAGGACCTTTCTGTTCTTTAATCAGATTGGACATTTTAAGATGTGGAAAAAGTAGTTTCATTTAAAAGATTTACACAGATTTTCTTCGGTGTTTTCTTCCCTTTCATATAATTAGCAGGCTCATTGAACATTATTAAAAAAAATAGATGAAGAAGAAATGATATGGATATGGTCCATTTAAGTCTTCGGTAAAATTAAGAAACTAAATACTAAATTCAGTCTTCTTATAATTTTAGTATGGGAAAATCAAGTTGATGTCCATCAATGTGTCTGTCAATGTTTTTAATATGTGGCTACTCATAATACACTTGGACATTAAAAAGTGATCTTTTTTTTTAAAGATTTTATTTATTTATTTGACAGAGAGAGAGAGATCACAAGTAGGCAGGAAGAGGGGGGGGAAGCAGGCTCCCTGCTGAGCAGAGAGCCCAATGTGGGGCTCGATCCCAGGACCCTGAGATCATGACCTGAGCCAAAGGCAGAGGATTAACCCACTGAGCGACCCAGGCGCCCTAAAAAGTTATCTTTAAGAATTTGGAGTGAGTGAATTAATTTGCCCCAAACTGGAAGCCATCCAAATGTCCATACAGAGTCACACAGTGGAATACTAGACACCATTGAGAATGAATGTGGAAAAATCTCAAAACATAATTCTGAGCAAAAGAAGTCATCAAGAAGAAAATGCATGCATGCTGATTGTATTTATATAAAGTACAAAAGCAGCAGATACTTACATATTCTATTAGAAATTCAGGAAGGCAGCAATCTTTGGAAGAGCAGCAATCAGGACAGGGCATGAAGGGAACTATTGGAGTGCTCACTCAAGTGCATACCTTTATCTGTGTGATGGTTGTGGGTCTATTTGGCTAGTGAAAATTCATTGTACTCTAAATATATGTGTAATTTTGTGTGTGTGAATGTTCTCCATTTAAAAAGATAACAAAAAGAGTAAGGACAAGGAAAAAAACCTTAAAGGAAAAAATAACTTGAATTAATAATATTTAAAAAGATCATACCTTGGAATGGTGCCCTTGTGCTTACTGAGATTATAACTAATTTACCATAAAGTGATCCTTGTGACATAAAGTTCCTTTGATATGCACCTGTAATTAGGCTTATCTCTTTTAGGGTGAGTTTGGCACGACTATCTGTTGTGTACGACTTACCTTTGGGGCCTTACAGGGAATTCTTTTGGTAGATAATTGGGAACCTTTCTCTTTTGTGTTAAAAACAAGTCAGTAACATTTGAAGAGCTTTTTGGTTAGACGTTTTCCATCTTGGGCATAACTACATGGAACTTAATTCTCAAGCACTTCCTGTAGAGAATTCCATAATAAGGAGGGCAATTATACAGGAGCCTTCTGGTGGCCTACAGCTTCTCACCCCTTGTTCTTCCTCTGTGTGAATTCTTGGACTCTGCTGTTGCTGTCATAATATGTCTCCCCAGGTTGCAGTAGGCTGGGGGCACAATCATAGCCATGATAGACATTGTATGAGAGTATTATTTCTTGCTCTCTCCTTAAGTAATCTGTAGGAATTCAAAACTCCTCAAATTAATCCTGCAGTGTTTGATAACCTTTCTGGAGAGAGTGTCTCGTGTACATTTATTGATTACTTCCTTCAAATTCTATGTGGCATTTGTCAGTTTCTTCCTTTCCTCTGATGGGGAAGATGCCTGTGTTGGGCATGCATTTCTTTTTTTTTTATTAACATATAATGTATTATTTGTTTCAGGGGTACAGGTCTGTGAATCATCAGTCTTACACAGTTCACAGCACTCACTATACCACATACCCTCCCCAATGTCCATCACCCAGCTACCCCATCCCTCCCAACCCCCTCCCAAAAACAGCCCTCAGTTTGTTTCCTGAGATCAAGAGTCTCTTATGGTTTGTCTCCCTCTCTGGTCCCATCTTGTTTCATTTTTCCCTCCCTTCTCCCCACTACCCCTGGCCCTGCTTCTCAAATTCCTCATATCAGAGAGACCATCTGATAATTGTCTTTCTCTAACTGACTTATTTTGCTTAGCATAATACCCTCTAGTTCCATCCATATCATTGCAAATGGCAAGATTTTGGTTTTTTTGATGGCCGTATAGTATTCCATTGCATATATATACCACATCTTCTTTATCCATTCATCTGTTGATGGACATCTAGGTTCTTTCCATAGTTTGGCTATTGTGGGCATTGCTGCTATAAACATTCGGGTGCATGTGACCCTTCGGATCACTGCATTTGTATCTTGAGGGTAAATACCCAGTAGTGCCGTTGCTGGGTCATAGGGTAGCTCCATTTTCAACTTTTTGAGGAACCTCCATACTGTTTTTCAGAGTGGCTGCACCAGCTTGGATTCCCATCAACAATGTAGGAGGGTCCCCTTTCTCTGCATCCTTGCCAAACCTGTGGTTTCCTGACTGGTTAATTTTAGCCATTCTGACTGGTGTGAGGTGATATCTCACTGTGGTTTGGATTTGGATTTCCCTGATGCCGAGTGATGTTGAGCACTTTTTCGTGTCTGTTTGCCATTTGGATGTCTTCTTTAGAGAAATGTCTGTTCATGTCTTCTGCCCATTTCTTGATTGGATTATTTGTTGTTTGGGTGTTGAGTTTTATAAGTTCTTTATAGATTTTAGATATTAGTCCTTTATCTGATATGTCATTTGCAAATATCTTCTCCCATTCTGTCAGTTGTCTTTTGGTTTTGTTGACTGTTTCCTTTGCTGTGCAAAACCTTTTGATCTTGGTGAAGTCCCAATAGTTCATTTTTGCCCTTGCTTCTCTGGCATGCATTTCTTGCCTGACCTTATCTCCACTATACCACTGGCCAGTCTGATTAGCAGCTCAGGGCATTGTGTGTTGTCTCCTAAAGGGCTCTACCCCAACCTGCACTGTTTCTGTTACCTAAACTAATATTAGCAAGAGGAACACCTGCCATTTATTGAGTTCATGCTAATGTGGCAGGCTACACTAAGCCCTTTATTTTTATTTATTTTTTAATACTTTAAAGAAACTTTTTATTTAAATTCAATTAGCCAAGGTATAGTACATCGTTAGTTTTTGATATAATGTTCAGTGATTCATTAGTTGAGTATACACTAAGCTCTTTAATTGGATCATCCCCTTTGAGGTTTACAACTACCTTATGATGGACTATTCCTATCCATGATTTATAGATGAGAAATTGAGCCATAGAGGGATTATATAACTTGTCCCAAGTCACCTAACTTGTAAATTGTGGAGCCAGGATATGAACCCAGGTTTGTCTCTTGCCAGAGCCTAAACTCAACCCTTACTAGGAATTGCCCTAAAATAGTACTAACTTGTATTCCCACTGTCATATAACAGCCAAGACACCGTGGGCATTATGCTCAGAATTGTTCCTTCACTGACTGAACCATTACCTCTGGGCAAGATATATGCCTCTTGCCTATCTTCCCTTGTAGTGGGCTCTTTTCTAAGATGTGCCTAAGTCCTCCATGTAAAAAAGGCTCTTCGTCCAGATAGGTTTGATCCTAAGGTGGTTTCTTTATATTGTTACATTACTTGGTTTTGTCATAAATTCTTTTTTTAAAACTATTTCATTTTCCTAGACACTATCTTTAGTGTATCCTTTTAGCTAATGATACATTTTACTTGTTCTTTGACTTTCTAAGTTTTATTGATTTATTTCTAATATAACGTTTATTTTATAGAAACTTTCTATCATTTTTACTTTTCAAGTATGTTCTGTTATTTAATTTAATCTCTTTGTAGACCCTGTGGGGGAAAAAAAGTCAGCTTACAACCATTGTTTTTACTCAGTTTCATGTTTGAGTATAAGTTTTAGGTACTTTTATTACTTTTAGTTTTTTTTTATCTCTGCTTCTTTCTGTTATAATAGCCTGTTTTCTCACTAACAGCACAGCCTCTCTTTTATGTTTAGGAGGGTGGGAAATGGCCATAGAAATTGGGATAGGGTGAGAGTACGATGGAGACTCGTGTGCTTGTGCCCAATCCGGCCTGTTCCCAAGCAGGAGAGTTTAAATGCCAAATATTAGAGATTCAGCGAGATTCAGCTCTGTAAGCTGGCTTTGTCGTGGCTCTTTTCTCAAAAAAGGACTTTTGTGTTTGTTTGAGGACTGATCTCTGACCCCGTAGCAGCAGGTAGTAGTAACAGTAGCGGCAACTACCATTTACTGAGCATTGATACACCAGGCTTGAAACTAGGTGCTTTACTTCCACATCTTTTTGAATCCCCTATAAACCTACAAGTAGATTCTGGTAGTTACACTTTGTCCACGAGGAAATTGAACTCTAAAACAGTAAATCATTCGTAGAGTCTGGATTTGAATCCAGGTCTGTCTAAATTCCAAAACCCTGGCGTTTTCTGGAAAGGCCTCCTGAACACATACCCACGGAGAAACAGGATTCTCTCTGAGCAGGGGAGAAGGAGGACATATGGAGGAAGAATTCATGTAGTTCTTCCTGAGAAGGGAACCCTCCCCACCCCAACCAGACATCTGGTTTCAATGACTGTGTAGAACCGAAGACCTTTCCCAGCTGAGCTGACACAAGAGTCTGGTCTTCATGGGGACAGAGCAGCCTCAGGATGAAATTTTGTCACCATGGCCTGTTTCCCTACTTCCAGTTTGGCTCAGATCCGCAGCTTCTCGGCATTCAAAAACCCCTATAGGCTTTCATCCTCACTATTTTATCAAGGCAATGTATCCCTTTTGCCTTGCTGCTAATGAGCACTAGGAGTAGCTTTCCTCAGCAAATTCTGTTTCTTTTTGCAGACAGACCTGCTGAAGGCCTGAATCTTATCCTTTTCCTGTTTTCTCCCTTGGTTATTGAAACAGTTTAAAATCCCTACAGGAGGAACACAATGACAAACATTCAACATCGCCTCCCATTCACGGACTAGGATAAAATTTACTTTTGCAGCCATAGTAACCATTGCTAGCTGCTGTATAACTTACTCTTGAAGTTCCTTGTGCATTGAAAATAATTTACATGAAACCACTTAAGATTACTTTTTAACTGGGCTAGCAGTTCTCTTCTGCCTAGCTAAGTGTCTTTTTAGAAAGACTTTATTTTTCCCTTCCAAAATTTAAAAACGCGTTTGGATGTAACACAATGGCAGCTTTTCCTTGCAGCTACTGGAAATGCCCCCAAAGATTTACAAAGTGTGTTTTGTACCTCTTTGTTTGTAAAAGTTAGATTTACTGCCCTAAGTGGATGCCTGAAAGAACTACTAATATTGACAAAGGGGTATAAGCATTGTAGGTGGTATTTAAACAGTGTCAACTTACTAAGAAAAAGAAGATCATTGGAAAGACCACAGTGCTGGGGATCAGAAAATCCTCTGTGCTAATAACCGACAATGAGCTATTGGGCATGTCATTTTACCTAATTATCAGTTTTACTCGTGTTTAAATGGGGGAGGGGGGCAGTGAGATTAGATGGTCCTTTCATCCCTAAAAATCTTTATCTATGTCATCTGGCAGAGGAGAACCCCACCCTCAGTCCCCAAACGACAAGAGCATAGCAGACTGGATTTGGAGCTGCAAGGCAATAGCCTAAGGTGATGGTTATTAATTTATTTTCATTCATCTCTGAATTCACACTTCTTTGTTATCTTTCATGATCCTGGAGACGGACTATACAGAACCTTCTTCTGTGTGGGCCGGCTTGTTGCTAGGCCAGACAGATAGAGGGCGCCGGAGGGACACTGCAAGGCTGGAGAAGGAGGAAGGATCCTTCTTCGTGGTGTTTTCTACCGGGATTAGTGTCAGGGTTGCTGATAACTTTAACCTTAGTAGCCTTCGCTGTTCTGCATTGACCGGCTCCTGGCATGGTTCTTTGCCACCACAGCGACAGTCCTCGCATGGAAGCCTGTGCTCTCCAGCCGGGCTGCCTCTGAGGGTCAGCTGTAGCTTTGAGCCTCCGGCAGGTTTCTCCCCACTGGCGTGCTGTGTGTGCCTGTGTACTCATATCCCTCCCTTTGAGGTTCTGAATCTTGTCTTGGGGAGGGCCTCTTCTGAGTCTCTAAGTTCCTACCTTGTTCCATCTCAGTCAGCCCTTGAGTCTTCTTTTACCCCTCATCGTAGTTAGTCATGTTCAACTACTTAACTGTTAATTCTTTATATTATACTTTTCTTTTTTTCCCCAAATATGTTTATTTATTATACTTAGTGCAGGTACCAGTGTGGTTTCTTTACGTTATCTGAATAGACCCTGATTGATACATTTCATGCACATGTGCATGCGGGTGTGTGCATGCACACACACACAACAAAACACAGACAAGTGTGGCATATGATAAAGGTCAAAATAAACCGGTCAACGAACAGGACTTTTGGAGAACAAAATAGAAAAGAAAATTTAAATGTCAGGAAAAAAACATGACAAACGCTACTTTTGTATGTAGAATCTGCCCTGTTTACAATTGGGCCAGCTCTGTTGGCAAAGCAGACCTGAGTGTGGAGGAAAGCTTAGGAAAATGAAAGTAATAAAAACACTTTTATTGAGTTCCAAAACATTGACTTCCAAACAATTAAATTAATAAGAGAGTTTCACTATTTTTTAAACTCAATGAAAGTCTTTAAAAATTAAATTGTTTTTAACTCATGATTTGTTAACTCAATAAATGTGGTTTTCAATTTAATTGCTTTTGAAATTACTGTTTTTGAATGTAATAAAAGTTTTTAATTTTTTTCCCCCCTTTTATTTCCTTACTTGCTTTCAAGGCTCTCAGTCAAGCTTTTCTTTCTACCTTGACAGCTCCAAAGACAAATTTGTGGACTGTCAGTGCCCTGAAGGGAAGCATGTAGGCACCACAAGTAAGAATAAACCCACAATGGTGTGAAATAGAGGCGGGAGACTAAATGCCATCTATAGACAGGTATTTAAAGCTTCCACATGGTTTCTTCTCTCCTCAGTTCTCACCTATACCCTTCCCAACCTCACTTTTAGCAGATGACATTGTATCAAACTTCACTGGGAAACTGGAACAATCGAGGCATTACCTACACAAATACTTACAATCTGTAGCTATTAGCTTGTTTTCTTCCTTCCCTTACAACAGTAAAGGTTACTTTCTCTTATCAGAGACCGACTTCTCCACTGGTACTGTGGATCTCTTCCTCACTCGTTTTCTCAAGGCATTACTGAGTCAATTATCAACACTTCTATTTTTATGTTATCATTTTTATTATAAAAATTCTGATTTTTATGATAAAAGTTTTAATTATCATAAAAAAGACAAATGTCTTGTCTCTATTTCCACCTCATATCGTATACTGAACCCAATGCAGTCATCTCTCTGCCCCTACCGCTCTATTAAAACTGGTTTAGTTAAAATCACAAACATATTCCTTGTCACCAAATCTCAAGGACATGTCTCAATCCCATTTTATTCAATCTTTGAGCATCATTTGTCAGTGTTGAATACTCCCTCCTTGAAACATTATCCCCTCTTGGGTTCTATAACAATACCATCCTGTCCTGATTGCATCACTGGGTGTGTAACCTTAGTCCCTTTGATGGCAATTTCTCTTCTAAATATTGGGGTTCTTAAGGATTCAGTTTGGAATTTATTTTTTTCTTTAAGTGATTTCATCAATTACAGTTGCTGAACTATGGCCCCTGAATGTCATATATTGAAGTCCTAACCATCATATATGACTATAGGAGGTAGGCCTTTTAGGAGATTATTAGATTACAATGAGGCCATTAGGGTGGGTCCTAATCCAATCTGACTCTTGTTGCTATAAGAAGAAGAAATGTGGACACTAGTAAGCATTCATAGAGGAAAAACAGAAAAAATTTAGTTATCTATAAGATAAGGAGGGCTCAGAAGAAAGCAAGTCACCAATACCTTGATCTCAGACTTCCAGCCTCCAGAACTGTGAGAAAATAAATTTCTGTTGTTTAAGCCACCCAGACTGTAGTATTTTGTTATGGTAGCCTAGGCAAACTAATACGATCTTCATCCTCTTCTTTATGATAAAGATACATTTTTAGTCTCTGCCCTCATCTGACTACCAGACTTCCATATCCAACTGTGTTTTTGACATCTCCACTTAGCTGTGTCACAGACATCTCAAACTTACCAGACTGTATACCTGGTGCCTGCTTTCCCGTATCAGTCGATCTCTACTCCCACCAACTTGTGTTACCCTTCTCAATAGATGGCACCATCAAATACACATTCCTAGATTCCATACCACTCAAATTAATCCAATAGACCAATAGCTCTATCTATGTATATAGTGTGTGTGTGTATGCCTGTGTATATATATGTAAATTTATTTATTTAAATTTACTTACATTTATATAAATTTATATATAAATTTACTTTATACAAATGTGTGTATATATGTGTGCATATATAGTGTGTATTATATATATAGTGTGTGTATACCTGTGTGTATATATTTATGTAAATTTATATAAATTTACTTACATTTATGGAAATTTATATATAAATTTATTTTATACATGTATCTGTGTGTGTACATATATGTGTGTGTATGTGTGCGCATGTGTATATCTCCAGGATATATATATTTTGAATATACATCTTTTTCTCTACTTCCATTTTCAACCTCCTTGTTCAAAAGTTAGATTTTACTTGTAACATTATAATAGCCCTCTACTTGGTTTTCCTCCTTCTCTTCTTGCCTGCCTTCCAATCCACTCTCCATGCACAGGCAGAAAACTACGTATTGAAAGTTTATGTCTGCTTCAAATTCACGTGTTAAAGCCTAACCCCCAAGGGGATGGTCTTAGGAGGTGGGCCTTTGGGAGGTGATTTGGTTATGAAGGCAGAGCTCATATGAATGGGATTCGTGCCCTTATAAAAGAGGCCCCAGAGAACTCCCATGCCCCTTCTGCTATGTGAAGACACCGTGAGAAGATGTCCGTCTAGAATCCTAAAGAGGATTCTCACAAGACACCAAATCTGGCAGCACCCTGATCTTGGATTTCTCAGCCCCCAGAACCGTGAGAATAAATGTTTGTTGTTGGTAAGCTGCCCAGTTTATGGCACTTTTGTTGTAGCAGCCTGAATGGACTAAATACATAGAGTAATCTTTAGAAATGCAAATATGATCATGTTACTGAACTTCTGAAAATTCTCTAATGATTTTCTGTTGCATTTGAAATAAAATTCCAATTTATTATCAGGGCCTACAATCCCAGCATACATAGGCCTTCACCTACATAATCCTTGCCTCATCTTTTACCAGTCTCCCTCTTACCCACAAAGCTCTAGCTAAAACAGTCTATTTTCCATTCCTTGAATATGGCAAACTCTTTCCTGCTTCAAAATTCATGATGTTTCTTCTCCCTGCAATGCTCTCTTTTTCACTTTTTGCTTGGGCTTGTTTCTTCTATTACTTTAGGTCAGCTTAATTGTAACTTCCTCAGAGAAGCTATCCCTAATTGTAATATCTAATCAGACTCCTCTCTGTTATTATTCTTACAAACTGAAGATAAATAAAAATTCTTATTTGCTTCCTGCATAGCCTGTATTCAACCCTGTAGTTATTTTAATTTAATTGTGTGCATAGTTGGTTATTGTCTGACATCCCTATGAGGTCAGAGTCCATGTCTGTATTATGTACTTCTATATTTCCAAAACCAAGAAAAATTCTTAGAACATAGTGGACACATAAAAAATAAATGCCTTTTTTTGTGCCCTGTTGGCTTGACCATCAATATTGTGAGCCTTGATCCTTGATGTTTCCTCAACTGGTCTTAAATGCTACCCACTCTCTTGGCTGTACTTTTTTCTCTGCTATGTGTTCTTCCCCCAGAGTCTAATTTTTATTATTACAAATATTTGGCCTCAGTCTGTTAATTCCAATCTGAACCCTTGGTAGCCTTCTTGCTGGACGATTGTCGGTTGTTATGTTTGACCCTGAACTGATGAAATGAGCCCCATCCCCAATGAAATGAGCTGGGAATATTGGCTGACCCTAGGTTAGGATTCTATTTTTCTGGAACTTTGGGAGAAAAGGCTGATGCTTATTTGGGATGCTCTTATTTTACAATATCTTCCTTCTTTTGACACTGGTAGGAGTGAGCCAGAGGGTCATACTAAGAAAGGAGAGTATGTGCTAGTGACTCAATGACTTCAAGTTACTTCCAAATGTGCAGAAGACTGCATAGGGACTTTAAACACATTTTTAATTGTCCTATACAAAGAATGTGAGAAATATTGAGTATTAACAAGAAAACAAAACAGGGTTAGAAAAACTCCTGATTCAGTTCTTTCTGTGAAAGACAATGACATTGTGTGTATTTCCATATAAGATCATCTCTCATCTAATTTGTCTACATTTTTTTTGTTACATGATCTAATTTGAGGTTAGTTGAGGGCATCAAAAGAATACTTACTGTACCTATTGTCCTGCTGCCTCAGAAATGTTTACTAGTCCATAATGATAATCAAAGAAATGCAAATAGAAATAACTAAGGTTCAGTAATTAATTCATTTCACAAATGTGTATTGAATACTAATTACAGATCAGACAATGAGGATTAAACACTATTTAAACACTATTTAACACTATTAAACACTATTTAATACTATAAGTAATAATACAGTAATAATACTATAAGATATAGTATATATAGTACAGTAATACAATATATATACAGTAATAATACTGTAATACAATATAATAATACAGTAATAATACTATAGGATATAATATAGTAATAGTGAATAAAACACTATTCCTACCCTCAAGGAATTTAGATTCTATTGGAAGAGACAGGTGGGTATCACCACATACCAAATTAACAAAAAAGTAAAACTGATGAAACCCTACAAGGAGGCTATAATTAGTGGAACACACAGTGTTTTCTGGTAGTTTAGAACTTGTTACAATCTTTTCGATATGCAATTCAAAAAGCATGGGTGGAATTTAACAAATGAACATAGGGCAACGGGGGAAAAGCAGAGGGAGGCAAACCATAAAAGACTTTAAACTATAGAGAGCAGGGATGCCTGGGTGGCTCAGTCACTTAAGCATCTGCCTTTGGCTCGGGTCATGGTCCTGGCGTCCCAGAATCTGAGCCCCATGTCTAACTCCCTGTTCAGCAGGGAGTCTGCTTCTCTTTCTTCCTCTGCCCCTCCTCATTTGTGTTCTCTCTCTTGCTCACTCTCTCTCTCAAATAAATAAAGAAATAAACAAACAAACAAATAAATAAATAAATATCCTAAAAAAACTATACAGAACAAACTGAGGCTTGCTGGAGGAGAAGTAGGTGAGGGGATGGGCTAAATGGGTGATGGGCATTAAGGAGGGTACTTGTTGTGATGAACACTGGGTGCTAGATGTAAGTGATGAATCACTAAATTCTACTCCTGAAACCAATGTTACACTGCATATTGACTGACTATAATTTAAATAAAAACTTGAAACAAACAAACAAAAACATAGATAATTATAGATATACTTTGACCCAGGAATCTCATTTTTGCAAACATAGTTCAAGAAAGTGACTCAAAAGGGGAAAAGGCCTCTTTTTACTAAGGTATTTATAACTGCATAATCTGTAACAAAATGGAAATAACAAAAAATTGATATATTTAAGAAATTGTTAAAATAGTGATGGTATAATGTCTTAGCTTCAATTTTCATAGGAAACTTAGCCAGACTAGGATTGAAATAACATTAATTTATTAGGGAGGTGAAAGGGTCACCAGGAGGAGAGTAGGGAAGTGAGAAAGGGAAGGGAAGGAGGCCAGTAAAGGGTATATTATTGAGGCAGCTAGGGTGAAACTCTTCCATGGGAAAAATAGGAAAATGAGATGATATACCTCAGAATTATGCCACCTGTGGGATGCTGTATTGATACTCTTAATTCCTAAGAATCATAGCTTGAAGTCTATTCCAAGGTGATGTTAATTCTTCAGCACTTCCTACTACTCATGGGCACGGCCAGAATGGCTTATAATGGTTGGGGGTTGGGTAGAGGAAAATCCTCAGTCACAGATGCAGATGCTGGCACTTTTACACAGTCTGGAGCACATTGAAAGGTTAGCTAGTATAACAGAGCAGTGATATAATATATTAGCATTAAATGTGAAAAATGAGTCGGCCATGTACATATTTATAACTATGAGAAAAAGTTGTCAAAGCACACAATACCATCAGGCATTGTCTCTAAACATACAAAAACTACTTATGTCATTAGAACACAGAATCTTATAAAACAATATTGTAAAAGAGAGGCTTTTTCTTTTGTATTATAAAGATACCAAATTAGTTAATGAAAATGACCTACTAATGTTACCAGAAAGAATAACTCTTCAATTAAATGTCAATAAATGGGTACCTTTTACCTGCTAACAGTAGCGATGGTGAGGTGCAGATGTAAGAGAGGTGGAATCAGTGAAACTTGGTGACACGTTGGATTTGGTAGGAGAAGGAGCAAAAGTCAACAAGGCGGACCTGAGTATTTGTGACTCATCAAATGGAAGGACGGCGGCATCTTTAATAGTCCTAAGCAAATCAAGAGGAAGATGTTATATTAAGGCGAAAGATTGCTGGGTGAAGATGAAAGACTATGATATCCTCTTGGAATGTTTCTAAGGATGACAGTAAGGCTGGAGAGGCTTGAGAAATTCACCAAGGATTCCAATCTCTGAAATGGGGAGAAATGAGGATTGAAAAACTTTCACAAAAAGGTGAAAAGAATGTCACACATATGGCTTAATCCCCAAAAAGGTACACAAGGAGGAAAAATGGTACCTTTCAAAGGGAGTGGTTTTCTCCTTAACCATTCTAACAGTTTTTTGTTAACTTTCCTCCATCCAATAAAGATTAGGAAGCCAATCTTTGTTAATTAATTTCCACAATACAAATTTTAATGAAAGGAGATAAAACACTCAAGGAGGCAATATAATTAGTAGATACTGTTAGCTTATAAATTTTATACTTATCAGAACATGAACATTTGTTGCTGGGCTCCTTGGCTGGCATTAATCTCATTTTGTATCTCTGGACTGTTGCCATGGCTTGATTTTAACAGAGCCAGAATATCTGCTCTTAGATTGTCTCTGATAAAAGGATGAAAGCAGTGATAATTATGCAAGGAACTACTTTGTCACTACTTCTATGGTTTGACTTAAGATGCTCTAGACATTGACATAAGTAGGCCACAGTGTTTTATTGACCTCAATTAACAAGAAAGCAACATTTCTTTTATTTGTGCCATTAATATGGGCAAGGGATACGAAAAGTGCAATAAATTTCTAATTTAAATTTGGAATCCAGTAAAGGGAGAAAGTTTGACTTGTGCATGTTTGCAGTTCTGTGACTCATGACCAATTTTTTAAACATAAGCCATCTGCCAGCATAATACTTTTAATGATACGTTTACTTGAAATTCTTTTCGCATGCTCCCCTGAGTTCTTTTGCTCAAACAGATCAGAAAGAATATTTGGCTCAGGCATTTGGGGCTTCTGTGATCTACTGTCTCCATTGATTTGAGCTGACAATAACTTTCATCACTCAGTGTGTCTCCTCAGAGGCTAATATTCCATTTATCTTATCTTTTTTTCTAAAGATCTTTGATATCATTTAACAGTGGTACCTTTGTTGGCTGATGTATTTGGATTTTGCCGGAAAGTTGTGTGTTTCACAGGAGCTAATAAGTGACCATCTGATGTTTTGCATCTTATCAACAGTAATATTTTTCGGGCACTCTGAATAGAATCAAAACTGGTTTTCACAGAAGGGTTTACAGAGCTTTACCTACTAGGCTATTTCTAAGAGTCACCTGGTGATTTTCCCTTTGCTGTCATTTTTGTTTATTTTTCTGTCTGGATTTATTTTTCCTTTATTACTTCTGGAATCAGAACATCTACAATATGTTTCACTTCTTAGTTTTGTTCTTACCAGTTCTTTATTTATAAATCTCACTTTGTCTCCAGTACTGGGCGAATTGTATACCCCTGTTGTATTTTTCTTTTTAAATTTTCAGTGTATTCAATCTGTAACACCAGACTCACCCATTACTTCTTTCCAAACTCCTTTTGAAGTTCCAGAACACTATTTCAATATAGGCTCATTTACTAAATCGAAAACTATGCACCAAGGGCTTACTCTTTACTAGATTCAACGTTAGGTGCTAGAGATAGAGGGATGACTGAGGCACGTTCTGTCCTCAGGGGAACAGCAAAATACAGTGATTAAGGGCAGAAACTTACAGGTCAAACCTGGGTTTCAGTCCCAACTGTGATAGTTAATTTTATGTGTCAACTTGGCTAGGTGAAGCACTAGTGATAAAACATGTCTACATGCTACTGTGAAGATATTTCTTTAGATGTGAATAACATTTAAATCAGTTGATTTTAAGTAAAATCGATTGCCTTCCATAACATGTGTGAGCCTGGTCTGATAAATTGAGGGCCTTAAGAATAAAGAGTGATGTCTCCTGAAGAAGGAATTTTGCCTTAAAAAGGCAACATAGAAATTCTGCCTGAATTTCTAGCCTGTTGCCCTGTGGAATTCAGACTCGAGACTGCACCGTCAACTCTTATGTGAGTGTTCAGTCTGCGGGCTGGCCGTGTAGTTGGCACTTGTCAGCCCCCACAATCATGTGAGCCAATTTCTTTTTTCTTTTTTTTTTTTTAAGATTTTTATTTATTTATTAGAGAGTGAGAGACTGAGAATGAGAGGGGAGAAAGTCAGAGGGAGAAGCAGACTTCCCGCAGAGCCGGGAGTCCGACATGGGACTCGATCCCGGGACTCCGGGATCATGACCCGAGCCAAAGGCAGTTGCTCAACCAACTGAGCCACCCAGGCGCCCTGTGAGCCAATTTCTTAAATCTCTCTCTCTCCCTTCCTCTCTCTATGAGGTTAAGTGGATAAACAGATACAGATATACATTAATATGTATAAATCTCTGCATAGCCTTATCTATATGTCTCTATATATCTATATCTAGAGATATGCATACATAAATATCTATATACGTATTTATATCTATATATACATATAGAGATCCATGTCCATATCTATATCTATATACTATTAGTTATGTTTCTATAGAGAATCTTGACTAATACACCCGTTCTTCTACTTGCCAGTTAGACTGGTAATTTCACGTGTCTGAGCCTCAGTTTCTTCTTTGGTAAATGGTTTTTAATGAGGATTAAATGAGTCAGTGCATGTGAAAGCACATACCACCATACCTGGACATATAGTAAGTGCTGAACAAATAGTAACTCTAGCTTCATAATTTGCTTAACATCTGAAGTGGCAGATGTGATATAGGCAGTGACAGAGATATATAGGAGGGAACAGAAGACAGGGGGTTATCTAAGTCTTTGGGTAAAAGTGGTTAGAAAGGGATTTCTGGAAAAATTGATACTTAAACTTCATCTTAAAGATTGAGTAGAGGGGCGCTTGAGTGGCTCAGTGGGTTAAAGCCTCTGCCTTCGGCTCAGGTCATGATCTCGGGGTCCTGGGATCGAGCCCCACATCGGGCTCTCTGCTCGGCAGGGAGCCTGCTTCCTCCTCACTCTCTGCCTGCCTCTCTGCCTACTTGTGATTTCTCTCTGTCAAATAAATAAATAAAATCTTTTAAAAAATTATAAAAAGATTGAGTAGAAAGACCCATTTATGTAATTTAATCATTTCAAAAAAATTTTGTGCACTTATTTTATGCTGGACTCAATGGTGTGCTTTGGGACAGTATTGGTAAATAAGATAGACAAGTTATTAGGCCCAGAGTGACAAAACAAAAGAGGAAGCTTAGAACAAGTAGAGATCCTGTCACCCTGGCAAAACCAAGACTTGCAGAGACAAATCGAAATGTTGTAACTGACTGGAGATGGCATACAGCTTTTTAGCTGAGGTGTCTTATTAATACCAATGTCCTCTTAGTTGTGCCTGAGTCATAGGATCTGAGTCTAAAGGGATTATTTAATTCCAATTCCAGCAAGGACAGAGGTGAGGAGGATCTTGCTTCTGCCTACACTCCTGCCACACTCTCAAGCCAATTCTAACTGAAACAGAGTAGCTGAGAGAAATGAAAAATGGACTGAGGCTTTAACAAAGATCTAATAGGTCTACCAGAATAAAGCCAAAGAGGGGAATACTGGTAAACTAAGATTCGAAGAAATAATAGCTGACAAATTCCAAGATTGAAGAAAGATTTGAGTCTGCTGATTGGACCACAAACAGTATTGTGCAGAATAAAAATATATATATTACTATTGCATTGAACAGGCTTAACTTATGTGATGTAATTACAAAGGAACTTGATTTTTTTTTTTTTGCCTCCTACTGATTGTTTAAACTTAATAGGTGATCTCTTTCTCTACACTTAGAGAAAAACTCAAGATAATCCCACTACTTTTCTGATCATTCTTAGATAAATTTAAAAAAAAACAGATTATTACTTTTAGATATCAAATGATTTATCAATTCAGAAATTAGAATATCAGTTTTCATATAATGATTGTCATTTCAATATTCAAATTAAGACTTTATTAATTCCTTTTGCTAGGGTTTTGTAGTGGAAAGACTACACTCTTGGAAAGAGGGTATAGTCTGCTTCATTTCTCTTTTTCACCTCCTTCCTTCAGGTCGGGATATATTGAGGATAGGAGTAAGGGGAGAAGAAAGTTTTACTTGATGAAATCCATACTTTATTGGCCTGATAAAATTTTAAAGCAAATTCTTTCTTTCATGGGGTACTTTTCAGAGTTCTTTAGAGCCAGCCTCGCTCCACCCCCATCATTAAGGATTTCCTGTAGTTCCCTTGATACAACTATATAAAACTCTAGTTCTCTTGGCCATTTATTCCTAAGCCTCCTCGGAATCTGATGGTTTATCTCCAGCTTCTTTCTGCTGAGGTCCCATTGGCCTTCCAAAATAAATCTATGCCAACTATCTCTTACACAAAACCTCTGTCTGATCCATAGTAAACACATTTCCTTTTCCTGAAGAGACTATAGGACTATAAGCTGATTCCATTGTAGGGAATGGAATCCTTCTTCTTCTTCAGGAGACATCACTCTTTACTCTAGGACTATAGGGCTCTAGGACTATAAGCCGATTCCACTGTAGACCATTTGTTGACAGCTAATCATCCATACTCTTACCCTTTAAGATAGTGTTAGATATTGGTCCATTGTCTCTCTCATATCTCTCGGAATACATTTGAAATTTTCTTTTTTTTTCCCCCAAACACTTTTATGTTATTTTTTCAGTGTTACAAGATTCATTGTTCATGTACCACACCCAATGCTCCATGCAATACGTGCCCTCCTCAATACCCACCACCAGGCTTGCCAACCCCCCACCCCTTCCCCTCCAAAACCCTCAGTTTGAAATTTTCTGAGCAGTCATACTGGAGATCTTAACACTGGTTTAAGGTGAGGAACAACCACTTTGCCCTTGTCATTTTTAGGGGTTGTGTGTGAGACTCACAGCATAGCAACAGCTGTTTCAAAAAAAAAATTTCCCCCTCTCCCTCTCCTGATCCTTCTATGTTTTCAAAGTTAATGAGTTTTAAAGTTATCTAAATGGTTCTTTTCAAGCTATTTTTTACATGTTATATAAGCTGATGCGTCTCACAAGACACTTTGGTATCTGATATGTATTATCTTATGGATTTATTAAAATCTGATTCACAAAAATAGATAACTAGAAAAGTAATAAAATTATAGAATGTGAGAAATAAAAAGACAATATTAAACCTACGAGACTGAAAGTGGTGAATTATCTAATAACAAAATTCAAAAGTTGGTTAAAAATGCAAGGTAAATATAACATGAAAATTTTTCCTACACGCGGGCAAAAACTTGTAGAAAATTACACACCTTTTACAAATGCAAGAAAAATACAAAGATCATAAGAATAAATTTAAGTATATATGTGTATATATACATAAATATATATCCATTACAGAGAAAAGCACAAAATATTTTAAGGAAATATAAATAGATACGAATAAATGGAAAGCAAGATGTTTTGCTTACAGGATTGAAGACTTAATGTAATAAAAATATCACTTCTGTCCAAATTGAATTTTAAATTCAATGAAATTCATTTCAAACAACCTAAGATTTTTCACCAAACTTGAAAAACTGGGAAGATTCATATGGAATAGTAAAGATACTTCTAGAAAAATAGAACAAAAATGTGGAAATTTCTATACCACACTGAGAATTATGATAGAACCACAGTAATTCTTATTTATTTCTTTTTTTCATTATGTTAGTCACCATACAGTACATCATTAGTTTTTGATGTAGTGTTCCATGATTCATTGTTTGCTTATAACACCCAGTGCTCATTGCAATCCATGCCCTCCTTAATACCCATCACCAGGCTCACCCATCCCCCCACTCCCTCCCCTCTAAAACCCTCAGTTTGTTTCCTGGAGTCCGTAGTCTCTCCTGATTCATCTCCCCCTCTGATTTCTTCCCTTCCTTTTTCCCTTCCTTCTCCTAATGTCCTCCATGCTATTCTTTATGTTCCACAAATAAGTGAAATCCTATGATAATTGACTTTCTCTGCTTGACTTACTTCCCTTAGCAAAAGCTCCTCCAGTTCCATCCATGTTGATGCAGAAGTTGGGTATTCATCCTTTCTGATGGCTGAGTAATATTCCATTGTATATATGGATCACATCTTGTTTATCTATTTGTCTATTGAAGGGCATCTCAGCTCTTTCCACAGTTTGGCTATTGTAGACATTGCTGCTATGAATATTGGGGTGTATGTGGCCCTCCTTTTCACTGCATCTGTATCTTTGGGGTAAATGCCCAATAGTGCAATCACTGGGTCAGAGGGTAGCTCTATTTTTAACTTTTTGAGGAACGTCCACACCATTTTCCAAAGTGGCTGCACCAACTTGCATTCCCACCAATAGTGTAAGAGGGTTCCCCTTTCTCCACAACCTCTCCAACATTTGTTGTTTCTTGACTTGTCAATTTTTGCCATCCTAACTGGTGTAAGGTGGTATTTCAACATGGTTTTGATTTGAATTGCCCTGATGGCTAATGATGATGAACATTTTTTTCATGTGTCTGGTAGTCATTTGTATGGCTTTGGAGAAGTATCTGTTCATGTCTTCTGCACATTTTTTGACTTATTTCTTTTTTGGGTGTTGAGGTTGAGAAGTTCTTTATAGATCTTGGATATCAGCCCTTTATCTTTAGTGTCATTTGCAAATATCCTCTCCAATTCCATGGGTTGCCTCTTTGTTTTGTTGACTGGTTCCTTTTCTGTGCAGAAGTTTTTATCTTGATGAAGTCCTAAAAGTTCATTTTCACTTTTTTTCCCCTTGCCTTTGGAGACATATCTTGGAAGAAGTTGCTGTGGCCAATGTCATAGGGGTTACTGCCTATGTTCTTCTCTAAGATTTTGATGGATTCCTTTCTCTTATTGAGGTCTTTCATGCATTTAGAGTTTATCTTTGTGTATGGTGTAAGAGAATGGTTGAGTTTCATTCATCTGTATATAGCTGACCAATTTTCCCAGCACCATTTATTAAAGAGACTGTCTTTTTTCCCACTGGATATTTTTTCCTGCTTTGTCGAAGAGTAGTTGACCATAGAGTTGAGGGTCCATTTCTGGGCTCTCTGTTCTGTTCCATTGATCTATGTGTCTGTTTTTGTGCCAGTACCACACTGTCTTGATGATCACAGCTTTGTAATAGAGCTTGAAATCAGGCAGTGTGATGCCTCCAGCTTTGTTCTTCTTTTTCAACATTTCCTTGGCAATTCGGGGTCTTTTCTGGTTCCATACAAATCTTAGGATTGTTTGTTCTAGCACTTTGAAAAATGCCATTGGCAGTTTGATGTTCATGGATTGGAAGAATAAGCATCGTTAAAATGTCTATGCTGCCCAGAGCAAGCAATCTATACTTTCAACACCATCCTGATGAAAAGCCACAGGAATTTTTAAAAGATGATATTGGCCAGAGATAGAAAGTTGGATCAATGCAAAGAAAGAGAAAGCACAAAAACAGATCAAAGCATAAATGTGGGACCTTGGCTTACATCAGAAGTGACAGTACAAATAACTGGGAGTAGAGTATGTTTTATTTAATATATGGAGAGAAGATAATTGGTTTATCATGTGAAAAAAATTAGATTCCTTCATCTCACCAGAATTTCACATGGACATAATAAAAAAATAAAGAATTAATGCAAAAAAGTCTGAGACTATCTTAATTTCCATTTATTTGTTATCAATTATGTAGAATACGTTATCCTAAACTCAATGGATCAAACCAATAATATTCATTATCTCAATATTTTGGTAGGTCAGGACTTATGGGCATGTCTTTGTTGAGTTCCCTGTTTCAGGGTCTCTTGGAAGCTGTTGGCTGGGATTGCAGTGATCTGAAAGTGCCCCTGGGAAAAGTTCTATCTCCTAGCTGCTCCCATGATTATTAGCAACATCCAGTTCCTCACTGGTTATTGGACTGAGGCCTCTGCTCCTCTCCAGCTCTTGGTTGGATGCTGACCTCTGTTCTTTGTCCTGCGGGCCTGTCCAATGCAGCTCCTTGCTTCATTACACTTTGCAGGTGGAAGTATGTACCTGCTTTTTTTTTTTTTTTTAAAGATTTTATTTATTTATTTGACAGAGAGAGAGAGACAGTGAGAGAGGGAACACAAGCAGGGGGAGTGGGAGAGGGAGAATTAGGCCTCCCACTGAGCAGGGAGCCCAATGCAGGACTCAATCGCAGCACCCCGGGATCATGACCTGAGCTGAAGGCAGACATTTAACGACTGAGCCACCCAGGCACCTTTCATCACGGTTTCTTAAAGAGAGGTTGAAAAGAGCAAGGGAAAGAGTAATATACTGGACTACGTTGAAATTACAAGTACTCTGTGAAGAAAGTGAAATGGGAGCTATAAAATGGAGAAGATGTTTTCCACAAATTATAAGAAAAAGAGAAATAATCCAAGTAGAAACAAATGGCCAAAGGATATGGATGAAAATTCACAGAACATAGACCAGCCAACCAACATAGTGTTATGCTCAACTTCACCAGTAGTGGGGCAAATGCAAATTAAAACAGCAATGAGATGCCAATTACACCTGAGATTGACAAAAACATTTTTAAGATATGTGGTCGTAAGTGATGATGTGGGGAACCAGAAACTCTCATACGCCACTGGTGTAGAATTCAACTGTTAAAACCAGTTGGGAGAACAATGTGTAATACCTATTAGAGTTGAAGGTGGCAGTCTATAACCCAGAAATTTTACTTCCATGTAAATATAATGGAAAAACTCTCAACTGAAAGGAAGATTTTCTTAGTGAAAAGTGCTAACAGGCTCAATGTCATTAATGAGGGAACAGCATAATAAATTGTGGTAGATTCATGGTATACAGCAGTTAAAAGAATGAATTAGATATATGTGTCACAACATAGATAAATCTGGAAAATGTGATTTGGAATGAAGTGATAATGTAGAACAATAGAGTGTGATACCATTTACACACAGTAAAAAGAAATAAAAATGTACATATTGGTTGTGGATGTATGTAGGTAGTAACAGTATAACAAACAGAAACTGTTTATACAAGAAATCAAGATACTGATTGTATCTAAGGAGGAAGTAGGGGTTGAATCAGTAGTGGTATGATATAAAATGTTTCAGCTTTTTCTGGAATGTTAATTCACTAAAAGATTGATGACAATTATTCCAGTGCATTGGTCCAAGTAGGCTAGTGTATGTTGCGTGAACAAACAATTCAAACATTTCCTTGGTTTAACCCGTGAACTATTGCTCCTCTCCCTTCATGGTCTCCTGCAGGTCACTAGCTCTCTGAGGCTTGGTGCACTTCGTGGTCAGGGACACAGGCTGCTTCCATGTATTAAATACTCCCTATCAAACTTGGTGTCTAAAAGATCACTTTGCAGGGCAAGGATTAGGTGGAAGCATGTACCTGGTCTTTACTACCTTCACCAGCAATGGCTACTTGGCACTTCTCAGGGTTTATTTGCCGGGAGTAGCCGCACGGTCCCAGCAGAACTGTAAGGAAAGCTGGTAAATGTGTTTTAAAAAGCATAGAGATTTTTAGTGAACGCTAATAGTCCCTCTGCTATGAGTCTTTGTTCCTTTGGGATGATAGGAATGTGGAGTGTTGCTGTATGATGTTCAGCATTTTAATTTTCATTTATTTTATTTTAGCTTTACTGAGGTATAATTGACACATAAAATTAGGAGGTATTTAAAGTGTACATTGTGGTGCTTTGATACACACATCAAAAATGTGTGTATCAAGGAGTCCCCTCGTCCAATTAACAGATCCATAGCCTCACATATTTATCTTTTTTCTGTATGAGACAGCATTTACATTTGATTCTCTTAGCAAATTTCCATTGTGTAATGCAGTGTTATGAACTCTATCCACTGTGTTTTACATTATAGCCTCAAACCTTATTCAGCATATAGCTTGCAGTTTTAAATAATTTAAGGTATTTTTTTTTAAATGCTGACCTAGAAAAAAAAATACGAGCATGGGAATGCTCTGGACCATTGTTTAATAATGCTTTCACGTGTTTGCTCTGTGTCTAAGTGGATTTGACACAAATAAGTTTGTGAAATGCCAAGCAAAATAGAGCAGGCTTCTTTTCTGTAGGACTTCCTAGAGCTTTTAATGAATTCTACTGAGCATGAGGTATGTGACTTTAGGTAAATTACCTTATCTCTTTGTGCTGATTTGTTATCTATAAAAAGGGACGTGATAGTACTTTGACTTACAGAGTTGCTGTACAAATTAGATTAGATGATGCATATGAAGAGCTTAGCGTAATGCCTGGAAGATAGTAAGCCCTAAATAAAATGGATCCTCTTGCTATTCATTATGACCATCATGATAATGATGGTGATGCCTCCTGCTGCTACAACTAAAATATTCTAGAAATCCAGTCAGAATCTTTTCCCTCCAGAATGTGTTGCTGGACTAATGTTCTATAGAAGACATGTCAGGAAATATTGCTGTCTACTTTCTTTCTCTCTCTCTTTCTCTTTCTCTTTCTTTCTTTCTCTTTCTTTCCTTTCTTTCTTTCTTTCTTCTTTTCTTTCTTTTTCTTTTTTTCTCTCTCTCTTTTGCCATCTTGCCATCTGTGCTTTGCATGTTCGAAAGCCAAAATAACACAGAAAACGTGTCCTTCTGTAACTTGAAAACTGTATTTTTAGTGATTTCTATTTGGTTTTTATTTGGTGGAACATCTTATTATTAAAAATGAGTTATCTCTCTATAATGCTATATTGGCTCTCTCAGTCAATATCTTCACATGGCAACTGCTTAAACGCATTGTGAGATCTGCATCAGTCCATGGAAACAACTGACTTCCTGCCAGCTAGTTCAGCAGTGTAAGGAGGCTCCATGTCATTTTATTTACCAGTTGGTTCACACGGCATGGCAGTTTGTGTCTATTTCACCTACCCTGGGAATGGCACAAGATTCCTCATAACTTGTCCTATCATGTATAGGAATGTGTGAACATTCACAGTCCGTTTCAGGCAAAGGATGAGCCAGGTGTGCACCTCTCAACCTCCCCGCCCCCTCATGCACACCTGCCTACTCGCCTGGCTTTTCTTCTCCAGCTAAATGTGTCATTGGCGTAAGGTGAAAAGTGCGCTCTCAGTGGTTGGAGGTTTTAATGCTTACTTGAACAGAATCACCAGAAAATCAAGGAAGTTCTGGGAAACCAAAGCGGGATGGACCAGGGGCCCAGGAATTGGGAGGTCTGGACTTGAGAACTGGCTCAGCTCAGTCATTGAAAATTTTTGACTTTCTCTTTAGTTATAAAGGAAAATTATTATGACACTAATTCTTTATATTTTGACTCCTGAATCATTCCATGTAAATCGTGTTTCCATGTAAGCGATATTTTATTTATTTATTTATTTATAAAGATTTTATTTATTTATTTATTTGAGAGACAGAGAGAGTGAGAGAGAGCATGAGAGGAGAGAAGGTTAGAGGAAGAAGCAGACTCCCTGCGCGGAGCTGGGAGCCCGATGTGGGACTCGATCCTGGAACTCAAGGATCATAACTTGAGCCGAAGGCAGTTGCTCAACCAACTGAGCCACACAGGCACCCCCATGTAAGCGATATTTTAAAGGCAGAGTACTATAAAACACACATGCTAAAATTTCTGCAGGGGAATAAAAAGACAAATTAAACAAATCAATAAAAAAATTAGTGTCCTTGGGGTGCCTGGGTGGCTCAGTGGGTTAAAGCCTCTGCCTTAGGCTCAGGTCATGATCTCAGGGTCCTGGAATCCAGCCCCGCATTGGGCTCTCTGCTCAGCAGGGAGTGTGCCTCCCCCCCCTCTCTGCCTGCCTCTCTGCCTACTTGTGATATCTCTCTCTATGTCAAATAAATAAATAAAAATATTTTTAAAAAATTAGTGTCCTTGAAGCCATAAATTTAACAGTGACAAAGTAGCTACAGTTTGATCTGAAAATTCTGTAATTATTAGAAGAAACTGGCCCTTTGTATGTGGTGGTTATGTAGGCTTTTCCCTTTTGCCCTTCAGTTTCTTTATCTTGAAAATAAGTCAGAGATTTATTAAAATACTTTCTTATTCTAATGTTTTAAAAATCTTCTTTTTCTCCCATTGTATAAATATTATGTTCAGGTTTCTTTTACTGAACCATGAAAACTTTATAAACATAAGCACTATGTGACTATTTTGAACACATCCTCAATTAGTTGCAGGTCCTTCCCCTGACAAGTCACCCTAAATGGAGGTGGCCTTCAAGTTCAGTAAAATCCTCCTCAGAAATATTTGCCTGTACTCTCATCTCCTTAATTCTTTTCCACACTCCGGTGACTTTTCAAAAAGATCTGTTGGATCATGCCTCTCCTTTGCTTAAAACCCTTTATTTACCAAGTCCTTGTAAAGGACTGGTGGGGTGCATCTCACGCTCT
This sequence comes from Nasua narica, assembly GCA_028533885.1. NCBI lineage: Eukaryota > Metazoa > Chordata > Mammalia > Carnivora > Procyonidae > Nasua > Nasua narica. Next base: position 97,308,473 of record CM052801.1, on the reverse strand, counting down.
GTAGCATTTCCTATGAGGACCCTCACAATCTATCTCTCCAGGCCCATCTCCATGACTTGTATAGATCCCTATGCTAGAACTTTGTGGCAGGCTGAATAACGCCCCCCAGAGATGTCCATCCCCTGGTCTTCCAAGTCTGTGAACATGTTACCTAACGTGGCAAAAGGGATTTTGCAAATGTGATTAAGTTAAGGGATTTGAGACAAGGGGTTATCTTGAAATTTCTGGGTTGGTAATCCCAACAGTCCTTAGACTAAGGTAGGAGGGTCAGAGTCAAAGACAACGAGATGCGATGGCAGAAGCAGAGATTATAGGGATGGAGGGCAGTGAGTATAGACATGTAGGCATTCTTTAGAAGTTAGGAAAGGTAAGGAATGAATTCTTCCCTCCAGCCTCCAAAAAATAATGCAGCTCTACCGACAGGTTGATTTTAGTTCTGTAAGACTCTTTTTGGATTTCTGACCTCCAGAGCTCTAAGATAATAAATTCCTTTTGTTAGAAAAAAGCCACTATGTTTATCAGAGTTTGTTACAATAGTAATAAGAAACTAAACAAGCAGCCTGAGGTAGATCACGTTGTATAGCCATTTTCTTTAACTTAACTTATATCATTAAGAAGTTTCAGTGCAAGATAATAATTACATGGATGATGTGTCTTTGAAACTAAAGTTCAAGACTCTTAAATGTGTATTGAACTATGGAGAAAAAGAAAGAATTTTGATAGTATGCCATAGCAGAAACAGAATTGGATTTTAAAAAGACAAAACAGGTATTATGCTGCGGTTTCAGAAATCTTATATAGACATACACAAATCACTTCCTTTCACTTGGGCTCAGTTTCCCTATCTGTAAGACTGTTTCAGACTCTTCTGAACCCAATATATTCATAGTCTACATGTGCATAGGATTTAGTTAAGTCACTTAAAAAAATCCAAGGCATGAGTATTAATCACTATACCTAGCACTGACCTTGACATCTTTAATGTTCTGTGTGTGTGTATATGTATGTGTGTTTAAAGCATATAAATGAAAGTGAAGTACAGAATCAGAGATTGAATAGAGGAAAGGCATCCGAGATAAGGAAAGAAAGCTACTTCTTGTATTCTGAAATTTTTTGTTTGTTTGTTTGCAAAGGCAAAATAAATTTGCCAGGTCACTAGTTCTGGTAAATACAGAGGCTATCAAATTATTCTCAGCAACAATATATTCCATAAACCTAGTTACCCAAAGTTTATGTAAAATAATATATTAGTGATGTGATCCCAAATGCATATAGAATTGATCATTTCAGTGGCACAGTTTTATTCTTAAATCCTAGATCTAGCCATGGAATTAAAAGTGTTTACCTGAATATATTTTGAGCCACATGAGTACAATGATCTTTTTTCTTAATGGTTATTCTTATGATTTATTTATTTTTTCCTCAAATACTTTTATTTTATTTTTTCGGTGTTACAAGATTAATTGTTCATGCACCACACCCAATGCTCCATGCAATCCGTGCGCTCCTCAATACCCACCTTCAGGCTCACCCAACCACCCCACCCCCTCCCCTCCAAAACCCTCGGTTTGTTGCTCAGAGTCCACAGTCTCTCCTGGTTCATCTCCCGCTCTGATTTCCTCCCATTCACCCTTCCCTTACTTCTCACAATGCCCTCCGTGATTTTCTTTATATTCCACACATAAGTGAGACCATAAGATAATTGACTCTCTCCGCTTGATTTATTTCACTCCACATAATCTCTTCTAGTCCTGTCCATGTTGATACAAAAGTTGGGTATTCTTCCTTTCTGATGGAGGCATAATATTCAATGATATATGTGGACCATATCTTCTTTCTTTTAATTTTACCCAGCTTCCCATATATATGGGTTGATCTTTTCTTAAAAAATCAACCCATACATATGGGAAGCTGGGTAAAATTAAAAGAAAGTTTATCATCTTTTATCATCTTGATTTCATTCTAAAGTATGAAGTCATCTGGCATTCATTCTTGGCTTTTAAAGGACTTGAAATATTGTGAACCAGCAGAATCTATCACAATTTATATTTTAATTTTGATATATGCTATTATATCTGAAAAAATCAATAGAGTATTTACTTAAGACTGAAAGTGTAGCTACATAGTATGTACATATGATATATGCACCTTAGTAGGGCCTCTTTCTAAAATTGCTCATCAATTTAGCAAGATGTAAATTGTGAACTCATGTAAAGTGCATCTTAGACAATCTCTGCACCCTTAGCAAAGTGTGGAAATTTGGTAAATGTGTGCCATGTTGTAATGAGTGTATTTCAAAGGCATAACATTATGCTAGTTGTCCTATAAACTACTTAGTACATTCAAAGGTAACTATTTTTAAGAAGTACACAGTATGGTTGGTAGAAAATAGCTTTTAAGCTTTACTTTATTGAGTGCTTAACATGTGTTGGTCAAATTCTCATGATGACGTCACCTGTGAAACTATAGGATGGACGGTTGGGCTTGATAGACTGGAACTTATCACAAAATTGTACCACATGGAATTATTCCATATCACAATATTTATATAGCACCTCAAGCATTAGCTTCATTATTATCATTAAACATTTTTCAATCAATGATTATATTCAACATAATTTAATGCCAAGTATATTTATGCCATTTCAATGTTGGAAAAAAACATTAATCTATATGGGATATTTAGAACTCTTTATTTAGAATGTTCAGTTATCCAAAATACTAGGTATTCCAAATAGTCAAATAATCAATTTCATGTACACACATTCGTAAGATTTTGTGAAATATATATCATTTTTTAATTCATTTATTCAAGAAATATTTATTTGCAGCTTTCCCATAGAAGTCATTGCCTTTGACAGTATGTTATCTTCAAACAACAGCTAGTTAATAGCTACAACATTAAATCTGCTCATGATCCTAATGCAGAAAATTTAGAGACATCAGGGTCCACCATGCCAGCCAACTGATTTGATTTGCTAGTAGAAGAATAGACTGTGATGGCAGAAAAGAGACTTAGAAATGAACTAGTCTAAACCTCTTCCATATTCCAATTTTACAGATGAGGAATCTGAGGCCCAGAGAGAGGGAACTTAGCCAAGAACACACAGTAAAAGAGTATCAGAGTCAGAGCTAGATCTCTGATTTCCTGACTACTAGGCCAGTATTTTTACTGAGTTGCCTACATAGTTATGTTTTTTTCTCTCAGTTGCCTTAATTACCCTTTCTTTGTTTTGACATCATATATACAAAACCCAAGAGAAAGAGATAAAGTGCAGGTATGCTATTTTGTGATTGAACATTTGAATTCTCTTTGGATTAACATAGTAGATGAGTAGAAGGAAGTGTTGAGAAACAATTTTCCATGAAATTTCATGATTCTGCATGGTTCATGTCCTCTGATCATTTGCAGTCAAATTAAGAGTGTTTGTATAAGGACAAATTATAGGACAGGAAAGCCAGGAGATATCTCCCTCCCTGGAGACAGTTGAGAGTAATAAATATGAAGACATCTTCCTTTCCTTGGGAGACATTTGCTTACCCAGAATTACGATAAGCTTTTTCTTTCTCTCCAGAAAGAGAGGATCACCAGCAGCTGTGTATAAGACCAGAGCTTCCTAAATTTGGGCTTCCTCTCCTTTGATGCAACCCATTGCATGTGCAAATATCATCCAACTCTTGTTGTGTCACCCCATGAAGATTTGGGCTCAAGAAACTGGTGCTAAGACATTGCTTTGACAACCACTTCTGCTGTGAGTAATGAATGGTCCTTGTCTCCAATCTGGAGGTCTTGGATCATATATATAATCATATATATAATATCTTGTGTATATATATCCTAATTTACTAGTTTATAAGATAAAAGCTCAGATTCTTCAGTTTCTAAGTTAACAGGAAGATAGAGCTGGATTGTTGTCATAATATTTCAATTAGCTCATGTAGTAATGAAATACACTATAAATGCCAACGAGAACACAAGTGTTTTGGTTGCAGAACTGTTAGAAATTTTGCCATCAATCACTTAGAAAAATACTTTAATTCACAGTACATAGTTGTCTATATCCAGTTGTATAAGTTCAGACACCAAAGTGTCCTTTGGGGACAAATGAAACAAAGTGGTGCTCTTTGAATTTATGCCCCTGGCATTCTAACTTAAGACTGGAGTCATTTAATTTATACCAAGAGCAAAATTACTTTCTGTAAAAATGGACCTTAGACACTGGTCCAACCCACTCACATTTAAATTTTCAAATTTGTAATTGATGAGAGTCTAAATTTTTCAACTTTTATTGGGGCCAGATGTTTGAAATGATACAAATATAGAGCCAGGCTAATATACAAACCAATTAAAATCTTTGAAAGTATTTTGAGAGCCATTGTTGTCATTTGAGTTAATATCAACCACACAATCAGCCAGGATGAGGCACTATTAATTTTCAAAAACACCCTGTGGTGTAAGTGAAATTATCACCATTTAGCAAATGAGAAAAATCTAGACTCTGAGTGGGTCACCAAGGACATAAAAAAGTTAGTAAATGGAAAAGTTGGATACAGGCCCAGATCTTTTGGGTCTAAGTCCTCTTAGGTTGCTCCCATTTTGTAATCTGAACACACCCCTTCCTTATCAGTATATGAAGAAAAAATTAAACTTTACAGGCAGTATGATATGATGGAAGTTACTCATTATTTGCATTATAGAGGCCTACTTTTGAGTACTGATTTTTCCATACACTCTTATTTCTCAATTTGTGTAAGTCATTTGAAGAATGTGGAGTGTCAGGAGTTTACTACACTAATAGTTAATGACAACACTGGAATTAAAGTCTAGGTCCTGACTTCTAGTCCACTATACTTATCACTGCACCATGCTACTTCTAGAGGATTGTATTCAAATTATTTCAGTTATGGGGTGTTGGTGCCATCTGCCTTCAATTCTACCAATGCAGAAAGTAGGAGGAAAATTCCAATCTAAGAAAACGATTCTCTCAGTTGGGCTGGTAAAGTATCTAAAATTTTAGTTAAAGAAGGCCTGATATTTATTACTTGAAAAGAACAATGATTTTTTATTTTTAAGAATGATTTCTGCATATGGGAACTTATCATTTGGTTCAGGGACTACTAGCTAGATTGCATTGCATATTCATAATTGGCAAAATTCATTCATAATTGTTTTTCATACCTTTTTGTAGATCATTTAATTTACAGATAATTTCTTTTCTGTGAAATTTTCCAATAACTTAATTTAAAGATAATTATTTTTCATTTAGAACAAATGTACTTTGATCTCAGGAGAATAGGGTATTGCCTTCATAAAACTTGTTTCCATTTGAATTTGAAATGCAAGCATTTCTGAAATAATAAATATTCAGATATGAGTTATAATAACATACCTTATTTAAAGCTCAACATGTAACAGAATATAATTATGCATAGGATGTTCAGTTCCTGTCTATAGAGATTTGTATTGCAGACAATAACAACAGATTTTATATACAAAAGGTGTAGTCCTATGTAGGTACAAGGGTATGGTTTAGGAACAAAGACAATTTACCTAAAAATGGGAGTAAGATCCATTTGATGCCACCGTCATAGAAATCACAACTAGCCAGGGAGCCAGGCATGTAAATAATTCATATACAAAATTACAAGTGTAAAGATCTTTGAATGGCAGGCCAAAGAGAAATTAGGATCAATCCAAGATTTGCAAGCAGTGAAGTAACATGATCAGGGTTATATTTTTAAAAAATTTCTTTGGTGGCTGATTGTAAGGTAGAAGAAGACAGGGGATTCCGGAAACTGAATTTGCATGACAAAGTCGAAGTCCAGGTAAGAGATAACCTATTGGTATGTAAATGTACCAGAGTATGGTGTCCACAACAAAGAAATTGATCTGCCCACTCTTTTTCCTATTGGACAAATTAAATCTGGAGCTTTGTGTTCAGTTTTGAGTATGACACCTTAAAAGATACAAAGATATGCCTAAAGCATGAGTAGCGAACACACCTGCTTTCAGGGGCTGGACAAATAATGTTGATGAGAGAATTATTCCAGGTGTGAGGACACATGCGAACACTGTGAGAGGGGGGCTGATGGACTGGTTGGCACGTGTCCTATTGAAAGAACACAAGAATGTAGGCCCGATTGTCTTTTCTTTTTACAGAAAATGAGACAAAATGCATATTGCGTGTTATCATGTGATCTACTGATTTTAAAATGCTAGATCACAATTTATTTATTTTTTATTTATTTTTTTAAAGATTTTATTTATTTATTTGACAGAGAGAGAGAGCGAGAGATCACAAGTAGGCAGAGAGAGAGGGGGAAGCAGGCTCCCTGCTGAGCAGAGCCCGATGCGGGGCTCGATCCCAGGACCCTGAGATCATGACCTGAGCTGAAGGCAGAGACTTTAACCCACTGAGCCAACCAGGCACCCCGATCACAATTTTTTTTAAAACACAGTGCACATAAAACAAAATTCTGTAGGCTACCGCTTTGTGACATTTGCTTTAAAGGTTCTGTAAACCGTCATGGAGAATGTTTGGAAGAGATAGAACTTTTAGATATAGACTGTGGAAGAGAAGGTTGATTTGGGGACAGTGGGGAAATAGTGGTAGAATTTGAGAACTACCTTCAAGTGGCAGTTGTTCTCTGTGATTATTTTAGGACATAAATAAAAAGAATGGGTGAAAGTTTCAGGAAGATAGATTTGAACTACGAATAAAAGATGCTTTTGAATGTCCCGTGTTCTATGAAGTTGGTAATGGGTTCCCTTGGGAAGTAGTGAACTCACTGTTGCTGGGCGTACTTAAGCAGACAAAAGTGGTCATTGATAAGGATGCTATAGAGGAGATTCATTCTAAAGCCCTATTGAAAGAAAATATTTCTATGATAAATTTCCATTCTGAATCTCTGGGATTCTTTTGTAAATTTCTAGTTCAGCTTGAAGAAGCAGTTTGAAAAAACTGTCAGAAATATTAGAGAAAATAAAAAAAACAAATATTAGAGGAAATATAGACTCCATTAGTGAAGCTCAGTACCTCAAATGGGATAAGAAAGATGGTGTGCTGTCATTGGGAATAGCCCTGAGTTGGGCAATGGGAGACTGGATTTTGAGCACTAGTCTGCTACTTACTTGGTTATATGACCTTAAGTAAGTCACCAAGGCTTTCTGGGTCTCAGATTCCTTATTAGTAGAATGGGCAGTTTTAACTAGGTTAGTGTTGTCACGTTTTATTATACCTAGGAATCACCTGGGGGAATATTCATTGACCACACTGCCAGAGATTCTAATTTAGTGAACCTGAAAGAAACTTCCAAAGTTCTATGGATTTCTGAACTTGACTGCATTTGGATGGCTGGATTTAAACAATTAACTCTGATTCTCCAATTGATAATTAAATGTTTTCATTTCCAATGATAATATACCTTGTCTTTTAGACTGTTTTGGTCTACTTCGAATGATCTATTTCCAACTTTTCATTTTTTTTAATTTTTTTTACCCCAAATATGTTTATTTTAATTTTTCAGTGTTAGAAGATTGATTGTTCATGCACCACACCCAGTGCTCCATGCAGTACGTGCCCTTCTCAATACCCACCACCAGGCTCACCCACCTCCCCACCCCCTCCCCTCCAAAACCCTCAGTTTGTTGCTCAGAGTCCACAGTCTCTCCTGGTTCATCACCCCCTCCGATT
>CM052801.1:97246765-97300279 GCA_028533885.1 Nasua narica | reverse complement strand
TTGTGGCCATTGCGGCTATGAACATTGGGGTACATGTGGCCCTTCTTTGTACTACATCAGCTTCTTTGGGGTAAACACCGAGTAGTGCAATTGCAGGGTCATAGGGTAGCTGTATATTTAATTTCCTGAGGAATCTCCATACTGTTTTCCAAAGTGGCTGCACCAACTTGCATCCCCACCAACAGTGGAGGAGGGTTCCTCTTTCTCCACATCCTCTCCAACTTTTCATTTTTACTCTTGTTTATTACGTTCTTTTACTTCATCCTGGGAATGACAGAATAGGAAGACTTTTTGAATGAAAGTCAAGGGAAAACGGTATTTTCTTACTGGCTGTGGCTACATTGCTTCTCCCCCATCCCACCCCCCCAATGCAGAGAATTTTAGAAAATTAAACTAAACAGTGGGGAGAACTCCTTTATCTGAGTTATGCATCTGGCTAGGTCTAGTCTTCTTAAGCCAAATGTAGATTTAGATGTTATCACTCAAATGGAAAGAAAGGCCAGTCCAGCTCACTCACTGATACCAAGGGCAATACAATGGTTGCTAGAGTGACAGAGAAGTTGAGGTTCCTCCCGGAAACTACCTGCAGACCCCTCTTTCTTAGTGGCAAGAGGTAATCTGTGTGTCCAAGTATTAAGTATTGGTCCATGAGAAACCAAGTTAAGGGATTAAACTGTTTTGGTGTAGGTAATTATGTCAATTATGTTGCAATTGTATTAATACTAGTATTAGTGCTTTCATTTTTTACTCATCTTTATATTATAATAAAGGAACACGAAAGCAAAATATTTAGATAATTGCATCAGGAGGTACCACAGTCCTAGAGGACTTAACTTCCATAAATCCCTTGGTCTATCTGTTGCAGCCCCGCCTCTGATGGCCTCACCTTGATCTTGTTATCACCTGTAACTTCTCAAACTCTGATATGAATTCACTCATTTTATTCTCTGATTAAAATATCTTTCCCTTCAGGCTCTCTCATTCAACTGCTCTCACCATACCTGCTCTTTGTCTCCAATGGAACATCAGGTAAAATTTTACCTCAAATTTCACTCCTTTGGGTGATTTGTATCCAATTTAAATTTTGTAAGTCATCAGTTCAACTATTTTCTCACCAGGATCCTCAATCCCTTGCCACCACTTGATTTTCTTTAATATTCTTCCTACCCTCTGAGCTTTTTTGAGGTATAAGTGATATTATGTATATGATATACAACTTGATGTTTTGATATATGTATACACTGTGAAATGATAACCACAATCAAGATAATTTATATATCCATCACCTCACATGGTTATCATTTTCTTTTTTTTCCTTTTTTTGTAGTTAGAATACTTAATATCTATCCTCTTAGCAATTTTCAGGTACGCAGTACAGTATTGTTAAATGGTCACCATGCTGTACATTAGATCTTCAGAACTCATTCATCTTGCATAACTGAAACTTTGTATTCTTTAACCAATATCTCCTCATTTCCTCAATAATCTTTTTTTTTAATTTAAATTAAATTAGCCAAGGTATAGTACGTCATTGGTTTTTGATATAACATCCTCAATCATCTTTTAAACTTTGTTTCTATTAAACCTTGTTCACTTCCTTAAAGGCACCAGGCTCTCTCTGGCCTCACAGTTTTTGCATATACATTTTTCTCTACTTAGACTATTTCTTTCCCTCTTTGCCTAGTATGGTTAAACATCATTTCGAGAAACTGCTCTGCCTAATCCCCAACTTCTCTCCAAATTGGGCCAGTTCTGCTATCCTCTGCCTCAAGCACTTTATACATCTCCTATCATAGCACTTCTCACAAGGTGTTTATTATCACTGCTCTTTAAATTGATGTATTCTCTGCTAGACTCTTGGCTCTATGATGTCAAGGTCTATGTGCATAATATTATCTACCATATGCATGCAATTTTTCTGTATAGCATTTGCCACTATTATTATAAATTTATCTGAGGTTGTTGTTCATTAAGGATCTGGTTCTTCTAGTAGATTTTAAGTTTCCTACAGGCAGAAACCAGGTCATATCCTTCACTGCTGCATTTACAATGCATAAGACAGCAACTAGTATGTAGTAGATGCCCCATGCATGTCTTTTAAATGGATAGATGGATGGATGGATGGATAAATGGGCAGATGGATGGATAGACAGACAATATAGAAAACGAGCTTTTTTGGTTGGTTTGCAAAGATACCAACATGTGATAGACTGAAATATAGTTAGCTCTTGAACAATACAGGTTTGAACTGCATGGGTCCAACTTACATTTTTTTACACTAGAATACTGTAAACGTATTTCCTGTCCCTTAGGATTTTCTTAATACCATTTTCTTTTCTCTAGCTTACTTTATTATAAGAATCCAGTATATAGTACATATGACATATAAAATATATGTTAATTGTTTATGTTATTATAAGTCCTCTGGTCAGCAGTACACTATTAGTAGTTTAGTTTGGGAGGAATCGAAAGTTATACATGGATTTTTAACTTGTTAGTTACTATAGGGAGGTTGGAATAAGGATCCCGGTGTATACTGGTCGAAAGTGGCTGGAGACTAACTGTAGCATTCATTTTGTGAATGCTCATATGTCTAACAGTACTACACTCTTTCCATGCGTTATTTTAATCCTTGTAACAACCTAAAAAATAATTATTATTTACTGCTTTTTTGCAGCTGAGGATACTTAGTCTTAGAGAACTATAGATGTCCACTTTTAATTTTTATTTGATCTTAATAAATTCACATGATTAGTAAGGGTTAGAGTCAGGACTGGAAACTGGGTCAGTCTGCCTCCAAAACATAGGTGTTCACAGTACAGCCCTTATCTATCCTAAGTGGGGCCTGCAGTGATCCTTACAGTTTTGAGTTCTTTGATTACATATAACCTTTCTGGAGCAGAGAGGGGAAAAGGTTCTTTGTGGATAAGTGCCCCTCAGTGCTTCTCTCTAGACTAAATTTCTTTCTTTTTTTTTTTTTAAAGATTTTATTTATTTATTTGAGAGAGAGAGAGAGAGAGAGAGAGAGATCACAAGTAGGCTTCCCGCTGAGCAGAAAGCCCGATGCAGGGCTCCATCCCAGGACCCTGAGATCATGACCTGAGCTGAAGGCGGGGGCTTTAACCCACTGAGCCACCCAGGCACCACTCTAGACTAAATTTCTTTTTTTTTTTTTTTCTTTTCTTTTTTTTTTTAGACTAAATTTCTATCCCCGTGTGCTTCCCTCTCATGGAATATGAAACCATGTGTTTCTGATGCTGACCTATAAAATACTTCTTAATTCTTGCATTGCTATTGCTTATTTTCTTAGACTTGGAGAGTATTGTTTATCAGATCAATGGACAGGGTAGAATTTCTTATCCTCTCAAATACTCAGTTTTCTCTTATGTTAAATGGGTAAAAAATAATAGCAATTATCCCAGGGATTTTTCTAAGTAGTAAATGGAATTATGTATTTAATGTCCAAAGCAAAGTGCTTGACACTTAATAAATATTAGATATTAATTTTTTTATGATCCACTGAGCCTAGTTGACTTGGCTACTTGCAACAAACTGGAAAACAGAGCCAGAGCTATTGCATATCAGTATCTTTTCTTGCTACACAGTCCTAATTTGTTCTGGGAGATTCAGTGGACCTTTGGTATTGTAGTTGTTAAAATATGAGCATGGAGCCAAAGTGAAGAAATTTTAGGATTCCTTTTTTTAAGAATTGAAATATAATAAGGGTCATAGAATTTAATCAAGTTTATAATCCTATATTTTACTGTATAATTAAAATTATAACAGTGATTTTCTTATAGACATGTTCTGTTTGGATTTTTTTCCCCATCATGGTATATATACACTGACATTGCCTTAGAATCTGAAGATTAAATGAGGGAAGAGAAGACTTGAGATGGAAAATATTTATGGTTTTATGGCTGTAAAGGACATTAATTTCCTCCATTTTAGGGTCCAACCCCTGTTATGGCCATTCTGTACATTACAAAGGAAAGCCTCAATGTAGAGCTTCTAGTAATAAGAGCTAAAACCAATTCCTATTGCACTTCTCAGTTGATCTCACCTGAAATGATGCTTAGGTCTGTGGGACTTAGATACAAAAATCACTTAAACTCAGAGAAGTGTTAGAAATGTGTTACTGTTCAAATCATTAGTATACTGTATTATAGGCTTCACTACAGTTAGAAAAAGAACATTTATAATATGGAAGGAGTTGGTTTAAGTTGTATATTTAGTTAGTGATGAATTATTGATATTTTAAGTAGATTAAAAAAAGAAAAAATGACAGATTTTGAACTTGTAAAAACAGGTTCAGAAAAAAATCTACACAATAATTTTAAGAGGAAGAGATAAAAGATATATTTCATTTTTTAAAAATCAGTAAAATATATTCCCTAATTTTGGAATGATAAATAAAATATAAGAAAACACATTTCTTCATCTCTCATCAATCATGGTGAACTTCTCTCTCCCCCATACTGCCATTTGGTCTTTATATACTTGCTATCATAGCACTTATCATAGCCAGCTCTATATCAGAATTATTTAGGTTTGTGTCTGGCATGTCCTTGAGTAGAGAATGTCATAAAAGCATTTTCTCTTATATATTACTACCAGATACTGCAGCTGCACTTCATTCAAGAGCATAGAAGACAAGGCAGTTAAAAATAAGTAAGGAAAGAAGAAAAATATATATGCCTTAAATGTGGTTCATATATTGCTAAATTATAGCATTAACCAAGTAAAAGACATAAATATCATTATGACAATGTAATAGTGGTAGAAAGTGAAGCCCGATTCTGTGACTCATCTCCTCAGCTTTGTGTTTATAAGCTTAACGTTAAGCCTTCTCCCCAAAGCCTGACATCTACCAAGGAAGTATAACTCATTTATGAGTTGTTGTAAGCATATAAAATTTAGACTACCCAAAATTCTAGAATAAATTCTACTTTAGTCATTATGATAGACTAGATATTCTTAAGGGTCCTACCAATAAAATAAAAATAGATTATGGATAAATTATAACATGCTGACTTTTAAAGAACCACCATGTTTCATGAAAGCATTGAAAGCCTCTAAAAGTTCAAAGAGGAGATTAACGAAAAAAAAAATCAGAGAACCGAAACTTCTAAAGGTGAGTGGTAAGTAAATGTGAAAGAGTTGCTCTGTGAACAAAAGTCAGTTGTATTTCTGGAACTGAAACTGTCCCCTATCCCCTTGCCCCTGCAAGATGTGGGAGACTTCTGCATTAATTCTGTACCACTGACGAAGTGTCAAGAGTTTCTAAGTACTCCTTGTCTTCTGGCAGAAGGAGATGCCAGTTCTCTCTGGAGAAAGGCAGTTCCAGTTTAGGGCCTCAGTATTCCGAACAATTAATTTCAGTCACAGTAAAGCATCACCAAGAACATGAGGAAGCAAGTGATGCAAGTGAGAATTCGTGCATACATCCATGCATGCCTCCAACACATTAAGACTTCACACGCATATAATGTGAAGTCACTATTTAGTGCATGTTTAAAGAAAGAAAAGAGTTTTTATATGCAACTAATGAGTTGTTGAACACTACGTAAAAAACTAATGATATACTATATGTTGGCTAATTGACTTTAAAAAATTAAAAAAAAAAGAAATAAAAGATGAATGCAACAAAATTAGCAACCAATGAGACAAGATACAGAATGACCGGCAAATCTGAAAAAGAGCCAAAGAGAATTCTTAGAATTCTTAGCAATAAAACAGTCTTTGGAAAAAATATTGAAGACTTGGCTTCTAACAGTTCACTCTGTGTGTTGACGGTGATGATATGTGAAGCTGAGGAGCAGTTATTAGATGTATTGTTTCAAGGGATTTCTGAATCAGAACTCTGTGAGCAATCCAAAGTTAAATGGCCAATCCAATGAGTACAACCAGGTACAGCTGCAGTTCACCCGCCATCTTTCTGAGGAAGGGGAACGGGAATTGCATGCTTACCTAATTTCTATATAACTCACTATTTGATCTCTTATGACTCACTTAACCTCTCTGTCCCTTTTTCTCTCTCTTTTTTAAAAGATTGAGGATAAATCAGGAGAACATATATGATAAAGAATAAAATACATTAAGATAGTAGCAATGAATTTTTATATCCAAAGTAATGGTTTTTAACATTTGGCAACATATGTTAGAGAAAGGCCTAATATTGTGATCAGCAAATAAAATACATTCAGGACCATAATTTATAATTAATTTTTATGAACTTGTCTTTATAATTTAACCTGTGAAATTTCTTTATGTATTTCTCTTAAGAATTTGCAAAATACTACCTGGCCTCATGTACTTTTTTGTTAGCATAACAGCCATAGCACAACCAAACATTTCCTTAATTGCCGAAGTATGAAAGAAAGAACTTTCTTTGAGTCTCCTCCAAATTCTAATATTTCCAGTTGCTTTCTTTTCCTTAGAAAAATAAAGACTGATAGCTGGAAATATAATTTAATTATTAAATTCCTGTTATCCATTTATGTGTGGTCAGATTTGTCAATGCCCAGTGAGAGAATGTGAGCCTAATTTTCAGAAAGACTACCTGAGAGATGGATGGGCCATAGAGACAAATTGGAATTAATGTGGCTCATACTTCTCAATCCAAATGTGATTGTAGCTTTTGATAGCTCATTGTCTTTCTGTAATCCTGTATACCTGAACCAAGTAAGAATTTGGACCAATGGATTTTTTAATCATGTGCTAAGTCAGCTAAGGATTTTACGTAAAGGATATTTTGATGAAGGCTGTAAGAGCCTGTCCTTCTGTCCTGCTCATCCTCATGTTTAGTCCATCTTCTACAATGACTTCATTTCCATTTTCACTGTAACCGCCTTTCCATAGATCCCTATCCCTTCATATCGCATGTATTACGATACAGTCTTCAGAAATACCTCCTTGCTTCCAGACTCTCCCCCCTTAATCTAGCCTTGACATTGTTGTCAGATTAATCTTCCTAGAAAACCACTTTTTATCTATTATTCCTTTGCATCTAAGGCCAAAAGTACTGTTTCTGAGCGATTTCCTAGCTTATTCCTGGGGAAAGTTTATGGTTGCATTCCGCAGTGTACTGTTATTTGTCTACTTTCTGGTCTTTCCAGTTCAGTCTAAGAATTTTCTGCCTCTCTCAGGTGTTTCTTTAAACACTGTCTATATATATATTTAATCTCTGTCTATATATAGATGCTTTTGCCAAAAGTCATGCAGTTTTCTTCCTCTTGGGCATAGTAATGTGACACCACCCACATTAAGGATTTATTTTTCATTTTTGATATTCTATATGAGTTATGCTACCATTTCTCCATAGAATCTGGACTCATGTTCCATAAGCAGAGCTTCATATCTGGTTTATAGTTCTCTTGGTACATAATTTTCTCTTCTTTCTTTTTACTGGCTGGCTTTCATCTATGGAATTACAAGTCATATGATCTTCGCCTTCATAATTATATATCCTGTTTAGATCTTTTTCTTCCTAGCCTTTTCCCTAGATTCATTTTCTTTTCTTTCTACAAATACTTCTTTTTTTTCTACTGTATTTGAGGATAGGAATTCTCCTCATATGTTTTCTTTCTGTTGTAGTGTCCAGTTTACTTTGTTGCATTTCTACTCTATACCCATTTGGGTAGAAACATGTATTGCACATATAGTGTGCCCCTCATTATAGCCCGTTCAGCTTCCATGCAACATGTATGCCTAGATCTCTGTCTCTTTCTGTACATACTGCTTCCCGAAAGCCCCACATTAGGATATACTTATCCTTTCATGTGAACTAAATTGGCAGCCTATTCATCAGCACTAACAGTTGACAGTATCAGTCATTTTTCTAATATATATTACATTTATTTTCTTTTTTAAAAATTATTTATTTGTTTGAGAGAGAGAGACAGAGACAGAGATAGTGAGAGAGAGCATGAGCAGAGAGGAGAGGGAGAAGCAGGCTCTCCACTGAGTGCGGAGACTGATGCGGGGCTCGATCCCAGGACGCCAGGATCCTGACCTGAGCCGGAGACAGACACTTAACCAGCTGAGCCACCCAGGTGCCCCTACGTTTATTTTTAATGGGAAAGTATTTATTTTATTTTATTTATTTATTTATTTTAAAGATTTTATTTATTTATTTGTCAGAGAGAGAGAGAGAACACAAGCAGGCAGAGAGGCAAGCAGAGACAGAGAGAGAAGCAGGCTCCCTGCCAAGCAAGGAGCCTAATGCGGGACTCGATCCCAGGACGCTGGGATCATGACCTGAACTGAAGGCAGCTGCTTAACCAACTGAGCCACCCAGGCGTCCCAATGGGAAAGTATTAATATAAGAATACACTATGTTAAAAGTGAGACTATTCAATTAACAAAACTATGTCTCCCAATGCTATATTGGTCTTGTACATCAAAACTGTCTTCCAATGCTATATTGGCCTTGTACATAAAGACATAGAAATATTATTTGAATGAAAGCAATCTTTAAGTATAAGTTTTGACATTTTGAGAAAAGAGTGGCAAAGTTACTTTCATTGGTGATATTCAGTGTTGTTCTAATGTGTAAGGATCTTTCTTTGGGAATAGTGAGATCTCCACCCTTGAGATATTCAAACTTAGCTTTGATTGATCACCTGGTAAGGACTTTAGAACATCCAAGGGTGATTGCGATAGATCAGGGGTCTATGATGCATAGATCAAATCTAGCCTGCCACTTGTTGTAAATAATATTCTATTGAAATATAGCAACATTCAATTGTTTAGGTATTGTCTCTAGCTGCTTTCATGCTACAGTGGTATAAGTTTCATAGTTGTGACAGAGAAAGACTAATATATCTGCTATATGGTGCTTTACAGAATAAGTTTGTTGACCCCATTTCTTAGACTAGCATCAAGATATTCTCCATACTAGTGATTAATGTAACATAATATCCCGAGGAAGTAAGCCCCTTGCCATGTAACATGCATTGGCCACAGAAAATGTATGTGTCCTAAAATGCTTTGTTATATGGTCTAAAGCAACTGTTCTTAACTAAAAGTATGCTAGTCTCTTGAAATTTAATTCACAGTATTTTTTATATGTATACATATACATTTCTGAGGAGAGAGCCCACAGTTATCATTAAATTCTCCATACAATCTGTATATGACCAAAACAAACAAACAAAAAAACACTGCTGTATATGTTTAATTTATGATTACAAGAATTTATATTAAAATTCAGATAAAGCCTCTGATGAATTTTTCCCATATTTGGTACTGTAACTTCTGCATTGTTTAGCCTAAATGCTGTAATTCTACTAGACTATCAAACTGCCATATCAAAATCTCGACATAGCATGGCATTGTCAGATTTTAAAGGTGAAATTTACCCTGTTGCTACCTTTTCTTCTTGAGTAAGCATAAGAATGAATAGCAAAGAGTTCTCAGTGAAAGTTTTCTTTTAAAAAAACATTTTATTGAAGTATGATTGATGTGTAAAAAGTTGTACATATTTACCACATAGAATTTGATGAGTTTGGGGTTAAGTTTATATCCCTGAAACCATCACCACTGTCAAAGCCAAAGACATATTCATAATCTCCCAAAGTTTCCTCCTACCCTCTTCTATTATCACTACTGTGTGTGTGCACATGTGTGCATGTGCGCATGTAAAGACTTAACATAAGATCTATCCTCTTAACAGATTTTAGGTATATAATACAGTATTGTTAGCTATAGGCACTATGCTCTTCAGTAGATTTCCATGATCTAGTAACCTGCCCCCAAAGCAAAGCAGTTACTGGAAAGGGATTTTATTAGGGAAAATACTATCTGTTCATCAAATTCTGTTTCTTTTTCTTTATGGGCCCGTAGTTAGACTACATTTCCCATCCTCCCCATAATCAGTTGGAAACGTCTGACTGAACTCTGGAAAATGGAATGTGGACTCAAGGGATGGACCTCACATTCAGGGATGACTCCAAAAAATTCCAATGTGATCTTTTGCATACTCCTTCATTTTGAGACTAGAAAAAGTGGATTTCTCTTAGGCCTTAAGGGACAGTGGAGTCACTCAATGGAAGAAGCCTTGAGTCTTTATTGACTGTGTGAAGCACACTACAATAGTTTATTATCTCTATTATAATAGTTTATAGCTTCTATTATTTTTTTGAACTGTTTATTACAACAGCCCATCTATACTGACTACTTTAAGGCTGGACCAATACAGCCATTAGACTGTGAAGAATTGTGAAAATGTTAAAAAAATTATTCTTGGGGGGGCAAGAAGGCACTCAGCTGTTAAAAAGGCTGAATCACTTTTTTCTAATCACTGGATTATGCAATTAATAGGTTTAAAAAAAATCTTTACTAATATAGTCATTAGCAGAACTTTTTTCTAAGCCAGAGACCATCTCTTCTTTAGGATATGCTGAGCTCGTTCTACTCACTCTGACTAATATCCAGGTCATGAGAAAATCTGAAATTGTATTTATCAACAGCTGAGAGTAAATCTACATCAAGACTTACTTATGACCCTTTCTTGGCCAATTTAGATAACAAAATAAAGTTAAATTAGAAAAAGTTAAATGAAGAACAGAAAACTTAACTCACCTTGTGACCCCACAATGAGCCCTGAGTTCATTTTCACCAAGGAAGAATTCCTGCCGACCATACATAACTCTACAGGAAGAGACTTTAAAAATGTTTTCCCTGTTATATAACCATAGCAACTCCTTCACAAAGCTGAAAGGAAAGTACCCGAGGTCAAATTAGAGATCTCTTATCAACTTTTCACTTTTCTTTAGAGGGAAAAATAAACTAGGAAGACTGAGGCCCTTCTCTTCTGAAGGAAATGTGTATCTGTGTGTCCGCATGAGCACATGAGAGTGGATGTCGGTACACACATGTTTTATGTCTAGATCTTCCCAAACAGGAAAAGAAAATATTCTTAATAGTTTAGAGCTAACAGTTCCGGGACTTTCCTTGCTATCCCGAGTGGATGGATTATTATATAAGCTATAAATAATGCAAATGTCCTTTTAGCTTGCAAAATAATAATTTACTTCAACTGATAGGGCTTTTCCTTATCGCTCCTTTAAATATTCTCTCCTGTGCAGTGCAGGCTGCTGCTGACTTCCTGCCCATATAAGTAGTAAATGCTGAGGTGTCGCCTTGGAGTTGGCAGTGTAATCAATCAGACTCACCCCAACTTGGTGACAGGACCCATGTCTTTGAAAGCTTATTGTTTTGAAAACCTTACAGGCTGACCTCTAGAATACCATGAACATGCTAATGACAGTTCCTAACATTTCCCTCTGCTTTCTTTTACTTCCCTTCCCCAAAGTAAATACACATGGAGTTCATTAAGTAACAGCAGCTTAATACTCAAGTTTTGGAAGGGAGAAAACCATGACAGGGTCTGTAACCAAGTGATATACAGCCCAGTTTCTTTATCTCACAGGACCGTTTCATTACACTGTGTCCCCTTCCTAACCTGTGGACCTTTCTAGCCTTACCTCTGCCACTAAGCTTTCAGTGAATGATTGTTATGCCCAGATTTTGAGATCCCCAAATACCACCAGGGAGCAGAGTCCGATGCAAAAGCAAAAGAGCCCTTTATTCAAGCTAGCTTGAGCTCCCTCTCACACTCACCGACACAGCGGCGTGGTGTAGAGAAAGAGAGCGAGTTTCAAAAAGCGCAACAGTTTTAGAGGGGTCAGTGGCCAATGAGATTGTAACACACAGAATGTTGCTTAGTAACTGTTTGAACTAGCCTATCACCCTGCCCAGAATTGGCGCTCAAGTTTCGCGGGCAAAAGGCGGAGTTTATATTCTTTCCCGGGCAGGGGTTCCGCGTTCCTATTGGCTAACCCAAACCCAACCCATAGGCCCTCTGGGCTAATTAGCTCAAGGGAGGGCTGAGCCACACTCAGACCCTCCCAGAGGCAGGTCCTGCGGGGGGGCCACACACAAGAAGGCGGGTGTAAACAAAACACGCCAGCCTTGCTCTGCTCCTTCATGATCTGTTACACTAAGTAGATTTGGAGTAGTAGCACCGAAAAGATATTTTCACGTTTGGCATATCCTCTGCCTGGAGTGTATCCTACCTACCACCACTCATCTGAACTCTTCTTGCCCTTTGTGTGTTCAACAACCGCTCTTCCTTCAAGTCGGGCTTCAAATGTTACTCTCCGGCCACCAAGCACTGTGAGTTGTCTTCCTATAAGTATTTCCACATGCCCTTTAGCTATTACGGTTATCCCATTTCATCTTCATTTGTTAATATATTAATTAGTCATCTGCAGAGGACCTTGAGTTCCTCAAGGGCAGAGAATATATCCTATTCATTTCTCTTTTTAAAGATTTTATTCATTTATTTGACAGAGAGAGAAAGAGAGAGAGAGCATGCACAAGCAGGGAGAACAGCAGGCAGAGGGAGAAGCAGGCTCCCCACTGAGCAGGGAGCCGGATGTGGGGCTCCATCCCAGGAGCCTGGGATCATGCCTGAGCCTAAGGCAGACGCTTAACTGACTGAGCCACCCAGGCACCCCTATCGTATTCACTTCTGTAGCACCTACTCTGGTGTCTGGTTTGTACAAAAGAGTAGTCCACAAATAGGTAATGAATAAACTTGGAAGTATGCTATTTTTATTATGCTATTTAATCCACATAGCATAGTGGGGTTTAGAGTAGGGGTTTGGAGATTCAAGTCCTGGCCTATTATCAGCATTGTGACCTTGAAGAAGTTACTTATTTTCTGTTTACTTATCTGTAAAAAAAGGATACCATTAGTACTGGCGTAATGGATTGTTGAGAGGATCCAATGAGAAAATGGATGTCAGTTGCACCGTTGAGTGCCTGAAACACACTAAATATCCACAAATGGCTCTTTTCTTTCTTTTACACCCCTTCTTCCATCTCTCTTTTAGCAAAGCAAACCTGCTAGGTAAATGATATTCATAGGGAGGTACTAAGGAGAGACTTTTTTCCCCCCCACCAGACCCAAGTACCAATCTGAAATAGGCAAATTTATATTGAGTGAATAATCACAGTACATATGTCTTCCTTGATAGATGGAAGTATGTAGCATTGCATTTATGTTTGACTACAAATAAAACTGAAGCTCATCAGATTTGTCCTTTCTCTGCAATTAGAGAGGAAAGGGAGGTGTGAGTTACATTTAAAAACCCCACATAAACCTTTAACCCCATTTCTGGGTCAATTTCAATATAAATTGCTGCATATTAAGCATGGGTGTATTTCATTTTCAAGAATTCTTTTGCAGTATTTTTCCTTAGATATGCATATGCACATAGACAATTGCAGGTTAACTGCTTGTATTGAAGGACACTACGAATCAAAGAGCCAAGTAGAATCCTGTTGTTACTTTCAAAAATTATTTGAAGAATACCATGTCTTGCTGATAAAACTGTAATTACACTTTGCACTCTTTATAGTATTACTTAGCAAATTGTGTCTTTTCGTATAAACTCTTTGTCCTTGAAAAGAAATTATTACAGCAAAGCAAATTCGAGCTTTCCAAGGCAGATAACTTTACTCAGATATGGATTGAGATCTTCACAGGCTGTTTTTGTTCTGTTCTTGTCTATACTTTTCAAAGGGAAATATCTGCAATGTATTTGAAACAGCTACAACTGCCTTTAAAAAATATTGCCGGACTGGTTGACATAAAACAATATTACTAAAAAATTGGGTGGGGGGTGAGGATAGGAAGCAGAATGTATGATTAAGAATCCCCAAGATATTGCTCTAATATATACATTATATATACCGCATTCTGCCTATCATAAGGTTAAGCCATGTTTTTTGTCAATAGGAATTCAACTCAAATAAGCAAGGATGGAAGGTAACCTGAGTAAACTTCAATAGGACTTCCACCAAAAAAAAAAAAAAAGTGTATGGTTGGAGACCCTGGGTGGCTCAGTTTGTTAAGTATCCAACTTTTGATTTCAGCTCAGGTCATGATCTCAGGGTCATGAGCTCAAGCCCCACATCGGGTTCTGCCCTCAGTGTGGCATCTGCTTGTGCCTCTCGCCACCTGTGTCTTTAAAATAAACAAATTTTTTTTTAAAAAAGTCTATGGTTTTATTTGTATTTATATATTTATTTTTTATCATTTTGTTTCAAAAGACTTCATAACCTTTTAGGAGAAATTTTAGTTTGCAGCTGCCTATCTTACCAAAAACTCCATGTTAAGAAACATGCACACACATAAAACTCTTCCAAGCAAGCCAAATCAAGTCATTTGGTTCTGTAGAAAATTGTGTGCTTCAACAATGAGGCATGAGGAAGTCATGTGGTAAATCATGGACTTGAATATGAACTATAGGATAGGGACCTCATCCACTTTTTTTTCAATGTTATAGATTCAGTGTCTAGGGCAGAGCCCGACACATAGTAGGTGCTCCATAAATATTTGTTGAATGAATGAATGAACATTTATCTTATTATAAATGCCACAGAGGACCATTGCATAGAAATTGGAAAATGTAGATATTGTATTGAAGAAGATAAAAAAGTTGCCATAATGTCATCCATAATTCAATCACTCAAGAGTGATAGTATATTTCTTCTATTTGCTTTAGTTACATTCTTTTGGCTTCAAGAAAAATGAGCTCATTTAATCTAACACAAATAACATACACTTTTATAAGTTTCTCCCATGGTGTCTCTGGGGTCTTGTGGTCTTTATTTCTTCCCTTTTCTCTGCCATTCTCTTGCTTCTTTCTGTAGACTCCTTGTTTTTTCCCCTGTGCTTTCTCATCAGCATGTGAATCTTCAAATGCCTCCCCACCATCTCCCCAGGACAATCTACTTCAGAGAGTTCAGTTTAATCCACCATCATCATTTGCCTCTATTCTTTATGTCTTAAGACTCAGGAGAAAAATTTAACTAATTGGCCTATCAGGAGGCCTATCAGGCCTCCCTCTGAGTCAGCTAAACATATCTTTCTGTCATATGCTGATCAAATGGAAAATTAGGGGTATCTTGTAAGATTGTGGGGTACCTAAGATTACCTCTTAGCATGGATTGTAGGGCTGTACTTAAGGGACAGTCCTGAAAGAAGGAGGTACCTAACAGGCAATCAGGGATTTGAAAGATGTCTTTCATCTTGTCTGATGCATGGTTGGTACTTAATAAATGAATGATGAATGGACAAGTCAAAAAAGGGATACAAATGGGAATTCCTGAAAGCCAATTTTTAAATTGGGATATAATTGACATATAATATTGTGTAAGTTTAAGGAGTACACCATGTTGGCTTAATATGTTTATATATTATAAAATGATTACAGTAATTTTGGCTAATACCTTTATCATGTCACATATTTATCATTCATTTTCATGTTGAGAACAGTTAAGATTGAGTCTTAGTTTGTATCTTTAAACAATATCTCCCTAATAACCCCACCTTCTGCTTCTGGTAACCAACATTCTACTGTCTCTTTTTACAAGTTTAATTTGTTTAGATTCTACATAAGTGATATCATATAGTATTTGTCTTTCTCTGACTTATCTCACTTCATATAGAGCCCCTGAAAACCATTTTTGTCATACAACAAATGGGATGCATTTCCGTGCATATATGTGTGTAGAGGTGGGTGGTACCAAATTCTGTGTGTAAGTATTTGTGTATGTATGTGAAAATGTTACTGCTTTTCCCGGGCTGCTCTTTGTGCATAAAGGCTGATCAGTACCTAGTGCAGCCGATGATGCATTCAGCCTGACTCTAATACCATGCTGGTATAAATTTGATGCTCTCCTTAAGACTGCAAAAACCATAATTCACTCCAAGACATGCAGCATGGCATCTACATAGACTGCCAAATTTTTAAAGTCGAAAAGGATGGATCAGGAAATTTGTTTTCCTTGGTGAAATAGTTATGCTTTCAATGACATAGGAAGGGCTCACAAAGAACTGAAGGGTGCAGAATGGACTTTCAGTACAATCATTCTATTTTTATCACTAATAAATATTGGGCTTTTGTGACAGATTTCATTCTGTTGCTTTATGAAATTTGAAAATAAATGCACTTAATGATCTTGAGGGTTCTAATTCTGATATTTGGTGATTCAATATACCCATGATTATTAACAATGCTGTAATTATTAATCCCATCCCAATACATAGACATAAAAAATATATATTTGTACTGTCCATCTAACATTCCTACCTTACTCTGGAAATGTGGAAATCGTTTTTGTTTTTGTTTTAAGATTTTATTTATTTATTTGAGAGAGAACATAAGCAGAGGGAGCAGCAGAGGGAAAAGACAATCAGGCTCCCTGCTGAGCAGGAATCCTGATGCTGGGCTCAGTCCCAGGACCCTGGTATCATGATCTAAGCCCAGGGCAGAAGCTTAACCAACTGAGCCACCCACATGCCTTGTAAATAGTTGATTTATTGCAAGTGTGTAAATAATATTTTAGATATATTTCAGGAACATAGTTGACAGTAGAGAGTAAGGGTAAATGAGACTTTCGGTTTTTTTTTTTTAACTGTCTAATTTTACTTTATTATTTTCAGTGTTTCAAGAGTCATCGTTTATGCACCACACCCAGTGCTCCATGCAATACATGCCTTCCTTAATACTCACCACCAGGCTCACTCATCCCCTCAGCCCCACCCCTCCAAAACCCTCAGTTTGTTTCTCAGAGTCCACAGTATCTCATGCTTTGTCTCCCTCTCTGATTTACCCCAATTCATTTTTCTTTTCCTTCTCCTAATGTCCTCCATGTTATTACTTATGTTCCACAAGTAAGTGAAACCATATGATAATTGACTCTCTCTGCTTGACTTATTTCACTCAGCATAATCTCCTCCAGTCCCACCCATGTTGATATAAAAGTTGGGTGTTCATCCTTGTGATGGCTGAGTAATATTCCATTGTATATATGGACCATATCTTCTAAATCCAGTTGTATGTTGAAGGGCATCTTAGCTCTTGCCACAGTTTGGTGATTGTGGCCATTGCTGCCATGAACATTGGGGTACATACAGCCCTTCTTTGCACTACATCTGCTTATTTGGGGTAAATACCCAGTAGTGCAATTGCAGGGTCATAGCGTAGCTCTATTTTTAATTTCTTGAGGAATCTCCACACTGTTTTCCAAAGTGGCTGCACCAACTTGAATTCCCACCAACAGTGGAAGAGGGTTCCCCTGTCTCCGCATCCACTCCAACATTTGTTTACTGTCTTGTTGATTTTGGCGTAAGGTGTAAGGTGTTATCTCAGTGTGGTTTTGATTTGAATCTCCCTGATGGCTAATGATGATGAACATTTTTTCATATGTCTGTTAGCCATTTGTATGTCTTCTTTGGAGAAGTGTCTGGTCATGTCTTATGCTCATTTTTTCACATGATTATCTGTTTTTTGGGTGTTGAGTTTGAGGAGTTCTTTATAGATCTTGGATATCAGCCCTTTGTCTGTAGTGCCATTTACAAATATCTTCTCCCATTCCATGGGTTGCCTCTTTGTTTTGTTGACGGTTTCCTTTGCTGTGCAAAGAAGTCAAACTTTCTCTCTTCGCAGATGACATGATACTTTATATGGAAAACTCAAAAGACTCTACCCCAAAACTTCTAGGACTCATACAGCAATTCAGTAATGTGGGAGGATACAAAATCAATGCACAGAAATCAACTGCTTTCTTATACACTAACAATGAAAATATAGAAAGGGAAATTAGAGAATTGATTCCATTTACTCTAGCACGAAGAACCATGAGATACCTTGGAATAAACCTAACCAAAGAGGTAAAGGATCTGTACTCAAGGAACTACAGTGCACTCATGAAAGAAATTAAAGAACACACAAAAAGATGGAAAAGCATTCCATGCTCATGGATTGGAAGAATAAACATTGTTAAAATGTCTATCTTGCCCAGAGCAATCTATACTTTCAATGCCATCCCGATAAAAATTCTGCCCGCATTTTTCAAAGTGCTGGAAGAAACAATCCTAAAATTCTAAAATTTGTATGGAACCAGAAAAGACCCCGAATTGCTAAGGAAATATTGAAAAAGAAAAACCATGCTGGGGACATCACATTGCCTGACTTCAAACTTTACTACAAAGCAGTGATCACCAATACTACAAAGCAGTGATCACCAAGACAGCATGGTACTGGCACAAAAACAGACACATAGAACAATGGAACAGAGTAAAGAGCCCAGATATGGACCCTCAACCCTATGGTTAAATAATCTTCGACAATACAGGAAAAAATATCCAGTGGAAAAAAAGTCTTCAATAAATGGTGCTGGGAAAATAGGGCATCTATGTATAGAAGAATGAAATTGGACTATTGTCTTACATCATATACAGAGATAAACTCGAAATGGATGAAAGACCTCAATGTGAGGCAGGAGTCTATCAAAATCGTACAGGAGAACATAGGCAGTGACTTCTTCAACATCAGCCATAGGAATTTCTTTCAAGACATGTCTCCTTAAAGGCAAAAGAAACAAAAGCGAAAATGAACTTTTGGGACTTCATCAAGATAAAAAGCTTCTGCACAGCAAAGGAAACAGTCAATAAAGGAGACTTTCAAAATTATATTTACCACCTTAGAGTACCTTGGGCCAAGAATTATTGGTACATAATATTTTGATTGTTACATACCGGCATTTTTAAATCAATTTTATTTTTAATAGTCTAGACAGCATTTAAAAAGAAAATCCTTCTCTCAGATTTTGTAGTAGATAATGCCATTTTATTTTCCCTATGAAATGCATCAGTTCAAGCAAAGAGCCTTCTAACTTAGGCCTTCTAATAGTTACCCACATTGACACACAAGTTAATTGTTCCTGTATGTTGCAGAAGCTCACTAACTGTATATGATTTTGAAATTGTGTATGAAAGATTATCAGTCTCCATTCAGTACCCACTGTTTGACTATCGTAAACCCTATTTTAAGTGACCAATTATACCAAGTACCTTATTTCATGAGTAAAATTTATAATTTATAGATTTTTATTTGCATGTCATTTCCCCCATTTAAGATTCTACACATCTATTTATTTTGTTTAGTATAAAATATATTTATTTATGAATGACTGGTCATAGGAGTTTAATAATCCACTCAGAGAGTTCTGGGCATGAGTGGTGGTGCTGGTTATAGAGCAATATGAATGTACTTAATACCACTGAGCTGTATATTTAATAATGGTTAAGACATTAGGCTTTAATAAAATAAACCCGCACATCTATCAATAAAAGGAAAATCTTTCTGATTTTGAAATCATCTACTCTGTGATGCTTCCTGTTTAGTGTAAAGCATTAAAAACAGTTTTTTTTCCCTTTTTCTGGCAGTTTCAGACTAGTGGAACATTCAAATCACATAAAATATTTGAGCTGCATCCATATTTAAATTGATTTTGCTGGGAGGTTTAAATCAAGTATATGTCACAGAAGCTGTACACCTAAAGGAAAAAGTGTGAGCAGTTTAACTGAGTTAACTATATACAAACATTTTTGTAATTCAAACACATCACAAAGAGTGCAAATATTTGCGTTAACATTTTTGTGAATGTGGAAACATCCATTTTTCCCCCCAAATATGTTTATTTTTTCAGTGTTACAAGATTGATTGTTCATGCACCACACCCAGTGCTCCATGCAATACGTGCCCTTTTCAATACCCACCACCAGGCTCGCCCACCCCCTGACCCCCTCCCCTCCAAAACCCTCAGTTTGTTGCTCAGAGTCCACAGTCTCTCCTGGTTCATCACCCCCTCCGATTTCCCCCCATTCACCCTTCCCTTCCTTCTCACAATGCCCTCCATGATTTTCTTTATACTCCACACGTAAGTGAGACCATAAGATAATTGAGTCTCTCCACTTGACTTATTTCACTCCTCATGATCTCTTCTAGTCCTGTCCATGTTGATACAAAAGTCTCTTCAATAAATGGTGCTGGGAAAACTGGACAGCTATATGTAGAAGAATGAAACTTGACCATTCTCTTACACCATACACAAAGATAAACTCGAAATGGATATAAGACCTCAACGTGAGGCAAGAATCTATCAAAACACTGGAGAAGAACATAGGCAGTAACATCTATGACATTAGCCACAGAAACTTCTTTCTTTCTTTAAAGATTTTATTTATCTGACACAGAGAGAGAGAGAGATCACAAGTAGGCAGAGAGAGAGGGGGAAGCAGGCTCCCCGCCTAGCAGAGAGCCCGATGCGGGGCTCAATCCCAGGACCCCGAGATCATGACCTGAGCCAAAGGCAGAGGCTCAACCCACTGAGCCACCCAGGCGCCCCTCACAGCAACTTCTTTCAGGACATGTCTCCAAAGGCAAAGGAAACAAAAGCGAAAATAAACTTTTGGGACTTCTTCAAGATAAAAAGCTTCTGCACAGCCAGGGAAACAGTCAATAAAACAAACAGGCAATCCACAGAATGGGAGAAGATATTCACAAATGACACCACAGACAAAGGTCTGATATCTAAGATCTATAAAGAACTCCTCAAACTCAACACCCAAAAAACAGATAATCACATCAAAAAATGGGCAGAAGACATGAAGAGACGCTTCTCCAAAGAAGACATACAAATGGCTAACAGACACATGAAAAAATGCTCATTATCTTTAGCCATCAGGGAGATTCAAATCAAAACCACACTAAGATACCACCTTACACCAGTTAGAATGGCCAAAATCAACAAGACAGTAAACAACAAATGCTGGAGAGGATGTGGAGAAAGGGGAACCCTCCTCTACTGTTGGTGGGAATGCAAGTTGGTGCAGCCACTTTGGAAAACACTGTGGAGATTCTTCAAGAAATTAAAAATAGAGCTACCCTATGACCCTGCAATGGTACTACTGGGTATTTACCCCAAAGAAGCAGATGCAGTACAAAGAAGGGCCACATGTACCCCAATGTTCATGGCAGCAATGGCCACAATCACCAAACTGTGGAAAGAACCAAAATGCCCTTCAACAGATGAATGGATTAAGAAGATATGGTCCACATATACAACGGAATATTATGCCTCCATCAGAAAGGATGAATATCCAACTTCCAATATCAATTATCTTATGGTCTCACTTACGTGTGGAGTATAAAGAAAATCATGGAGGGCATTGTGAGAAGGAAGGGAAGGGTGAATGGGGGGAAATCGGAGGGGATGATGAACCAGGAGAGACTGTGGACTCTGAGCAACAAACTGAGTGGTTTGGAGGGGCAGGGGTTGGGGTTTGGGCGAGCCTGGTGGTGGGTATTGAGAAGGGCATGTATTGCATGGAGCACTGGGTGTGGTACATGAACAATCAATCTTGTAACACTGAAAAAATAAAATAAACATATTTGAGGAAAAAAAAAACGAAGAGACTGTCTTTTTTCTACTGGGTATTTTTCCTGTTTTGTCAAAGATGATTTGACCATAGAGTTGCGGGTCCATGTCTGGGCTCTCTATTCTGTTCCACTGGTCTATGTGTCTGTTTTTGTACCAGTACCAGGCTGTCTTGGTGATCACAGCTTTGTAGTAAAGTTTGAAATCAGGCAATGTGATTCCATAAATGATCATGTAAGGGTAAAAATTGGGTGTTAATATCTGGGGACTAGTCAGCAAAGAGAAATGTTATTTTTTTTCCTCCATAGTGTTAGACATTGTATTTACCAGAGAAATATGTGGATGATTGGTGACATGTTAAAAATTTGCTTTTGGATGTGTTGATCTTGTCAGCATTATTTCAGTAAATGCCTTTCTTTCAGCTTAGACAATGTTTCTACTTTAGAAATAATAGCAATCTTTATGTCCATTTTATCTAGAAGGCCGGGCTATCAGTACATGAAGTCAATTCTCTGTACTTTGGAAAAAAATTATCCATACTTTGCAAGAGGAATGATACAAAATTGAAATAAAAAAATAACTGAAAAAATCCTCAAAAATGCCTGCACCTTTTATGTTTCACTGTCAACACAAGTTTTTGAACTTCCATTTGGGAAATTTGCTTGGAATACGTTGAATCACTAGAAAGGGTAGCATGGAAAATATAAGCTCCAAATATTTCCTTGTGTTGATTTTAGACTTCTTCCTCGAAAGTGGAGATACATTAAAATGCTGTAACTCACTTCAACCTCTTCAACCACATGCTTCTTTCTTTCTTTCTTTCTTCCTTTTTTAAAGATTTGGTTTATTTATTTGACAGAGAGAGAGAGATCTCAAGGAGGCAGAGAGGCAGGCAGAGAGAGGAAGGGAAGCAGGCTCCCCACTGAACAGAAAGCCCAGGACCCTGAGATCATGACCTGAGCAGAAGGCAGAGGCTTTAACCCACTGAGCCACCCAGGTGCCCCTCACATGCTTATTTCTTGGCTGACACAATAATAATTACAAAAGGGCCTGTTCATGTTCTTATAAAAAATTGATCATATCACCTTTATTTGCCATGAAATGTCATTAAAGTATTTAACTACAACTTGTTAAAGATGACAAGGCAGACTTGATTCAGGACCATCACTCTAGGTTTGGGAACCACTGCAATGGGATTTTACAGTAGGGGATACAGACTGGGATCAACTCCGAATATAGCCGGGGCAAGTGGGAAATTAAAGCCAAGAAGCTGAGTGGAGAGTCACTGAATGGAAAATTACTTAGAGGAAACTCAGCAGTAGGGGGGATTTTGGCTAAACATACGTAAAAGGATTCTTTGCTCAAGACAGGCCAGGGGGGTCAGACAACAGCTATCAAGGGTGATCAGATACCAAGCATGGGGACTTCTGGTTAAACTGATTTAGCAGGGTTGCTGTTAAACCCTGGTTTTGCAAGAAAATGCACAGATGAGTTTAGGAGAAGGTTCTGGAGCCTGAGGTTTGGTTAAGCAAAGAATCTTTGTCAATGTGTGGCATCATACTAATGAATCAATTTAGTTTATTATTTTTTTTCCATTGTAATCCCGTTTTTATAGCTTTAATTTTGTTTTTGTTTTTAACTGATAAAATATACTTGAGTTACATGTGCTTTTTTCCTAGTTTCTTTACTTTTTTTCTGGAAGAATTTTTTTATTACTATATAATGTATTATTTGCTTCAGGGGTACAGGATTGTGAATCATCAGTCTTGCACAATTCACAGTACTCACCATAGCACATACACTCCCCATGCCCATAACCTAGCCACCCTATCCCTTCCCCCCCCAGCCCCAGCAACCCTGTTTGTTTCCTGAGATTAAGAGTCTCTTATGGTTTGCATCCCTCCTTACCTATCTTGTTTCATTTTTCCCTACCTTACCCCCACAACCCCTCACCCTACCTCTCAAACTCCTCATATCAGAGAAATCATATGATAATTGTCTTTCTCTGATTGACTTATTTCACTTAGCATAATACCCTCTAGTTCCATCCATGTCCTTGCAAATGACAAGATTTTGTTTTTCTGATGGCTGCATAGTATTTCATTGTGTGTGTGTATACACACACACACACACACACACACACACACACACCACATCTTCATTATCCATTCATCTGTTGATGGACATCTACACTCTTTCCATAGTTTGGCTGTTGTGGATATTGCTGCTATAAACATTTGGGTGCATGTGCCCCTTCGGATCGCTATATTTGTATTTTAGGGTAAATACTCAGTAGTGCAATTGCTGGGTCATAGAGTAGCTCTATTTTCGACTTTTTGAGGAACCTCCATACTGTTTTCCAGAGTGGCTGCACCAACTTGCATTCCCACCAACAATGAAGGAGGGTTCCCCTTTCTCCTCATCCTCGCCAACACCTGTCATTTCCTGACTGGTTAATTTTAGCCATTCTGGCTGATGTGAGGTGGTATCTCACTGTGGTTTTGATTTGTATTTCTCTGATACTGAGTAATGTTGAGCACTTTTTCATGGGGCTGTTGGCCATTTGTATGTCCTCTTTGAAGAAATGTCTGTTCATGTCTTCTGCCCATTTCTTGATTGGATTATTTGTTCTTAGAGTGTTGAGTTTGAGAAGTTCTTTATAGATTTTGGATACTAGCCCTTTATTTGATATGTCATTTGCAAATATCTTCTTCCATTCTGTTGGTTGTCTTTTGGTTTTGTTCACTGTTTCCTTTGCTGTACAAAAGCTTTTGATCTGGGTGAAGTCCCAGTAGTTCATTTTTGCCCTTGCTTCCCTTGCCTTTGGCAATATTTCTAGGAAGAAATTGCTGAGGCTGAGGTCGAAGAAGTTGCTGCCTGTGTTCTCCTCCAGGATTTTGATGGGTTTCCATCTCACACTGAGATCTTTCATCCATTTTGCGTCTTTATTGTGTGTATGGTGTAAGGAAATGGCCCAGTTTCATTCTTCTGCATGTGGCTGTCCAATTTCCCAACACCATTTGTTGAAGAGACATTGTTGAATGGACATTCATTCCTGCTTTGTTGAAGATTAGTTGACCATAGAGTTTAAGGTCCATTTCTGGGCTCTCTATTCTGTTCCATTGATCTATGTGTCTTTGTGCCAGTACCATACTGTCTTGATGATTACAGCTTTTTTATAATAGAGCTTGAAGTTTGAAATTGTGATGCCACCAGGTTTGATTTTCTTTTTCAACATTCCTCTGGATATTTGGGGTCTTTTTGGCTCCTTATAAATTTTAGGATTATTTGTTCCATTTCTTTAAAAAGAATTGATGATATTTTGATAGGGATTGCATTAAATGTGTAGATTGCTTTAGGTAGCACAGACATTTTCACAATATTTGTTCTCCCAATCCATGAGCATGGAACGTTTTTCCATTTCTTTATGTCTTCCTCAATTTCTTTGATGAGTACTTTATAGTTTTCTGAATACGGATTCTTTGCCTCTTTGGTTAGGTTTATTCCTAGGTATCTGGTGGTTTTGGGTGCAGTTGTAAGTGGGGTTGACTCCCTAATTTCTATTTCTTCTGTCTTCTTGGTGTATAGAAATGCAACTGATTTCTGTGCATTAATTTTATATCCTGACACTTTACTGAATTCCTGTATGAGTTCTAGCAGTTTTGGGGTGGAGTATTATGGGTTTTCCACATAAAATATAAATATCATATTATCTACAAAGAGTGAGAGTTTGACTTCTTCTTTGCCAATTCAGATGCCTTTTATTTATTTATTTTTTTTTTGTTTGCCAAGGCCAGGACTTCTAGTACCATGTTGAATAGCAGTGGTAATAATGAACATCCCTGCCGTGTTCATCAAGGATATTGGTCTATAATTTTCCTTTTTGATGGAGTCTCTGTCTGGTTTTGGGATCAAGGTCATGCTGGCCTCATCAAATGAGTTTGGAAGTTTTCCTTCCATTTCTATTTTTTGGAAAAGTTTCAGGAGTATAGGTATTAATTCTTCTTTAAATATTTGGTAGAATTTCCCTGGGCAGCCTTCTGGCCCTGGGCTCTTGTTTGTTGGGAGATTTTTGATGACCACTTCAACTTCCTTACTGGTTATAGGTCTGTTCAGGTTTTCTGTTTCTTCCTGGTTCAGTTTTGGTAGTTTATACATCTCTGGAATGCATCCATTTCTTCCAGATTGCCCAATTTGCTGGCATATAGTTTGCTCATAATATGTTCTCTTTTTTTAAGATTTTATTTATTTATTTGACACATAGAGAGATCACAAGTAGGCAGAGAGGCAGGCAGAGAGAGAGTGAGAAGCAGGCTCCCTGCTGAACAGAGAGCCTGATGTGGGGTTCAAATGCAGGACCCTGAGACCACGACCCAAGCCGACGGCAGAGGCTTTAACCCACTGAGCCACCCAGGCACCCCGCTCATAATATGTTCTTATGATTGTATTTCTTTGGTATTGGTTGTGATCTCACCTCTTTCATTTATGATTGTATTAGTTTGGGTCCTTTCTCTTTTCTTTTTGATAAGCCTGGCTAGGGATTTATCAATCTTATTAATTCTTTCAAAGAACCAGCTCCTAGTTTTGTTGATCTATTCTACTCTTCTTTTGGTTTCTATTTCATTGATTTTTGCGCTGATCTTCATTATGTCTCTTCTGCTGGGTTTAGGCTTTCTTTGCTGTTGTTTCTCTAGCTCTTTTTGGTGTAGGGTTAGGTTGTGTGTTTGTTTCCTCCTATGACTGAGTTCTAGTTTTGAAGCATTGTGGTCTGAAAATATGCAGAGAATGATCCCAATCTTTTGGTACTGGTTGAGACCTGATTTGTGACCCAGGATGTGCTCTATTCTGGAGAATGATCCATGTGCACTGGAGGTGAATGTGTATTCTCTTGCTTTGGGATGGAATGTTCTGAATATATCTGTGATGTCCATCTGGTGCAGTGTGTCATTTAGAGCTTTTATTTCCTCTGCAAGAAATTTTTATGTTTAGGGAAGAATGCTTAAAATAATCCTTACTATTGATTTTCTTTTTGCTGAAAAAAGCACGTGATGTTTAATAAGTGTTTAACTTTAGAAGCTCATATCTAATTCCTTTATAATCAGGCTGTAAATTTAAGGCCTGTTTTTCTTTGAGTGCCTCTCAAATGCATTCCATATCCTATAATTCAGCATCTTCCTGTCCACTTCCTCTTTATGCAAAGAATTGCATCTCACAAGCATTGATTTCATTCTGTTTTTCCCTAACCGCAGTTTTCATGACCTCCCATTGGCTAAAACAATGAGGAAATGTCTGTCTTTTCGTCTTTCTTTTTATCTTTAGCCTATGGACCTCAAATGCATGCAATTGATTAAATCATACTCCTTGACTCATGATATACAGTTATTTGTCCATGAATGATTCTATTCTCTTCTATTCTATAGTTCATTAATTTGTTTACATATTTAAAAATTCAATTCTGGAGTGCCTCCTATGTGTCAGTCTGTTAAGGTCACCATTAACAAGGACAAATAGTACAGTACTTTTCTCTAATGGATTCATTGATATTAAGAGTGCCAAAGCCAAGGATTTTGGATAGGGACTTACTGAGAAAAACCTGGTTGAAGAGGGAAAAGTATACTAGTTAAAGGAAATAGGAAAGGAGGCATGGTTTATAGATGGAAAATGAGTAGTTTTGACTAATGCATAAAGTGGGCTAAAAAATTCAGTATAGGAAAGTAGGAAAAAATTCAGATTGTTAGTGACCTGAGAGTTTGTATTTTATTACATAGGCAGAACATTGCACAAATAAGTGACATAGTCACTTCTAAACTTTAGGACAGGGCAATCCCATTCGTCAAAGACACTATGATAGATGGGTGTGGAAAAGATGGATGTGTATATGGTAGAAGGAATAAGAAGGGAGGGCCTGGAAGTAGCCAGATCTTCACTGTTCAGAATTTTCAACGCACCTTGTTTATATTAGCTTTTGGATCTGGTTTATCTCATTGCCTATGGAGTTCTTTTTTATCACAGCTACTGCTGACATTTTCTCTTTTGATCTTTGTAAGATCATAGGTATTTACTGAGGTGCGAATGAACTGATTCCCCAGTGTTGCTAATTATAATCATGTGTCAGCAAGGGTCGGAAGACATTGCATCTGTGGGGATCTGCTGCAGCATCGGCAAGCTATTGATATTCAGAATACTCGGTTTGTGAGAACATTTAAAACTAAGTTTAAAAGTACTTATTAGTTGCTGCATTTAAATATTTTAATTGTCTTAAAATGCTTAATAGTCTGAATACAAAACTGCCTGGAGAACAGTGGCAAGGAATGATAAATAAAACATATGCCCCTACTGTGATTTATGGGAGTCGGGGGAAGTTGTTTTGTTTGTCTGGTAGTACATAAACAAATATTACCAGAAAAACTGGATGTTATCTAACAATGGTAGTATCTGAAGTCTCACATTTTGGTAAATCTAGCATAGAAAGTCAGTTCTCAATTTTTTTACTACTTAAAAATTATTCTGTGAATTCGAAGCCACTGTTTTCAATTCAACACTCAATCAGCACGTACGATTGTAAAGATTTGTGCAAAGGGAGATGAGGTATAGAGCAGGGTTTCTTGGTCTCCATACTACTGACCTTTTGGGCTGAGATTTTTTTCTTGTTGGGGACTATCCCATACACTGTAGGATACTAGACAGTACATATGGTCTTCCCAGTGGATGCCGGTAGTGGCCGTCACACACCCAGTTGTTGATAACCCAAAATATTTCTACCTTTTCCTCAATCCCCCCCTCCCAGGCACAGAATGATCTGCTGTTTGAGAGCCAGTGGCATAAATTATGGAATAAAACACTGTCCTTGTCCTCAAGAAGCTTACTATTGAGTGATTTCATGACCCAGATTTTATTTTTTAATTATTTTATTATGTTCAGTTAGCCAGCATATAGTACATCATAAGTTTTTGTTGTAGTGTTCAATGAATCATTAGTTGCATATAACACCCTGATTTTCGAATTAAGAATCCTTAAGTTTGAATCTTCACTCTGCCATTTATTAGTCCTATTACTTTAGGTAAGTTACTTAACCTCTGTAAGATATACCATTCTTAACTTTAAGGACATTTAAGAGGATACTACTTAATTTGCAGAGTAATTGTGAAGATTATAGAAAAGTAGAGAATGTTATGAATAATATATGCTAATATGATTGCTAATCTGAAGTTTCCAACATCAACTGTGCTTATTGTTGGGTTTTATTGCTTTCTCCCTGGTCTCAGTGGGGTTCTTTCTCCAATTCAAGGCTGGTATCTCCACCTGTGCTCTGGGAGCAACCCCCCCTTCCTGCTTTCATAGTAATGTGATTTCATTTATCTCTTCAACATTCCCTTCTTTACAGATGAGCTCTGTGGTCAGAGGGATTTGAGTACCTTCCCATAAAGTGATAAATATTAAATGATATTATACATGTGAGTCCTGTAGTCAAAAAGGAATCTACCAATAAAATGGAAAATGTGGATCAGGCCAAAACACTAATGAATCACATCCATTTACAGGACTGATAAACATTTAATGTTGAATGTAGGCAACTTAAGAAGGTTCCATATTTCTCTTGCTATTAAATATTCCATTCTTTATTGTTTTCTCTTTATTACCAAGAGAATCTAGCTCAATTGATTAAATAAGAAATAAACATGTGTTAGTCAAGATGGGCTAGGACATGTTATTGTAACAAACAACCTAAAGATCTCAATGACTTCAACAAAGTTTATTTCTTGGGACGTCTGGGTGGCGCAGTTGGTTGGGCAACTGCCTTTGGCTCAGGTCATGATCCCGGCGTCTTGGGATCGAGTCCCGCATCGGGCCCCTTGCTCCGCAGGGAGCCTGCTCCTCTCTCTGCTTCTGCCTGCCTCTCTGCCTGCTTGTGTTCTCTCTCTGTTAAATGAATAAATAAAATCTTAAAAAAAAAAAAAAAACAAAGTTTATTTCTTGGTCCCACTACACATCCATCTTGTGTTTCCTGGGTGTTCAGCTCCACATCATCCTCACTGATGAATCCAGGCCAACAGACTCTACTTTTTGGAACATCGCTTTTCATTGTGGCCAGCAGTAAGGGAACATGGTGATTTGTTCATGATCTCTTTAAGCAGGGACAAATCCAGCCCACCGTCTGTTTTATTAGAACCCAGCTATACTCATTTGTCTGTGTGTTGTCTATGGCTGCTTTTGCAGAGTCGAATAGCTGTGACAGCTTGTATGTGACCCAGAAAGCCTCAAATACTGACTGGCCCTTTACAGAAAAAGTTTGCCAACACTGTCTTAAAAGGTTCCGTCCAGAGGTAAACACACTGTATCTAATCACATTCCACCTGTGACAAGAATCCATGCGGCCATGCCCACTGACATTTTATGCAAAAGAAAAGCCTGATTCTGAACACTTACTGAAAACAGGAGAACTTTCCAATTTAGCCCAAGGGCATCTAATTTGCTCTCTGCAGACTTAGACAGGGATAAGCCCAAGAGATTTACCTGCAAGCTGAAGTTTACTGATAATAAAATCTGTTTTATCCATTCATTGAGTGATAGAAGACTTCAGATTTTCCTCTTGCAAATAGGCAGGTAGAAAATAAGTGTTATCTTTGGTGGTAGTAGACTGAAATTCCAAAAATATGAGTTCCCCCTCTAGTTTTAATTCCAGTACTGATTACTTGTGTGTGGCAGGCATTATTCCTTGGTTGCTAACCCACTGACCATTTCCCCCTTCCTTCCCTGCTAGTAGAAGTCTGACTTTGTTGGGGCAGCAGCTTCCCTCCTTCTGCTTTGATCACTGTCCTACAGTGATAGGATATTTGAAGCTATAGCTATCTTGTGACTATGAAGTGACAAGGACAAAAACTCACACAGTAAAGGGGACAGAGTAGAATTATGGTAAGAATATGGGTACCTAATGACATAATAGAGCTGCCAGACTGACTCTGGGATCACCAACTCTCAGAACTCGGTGTGAAGATTAAATCCTTCCATTATTGGGGCACCTGGGTGGCTCAGTTGGTTGAGTGTCTGCTTGGGCTCAGGTCATGACCCCGGAGACTGAGGATCGAGCCCCACATTGGGCTCCTTGCTCAGTGGGGAGTCTGCTTCCCCCTCTCCTTCTGCTCCTCCTCCCGCTCATGCTCTCTCTCTCTTTCTCTCTCTTTCATAAATAAATGAAATATTTTTTTTTAAAATGCTTCCATTGTTTAAACCTCTCTAAATTGGGTGTTCTGTTACTTACAGCCTCCCAAATCCAAAGTGATAAACTGTGCCTTTGGACATACAAGTATTTAACCATTTTAACTGTTGGGGTCTCAAATGGTAAAAGAGAGATAATTGTGTTATCTTTTCTGAAGATTAAATTAGGTAATGCACATGTAGAGGAATGGCTCAATCCTAGCTCCTGACGACCTTGCATGTGTCCACATAGGCGATGTAGGCAAGGCTTGACCACATTTTGGTCTGAATCTTGGCAGAACACTCTGTGACTCTCCCGGAAACGTGGTAAGATGGGAGTCTTGTGAAGGCTCTCGCAAATCTCATCCACCTCCTTATCTTGTGGGAGGCTCCCTATCTTGCAGAAGGCTTCTAGAAGGCAGTTGATCATTCTCTCTTATTCTCAGGAGGCACAGGACTTTCCACCTTTGCTCTGCTCCAAGCTTCTGTGTAAATCTACAAAACTGTTTGGCTCCTCTATGACATAGTGAACTACCACTCGAGTAATTTGTCATCTGGCTCCTGTGATTCAGTGTCATCGTGAGAATCCAGGGACATGTGAAGGTGACACGATGCTGATTTTGTTTTTGCTTCTTATGTAAGTAATGAAATAGATCTATTTCTATTCGATGTCTCCTTACTGATCAAATCTATGGAACTGGGGCAAACCAACCTAGCAGCTGCCTTGTGTAGGTGTTTATGGATACTTACCTGCCACAGAGTAGGGACTCATTAATAAATGTTAGAGGCACCTGGGTGTCTCAGTTGGTTAAGTGTCTGATTTTAGCTCAGGTCATAGTCCCGGGGTCCTGGGATCGAGTCCCATATCGGGCTCCCGGCTTAGCAGGGAATCTGCTTCTCCCTCTTTGTCTGCTCCTTCCCCCACTCATGCTCTCTTTCTTTCCCTCTCTCTCTCTCTCTAATAAACAAATAAAATCTTAAAAAAATAAATGTTAGCTAGTCATTATAGTAATACTAATAGTATTATGTCAATTATGTTACTGAACATCCATTTTCTCCTATGTGAAGTGAGAATTACTTGGGAAGGAAATATTTTTCAGCTTTTAAGTACCATTTATATATAAGATAGTAATATTTATTTACCTGTTTTCTCAGGTCACTGTAGGCATTGTTTTTATTCATGGTCTTGATTTGTGACATAAGGAAATTATAATTTAAACTCTATTGTATTTTATTGTAGAGGAGAATTCCTTTTCCAGACAGGCCCAAATCACGTGTCTTTTACTCTAGTAACATCAAAAACTTTTATCACAACTATTGGCCTTTTCTTCTGACATCAGCAATACACACACATTCTGGTTTGTTGAGTTTGGTTCAAGTTAAAGAAAATCAAATCCTTTATGAGAAAGTAACTGATCTTCCTTACTGCTTCTCTAGTTCTAATACTCATTCTCAATCTTAGGAAAAGGTATCTGCCTCTTCCAAGGCTATGTACAGAGCTGAAATCTAAAAATTCTTTCAGAGTAAATGACCATTATGACAAAACCAACATGGAACATCTTTTAGATAAAACCTCAATACCCCAACACCTCAGTGAAGCAGAGTCTTGGTGATAAAGATGATATTATGTACTAGAAGATTGATTTAAAATGAAATTACATTTTTCTTATTTGAGCAAAGAATCTGTAATTCCAGTTTAAAGAATTTTTTCTAATATTCACAATTAGATACCAAAAAATTATATTATTTGCATAACAGTATGTAGTTTAATGTAATTTTACATAAAGTGGAAACCCAGACTTTTGAGCAGGAAGAGAGAGAACAGTTGATGAAAATAAAGTAACAGGTGGCTGGTTCTTTGTAAACTGCACTGTATTTTCTGGGAAATATGTGTTATCTTTAGCAAGTGCATTTTACTTGGAAACTAAGGTTTATGTTTTTAAAAATGTTTCTTTTTTTCTACTAAGTCCCTTTCAACCCAAGAAGGAAAAAAAAATAATCACTAAGAATTTGATGTTCTGCAAAGAATATTATGTTATCAACAAGAAAATGAAGGAGTTGATACCAGTATGTGCTTTTGTAGCTCACAAGGCAAACATTGGTTTTATCAATGAGACTAAGGTATTATTCGTAAAATTTCAGTGCACTAATTTGTGAACTATTACTTTTATACTACTAATTGACAATAATAGCTAAATAATAACAATAATGTTAAATAACATCGGTAATTAGGAAAGATTTAATATAAACGATGGAGCCACATTATGGATTCAGATGGTAAAGCTCCTGGTATGAAGCAAGACTCTTATCTTTTTTAAGTTGGTGCAGTCATTTGGATTTTTTCCATGTATCTGACAACTGATTTTCTAATGTTAAAACAATTCTTACACTCTTAGGATCTCTTGGGATACAAATTAATTTTATTTTATTTTTAATTAAGAATTTTGCTTCTGTGTTTGAGATTGACTTGTAATTTTTTCTTTCTGCTGATGTCCTTGGCAAGTTTTGGTATTAAGTTTATGCTACCTGGATTATTCACTCTTTTTTGTTTCTCCATAAAAATTATATATGTTACATATGTTTTTTGAATAACTATAGATTACACCTGCATAACTACCTGAGTCTCTGTGTCTGTGTCTGTGTGTGTAAGTGTGTTGATAAGGTATTTTTCAAAGAAACTGCTCATTTGTTTAGGCTTTGATGGTTATAGGCCTAGAGTTAATTATAATATCTGATCACCATTTTATCAGTAACTGCTATATCTTTAGTTATATGTACTTTACATTTTTGATATTGTTTTGTTCTTACAGAGATTTATCCATTTCCTTATTCCTGCTGTTGACTTTGTTGATCCTATTTTATCATGATTTTCTATTTCATTATCTTCTATTTCATTATTTTTATCCTTGCTTTGTTTTCTTTCATTCTCTTTGAGTTCACTTGACTGATATTTTATGACTCTTAAGTTAGGTAATTGGCTCATGTCTTTCCTCAAATAATTACGTAAGGCCATGTTTTCTTTCTGGATATTTGCTTTGGCTTCACTACATCCCACAAGTTTTGAAATGTATCATTTTCATTTGATGTGTAGTATTTTCATTAAAATATAAAGATTTTCCTATTTCCATTATGATTTCTTCTTTAACTCATGAGGTATTTAAAAGCATATTTAAAAGTTCCCTAATTTTTAAGGCTCTTTTATTATTCCTTTTACCCTTGACCTTTAACTCAATTGCATTGTGATAGAAGAACCTGGTATATGTAGTGATCCTTTGAAATTTATTGGGACTTACTTTATGGCCTTTTGCCTTGTTAATTATTGTATATGCTCTATATGTTTTCTCCAGTATATTTGGGACACAGTCTTACGTATGTCCTTTAGATTAACCTTTTTAACTCTTATTTCAAATCTGCTTTCTCATTTTTTTAAAGATTTTATTTATTTATTTGACAGAGAGAGAGAGAGAGATCACAAGCAGGTAGAGAGGCAGGCAGAGAGAGAGGGGGAAGCAGGCTCCCCGCTGAGCAGAGAGCCCGATGCAGGGCTCTATCTCCTGAGATCATGACCTGAGCCAAAGGCAGAGGCTTTAACCCACTGAGCCACCCAGGCGTCCCTCAAATCGGCTTTCTTAATAAAGACCGGACAGTATCTAACATTAGTGAAAATATATAATGATGCAGATTCTCATAAATGGCATAAGGGAATGTATAAACTGGTACAACCACCTTGAAAAACAGTTTATATTATCCAGTAAAATTGAAAATATGTGTATCAAAAGCTTGGAAGTTTCACACCCAGGTAAATGCCCTAGAGAAATGTGGACATATATGCATCAGATACATACATAAGAATGTGTGCATAGGTAGATGCATCATTTATTATAGCTATAGACTGGGCATAATACAAATACTCATAAAGTATAGATGAGCCAATAAACTTTAGTATATCTATATAATGAAATCATATAGAGAAATGCCAATGAATGACTTAGAGCTACATGCAACAATTTGGATAATTCTTTAGAATAATATTGAAAGAGTAAAAGCCAGATACAAATGAATACAGAGTATGATTAGGTTTATCAAAGATCAAACAAATAAAATCAAACTATTATTTATAGATACATATTCATGTATAAAATCTAAAGAAAAGGCAAACATAGGTTCTTATAAAATATCAATGTACTTTTTACCTTAGGGAAGGTGGATGGGCTTATGATTTGTAAGAGATAGATGATGTCTTCTGGTATACTGGCAAGGTCCTATTTCTTGATTTGGATGGTGATTACATTAACTATTATACCACTTGCTTATAATTATCTTATATGAATTTTTAGAATTTTTAATATCTGCATGGAACAGTAAAATTAAAAATATAATATGACAGAGGGTGAAAATATCTTAAAGCAGTATGTAAGTAATATGAAGGACTATGGTGTATATATGTATGCTATGTTACATAGAGTGGTCAGGGAAGGACTCCCCTTAAAAAGTAACTATCAGAGGCCTGTAGAAAGTGAAGGCTGGAACCAAGTGGATAGCCATGGAAACATTTCAGGCAGAAGGAATGATGAGTGACAATAGGGCAGTGAGATGAGAGTGTGTTTGACATTATCCAAGAATAGATGGCAAAGAGATCAGTGGAGCTGGAGAAGAGCAAGCAAGAGGAAAATGGTATGAGATGAGGTCGGAGGAGTAGCACAGAGAGCAGGCCCTGCTAGAGTATGGCCTTTCTCTGAATAAAATGTGAAGGCATTGGAAGGTATTAAGTGGGGGATTAATATGACTGGACTTATTTTTTAGAAGGATTACCCTTGATGCCTTGTGGAAGAAACACTGCAGGGGAGCAAGGGCTGAAGTAGTAAGACCAGTGGAATTTGTTGTTTTTGTTTATTTTATTTTGTCTTTTAATACAGAAGATTTTGTAACATGTTTTTCTGCTAATAAGAATGAGTGGATGTTCTTTGTAATTTCTAATCTGTCTTTGTCCATCTTTGATTTTTTTTTTAGTGAGGTAACCAGTCCATGAGGTCTTGAGTTTTTATTTTCAAAGTATATATCTTTCCTTTCTGTGTTTTATTCCTCTTTAATTTTTTCAAGCCATTTTATCATACTAATTTGGCTGTTTGTTTTCTGATTCCTGCTTATGGTAGCTTGATTATATGTGTATTTTGTAGGTATGAATTGTAAGCTTATGTTTAGCAGGGAGTTGTAGAAATCCCAAGAGTGTTGGCTTGAGGATGTTTCATTTGTGCAGAATTTGCATTTGCTTCTACTGATCACCCTAGGGTCAAAACAAAAACTAATCTTGACTCCTTTAAGTTAATTGTTAGCTTGGAGTTTCCCAAACCTTGGAAGAATTTCCCACTCAAAGACCATGAAAAGACAAAGAGTTTTCTTTTATGTTATTTTTGCTGCAGGTGAGCCATCTATTACTTAGAGAGTCTGGACTTTAAGCAGGGATCTCAGGTCTTATTTCTCGCCCGTGTATGCACAAGCCCTGGTAGTCTGTTCTTGCATGGCCATTACTATCCACATTTCTTTTAACTCCGGAGGAGCTATAGAGCCAGTTTCAGCTTGGCACTTTGTGTTTTCAGATCCCTATGTATGTTTGCCATATTAAATTTAATAATAACATTTATCAAGTGTGTATTACGTAACTGACATAGGGACCAGCTTTTTATATGCTTTAGCGCATTTTTACACCTTACAGGATTATGGAGATGCACTGTTATTTTCCCCATTTTAAAGGTGGGGAAAATGAGGTTCAGAAA
Source organism: Nasua narica (assembly GCA_028533885.1). Classification (NCBI taxonomy): domain Eukaryota; kingdom Metazoa; phylum Chordata; class Mammalia; order Carnivora; family Procyonidae; genus Nasua; species Nasua narica. The sequence continues at coordinate 97,264,007 of CM052801.1, read as the reverse complement.
AGATGCCATGACTGAGGTTAATAGCCTGTAAGTGAAAATTTGTTAATTTTCTCTCTTTTTTATTAGACTGTGTGTAATGAAATCTATTGTTTATTACTGTTTACCATTTTATTAAGTATAGCTGGCCTATAATAAACTGCTCATATAGAGAGTACATAATATGATACATTTTCACACACACACACATACACACACACACACCCCAATCGCCACAATCAAGATAATGAGCATATATTTCACCACTAAAAGTTTTCTCGTGCCATTTTATAACCCCTTCCGCCCCTTCCATTCCTCAGGTAACATCTGATCTCCTTTTTGACAATATAGATTAGTTTTTATTTCTTTTCTAGGAACTTATATAAATGTAATCAAGTATATACTCCTTTTTGTTTGGATCTTTTTACTTAGCATGAAGATTTTGAGATTCATCCCTATTTGCATTCATCTTTTTTCTACTGAGTAGCTTTCTGTTGTACGGATATACCATAAGGTATTTATCTATTCACCTGCTGATAGACATTTGTGATGTTTCCAATTTTTGGCTGCCATGAACAAAGAAGATAATAAAAAATTTTAAACAAGTATTTTTATATACCCATAATTTCATTTTTCTTGAGTAAATATGTAGGAATGGAATGAATAGACCATATAGTGGATATATATTGAACTTTTTAAGAAAAAAACAAGTTGTTTTCCAAGGTGATTGTGCCATTTTAAATCCTCACCAGTAGTATACAACAGTTTCAGTTCCTGTTCCTCCTTGTAAGTACTTCTTATGGTTTCTCTGTCTAATTTTAGGGATTTTTATGTATTTATTTACCATTTGTATGTCTTCTTTGGTGAGGTATTTGGGGTTTTTTTTATCTCTTTTGTCCATACTTTATTGAGTTCTTTGTTTTATTATTAGTTATTAGTTATTAGTAATAGTTGTTTATAGATTCTAAATGGAAATTCTTTGTTGAATATCAGTTTTGCAAGTATTTTCTCTCATTATATAGTTGCTTTCTCATTTTTTAGTGTTTTTTGAAGAGCCAAACTATTTAATTCTGATGAAGTCCAATTACTTAAAAAAAACCTTTTTAGAAAATCATGGAGGGCATTGTGAGAAAGAAGGGGAGGGTGAATGGGGGGAAATCGGAGGGGGTAATGAACCAGGAGAGACTGTGGACTCTGAGCAACAAACTGAGGGTTTTGGAGGGGAGGGGGTGGGGGGGTGGGCGAGCCTGGTGGTGGGTATTGAGAAGGGCACGTATGGCATGGAGCACTGGGTGTGGTGCATGAACAATCAATCTTGTAACCCTGAAAAATTAAAATAAACGTATTTGGGGAGAAAAAAAAACCTTTTTAGAATATTTTATCATATTGTAGAAATCTTTGCCAAAACCAAGGGTCTTAAGATTTTTTTTCCTGCTTCTTACAGAAGTTGTAGTTTTAGCTCTTACATTTAAATCAATGATCCATTTTGAGTTTTTTTTTATGTGACGTGAAGTGTAGAAGTTCATTTCTTTCAGCATATGGCTATGCAGTTATTTCAGCATCATTTTTTTTGATATTTTTATTTATTTTTTTCTTGTTTATTTTATTTATTTTTTATTAACATATAATATATTATTTGCCCCAGGGTACATGTCTGTGAGTCGTCCTCAGGATCATTTTCTGAAAAGATTTTTGTTCTCCATAGAATTGCCTTAGTATCTTTATCAAAAGTCAACTGATAGGCTTTTGTTTTTTTTTCAAATTTTATTTATTTGTTTGTTTGTTTGTTTGTTTGTTTGTTTGTTTGTTTATTTGAGAGAGAGCATGCAAGAGAGAGAGCAAGATCCAGGTGAGGGGCAGAAGGAGAAGCAGACTCCTCACTGAGCAATGTGGGGCTCAGTTCTGGGAACTCCAGGATCATGACCTGAGCTGAAGGCAGATGCTTAAGCACTTAGCCCTTAACCAACTGAGCCACCCAGGCCCCCAAGTCAACTGATATTTTATATATGAGTCTATTTCTGGACTTTCTTTTTCATTCATTCCACTGGTATATCTAACTTTATTGCCAATGTCACAGTGTCTTGATTGTAATAGATTTATAAGACTTTAGATCAAATAGTATTCTCCCTACTTTGTTCTTCTTTTCCAAAATTTTGCTTTGCTAGACATTTTGAATGTAAATTTTAGATTTACCTTATTAATTTCTATAAAAACTTGCTAATATTTTGACTGCTAGAATTTTTACAATGAATTGTTAGATCAGTTTAAGGGAGAATTGGCACATTAGCAATTTTGAGTATTCCAATCCATGATTATGTTATATTGCTTCATTTATTTGGGTCTTCTTTAATTTCTCTTGGCAATGTGTTATAGTTTTATTTTTTATTTTTTTAAAGATTTTATTTATTTATTTGTCAGAGAGAGAGATCACAAGCAGGCAGAGAGGCAGGCAGAGAAAGAGGGGGAAGCAGGCTCCCCGTTAAGCAGAGAGCCCGATGCAGGGCTTGATCCCAGGACCCTGAGATCATGACCTGAGCCGAAAGGCAGAGGCTTTAACCCACTGAGCCACCCAGGTGCCCCCAATGTACTATTGTTTTAAATGTGGAAGATTTCTATATCTTTTGTGAAATTTGTCTCTGTGTATTTCATATTTTTGATGCTATTATAAATAGTAATTTAAAAAATTCAACCTCCGAAGTAAAATTGATTTTTGCATATTGATTTGATATAAATCAATATTGATTATATACTGATCAATTGTGGTTGTATACTGACTATATAAAATGTGGTATATTGGTCATATATTAATATTTTATATATTTATTATCTTGAAAAGTTGTTAAATTCACTAATTGGTTCTAATAGCACTTTTGAGCATCTATAGGATTGTTATATGTATCATTGTGTCGTCTCTAATTAAAGATAGTTTTGCTTCTTTTCTAAGCTGGATGTCCTTAATTTTGTATTTTCTTACTAAACTGTATAGAAAGGCCAGAAAAATCTTAAGTCGACATGAAAGGAGTAGACCTCCTTATCACTAGCTCAGGAAAAGATCCAAATTCAAAATTCCAAGTACAGTTTTTACTGAATGGGTAGTGCTTTCACACCATTGCACAGTCGAACTATTGTAAGTTGAACCATTGTCTGTTGAGGAAAATCTGTAAAGTTTTAAAAAACTTTTTTGGTATCATGGTAATATTAGTTTCATAGAATGATTTGGGAAGTGTACCCTTTGTTTCAATTTTCTGGAAGAATTTATATCAAATTGTTATTATTTCTTATTTAAATGTTTGGTAGCATTCACCAAATGAATCCTCTGGACCTGGAGATTTTTTTCAGATTAAAAAAAAATCTACAAATGAATTTTTATTAAAAATATATATTTGACCCTGGGGCAAATAAAACATTTTATGTTAATTAAAATATATATTTGGCTAACATGTGATTATAGTTGGTGTTCCATTTTAAGTGCAGTAATATTTCACTTCATCCATATTTCCATGAAACCCAGGCATGTATTTACATTTGAATAGTGACTAAATGATGCAAATTGATTTTATTGCATTACTTCATAGTGTAATAATAATATACAGATTTAAAGATATGTACCTACTCTCAGGCCACTTTTTTTCTCTTTAGCTAAGAGATTTTGTTGAGTGAGATTTTAACATTCATCATTTTTCAGTGTTAATCTAATGCGTTGTAATTCTGGAATCACCTAATTTCATGCTAAAACATCTAATGTGAATTATGAATGTTTGCTTTATATTAATGTAAGTGTCTAATTTTGATATATTTCCTGGGTTGGGGAAGGATATGAGGTAAGGAATGAGAATATTCTTGCTATATTTCTGAAGGAATTGTGGTGAATTAGTGATTATGCACATTTAGTGGTACCTCAGTTTTAAAAATATAGTATTAATAATCACTACAGTCATAATCATTCTAATGTTTCCCCACAGGTTAAGAAATAGCTCTTCTTCATCATATAGTCAAGATAAAAGGGGCATCTCCTTATCCTACCCCTCTAAGAGTCAGTTTTAATGGCACGGATAAAAATTTGCAGCTCTGGTGGAATCAGTAGTTGCGGAAATGACTTCAAATGATCTTCTATTTAATGGCAACATGACAGATGGATTTCTTGTGTTGCTGAACAGGATATGCTGGTATTAAATAATATCCAATGAAGCAAGTTCAAATATACAAGTAAGTACATGCTTCTTCCCTTTCCCAAAAACATCTGCATATCTTAATGCCAACTTTCCAGTGTTAAAAATTCGACTGAGTAAATTTGAAAAATCAAATCAGCTTTATTCACTGATGAACTGGGCAGCATCCCATCTAGCAATAGAAAGGAGCTCCACCAAGCTGTAGAAAGTTTTAAAGGCATAAAGGTAGGTGGAAAAAGGAAAATATTAGCAAAGAATGAGTTATTTCCTAAGGGGAACAGAAGGGCCTGTTGGGTGGATTACCTCACTAGTACTAACCAGGTAATTCCAGGGTGACTGGATAAAGGTTACATTCCTGAGCTGTTGAAACTACAATTTGACTAGGTATCAAGCCTGGCATTGCTGGCATGAAGTTTAGCATAAGTGACTCCATTTGGGGTTTGTTGTCTCCTTTTTAACAATAATAAAGTATTCCATGGAAATTGAGAGTTAACAAAGGAGTTTTTTTTTTCCTAATCTAACAAATACATATTGATCTAATTAATTAAAATAAACAAATGCTGTATATTATATATCAAGCACTAAGTGCAAAGGCTTGTGCTTAATAGACTTAACAACCTAAGAAAGGTTATTTTTTTGCTCTTCTAAAACTTCAAATGTTTATAGTCAGAATGATAAAGGATATGAACACTGTGTAATATATAGAGGCTAATTTCTATTGAAGACTAGGCAATTTTCTCTAAATTTGTACCTCAAAGGGTTTTTTTTTTAATCATTCCCAGGAATTGTGTAGTTATCAACACACTGAGTATGTTAAAGCCTGTGACTACCCAACACCAAAAAGGGTGGAAGATCAGACAAGTCAATTGTGTGAAAATATGTCATTAAAATAAGCTAGCCAATTTAATCCTGTATTTCTCAATTTTTTTAAAAAAATAAAAGGGTTTGTGAGATTTCATTTACAAGATATTTCTACTAGTTACTGTATTTTGAAGATAATTTGTTGTATAGGAAATGTCAATATAGAAAATCAATAGACCATAATCTCTTTAATATAGGGACTGTGACTAATTATCTTTATTTCTCTAACCTAGCATGGTACCTAGAATTCATAGTCTTCATTTATTCTTTGAATAATTTATTCATTTACCATTCATTCATTCCTTTCTTAGGGAGATCCATCCCTACCTAGATTAAGTACGTCTGTGGTAAGCTCCCATAGCACCTTATTCCCCTCTCTCTCATGCTTGGAGTAACTTGTTTACTTGCCCGCCTTACCTACTCAGCTGTGAACTTCACAAGTGGAGTGGTTGATAAATATTACCATTTTTTTAACACACGGTACTCACCAGGTGCTCTGATATGTTTTCACATCGATTATAGCTAGATCAATCATAAGAAACCCCGTATGAGGTGGGTATCACTATTTCTACTTTGCAGACAGGGAAACTGAATTTCATAGAGATTAATATCTATTTTACTCACTCATTTATTCATTCCTTTATCAAATATTTATTGTATGCCTACCAATTCTATGCCATATTTGTGTCCGTCCCTGGAGATACAACAGTTCAGCTAACGCAGGCAGGGTTTCTACCTTCATAGAACTTACTACTTAGTGTTAGAAACAGACTTTAAAGAAGTGATGAAACAAATTTCTATGACGTTACAATGAGTGTTATGAGACTGATGAATACATGATGAAGAATTGATATTTACAAGGAAGTCACTGAAATCTTTCCTAAGGGAGGGACATGTCATTTGATGTTTGAAGGACATGTAATAAATAGCTAGGTTAAGACATGAATTTAAAAAAAAAAATTTCTAAGCGGAGGGAACAATATGGGCAAAATACCAATGTGGCTATAGTAAAGATTATTAAAATTTAATGAACAATAGGATGATCAAAGAATTGAACATTTAGAGAATGTATTTTACAAATAAATTGTGTAGACAAATGTACTACATATACCATAAGAATAATTTATAGGCATTTTGGGGCCCCTGGGTGGCTTAGTGGGTTAAAGCCTCTGCCTTTGGCTCAGGTCATGATCTCAGGGTCCTGGGACTGAGCCCCGCATCGGGCTCTCTGCTCAGCTGGGAGCCTGTTTCCCCTCTCCCTCTGCCTGCCTCTCTGCCTACATGTGATCTCTCTCTCTCTGTGTCAAATAAATAAATAAAATCTTTGAAAAAAAAGAATAATTTATAGGCATTTTGAAGTTACAATTAGCATTATATCTGTGGCTCTGTTGTAAAAATGAGGATATCCTATAAATTCAGTACAACATGCATAGACATTGAGTGCAGTTGTTAAAAATCTGGACTAAGCTACTAAGAACCAAAATAAATAAATTCTAATGAAGTGTTAAATAATTGAAATTTATAACATCAAAATTGTGTGTTGACATATCTCGACTTAAGCAGTATTTGTTTTAAAAGTTTTCCACTTAGTAGAGAAAAAGTCCTTTATTTTCACTTTTTTTTTTAAAGATTTTATTTATTTATTAGAGAGAGAGAGACTGAGAATGAGAGGGGAGAAGGTCAGAGGGAGAAGCAGACTTCCCGCAGAGCCGGGAGTCCGACATGGGACTCGATCCCGGGACTCCGGGACCACGACCCGAGCCGAAGGCAGTCGCTCAACCAACTGAGCCACCCAGGCGCCCCTATTTTCACTTTTTAATATAACCTTAATTGTTACTTGCCATTCTTTAGTTTTCCCTTCCCCCCACTTGGAAGGCTATGTGATAATAGCAAGTCATATTACATTAGAAATTCCAAGGAGTAGATGTCTAGGCAACAGAATGGAAAATAAATGAAGGACTGTCTTTTTGCTTCTCTCAATCTATAATTTACTTTAACATGGCTATTCATCATGGAGATATCTAGGCAATGGATGTAACAGGCAAGGATAACTGATAATGGCTCAGTGAATGCATTTCAGTTGTCTTTCTTATGTTCAGTTGCATATTCAGAGCTGGTTATTCAGCTAGAAACTACGCTGTTCCATACAGGGTGATTTTTGTGCATGCCTTTATAAGTGTGTATGTGTGCTTTTCTATGGCAATGGTATTAAAATATATTAACATTTTTAAGCTATTATAAATACTGTTATTCAGTCCTTTCAGTGTGACTAATTACAGATTAGGAAACTGAGACCAACATTAGTAATGCGCATTTACTATGTTCCAGGTATAGTATGAGTCCCTTAAGCTAACCATTATTAGCTCTATTTTCTTTTTTTTTTTAAGATTTTATGTATTTATTTGACAGAGAGCGAGAGATAATAAGTAGGCAGAGAGGCAGGCATAGTGAGAGAGGGGGAAGCAGGCTCCCAGCTGAGCAGAGAGCCCGATGTGGGACTCGATCCCAGGACCCCGAGATCATAACCTGAGCCGAAGGCAGAGGCTTTAACCCACTTAGCCACCCAGGCACCCCAGCTCTATTTTCCTGATGAGGAAAATATGACTTTGGAGGTTAAGGAATTTTCCTGGTATCTCCGAGCTTATTAGTTGATAAGGTTGGATTAGAATATAGGTGTGCATGACTCCACAGTTTATATATATCATGCTATCTTCTCAGAAAATTCATGTGACTCTCCATACATCATAGAATAGTAAGCAGTGGTACTGGGATGCTAACCACATGCATATGAGTGACTCTTATTTCTATTTGGTAAATATAGTGCCTATAATAAGATGTAACATTAAATCTCTTATTAAATTGCAATACCATTTTGAGAAGAAAATGATAAATTTTAAATTGGCAGGTTTATTATTTTGAATATAACCATTAAAATGTTACAATTGGATTTCAAAGAAATTTTTAGTTAAAATTATCAAACGCACTCCTGAGTTTCTGTTCCTTTATTGGGTGTTAAACAAATGTTAATTTTGGTTTGGAATTATTTTATTGAAAATTAAATAAGCTTCTGTTTTAGCTTATTTAAAGATTTATTTATTTGCGAGAGAAAGAGCATGTGTGTGCATGTGGTAGGGGGAGGGGCAGAGGGAAAGGGACGTGGAGAATCTCTAGCAAACTCCCCGGAGCACAGAGTCAGAGGCAGGACTGATCCCAAAATCCTGAGATCATGACCTGAGTAGAAATCAAGAGTCCAGAGCTCAACTGACTGAGCCACTAAGGTGTCCCCTGTTTTAGTTTATTTAATTTATATGGAACACTTCCCTTCCAGCTCTGTGTGTTAAATGTTCTATTCTACCAAAGGACCACTTCATATTATAACCCATGATACAATTTTAGATGTAAATTACAATTTGAATGAATAGTAATGTAAATTACTCAAATTGATGAAATAATGCTAAATGACCATTCTCCTTGATTGACATGCATTACCCATTTATCACTGAAGGAAACTATATTGTATTAACTCTATGAGCATTGATTAGTGCTGATGGAATTTTATTTCCCTCTAATCATTAGTCTTATGTATATATGTTCCCATTGCACCTTTCAACAGAAACTCCTCTACTTATGCAGAAGACAACTGCTGCCTTTAAGTAGTTGCTCATTTTAAGGGAAGTTAATATTATCATCTTTCCTTTTAAATCAAAGCATTAGGGGTGATACTGCATTAATTTGATAAATATACACAATGGATAATTCACAAGCCATTGTGAAGAATCTTGATGACATGGCAAAATGAAGAAAGTTGAAAATAAGAATACAAAATTGTATTTGCAGGTTGATCTCAACCTACTTACAGATATACATATAAAGAGTGAACAGAAATTAGAACTATGATAATTTTTATTCTATATATTATACTTTTAATTATTTTCCAATGAAACAAACACTATTTAGTAAACTTATTTTTAAAAATATGGCAACTAGGGAAAACTTAGAATCTGAGCATAATTTGAAAACCTGAGAATATAGGTTTTGCTTTTTTTTTAAGATTGTTATTATATTATTTTATTTTATTATTTTATTTTATTTATTTTATTTTATATTTTTTCAGTGTTCCAAGATTCATTGTTTATGCACCATACTTAGTGCTCCATGTAATACGTGCCCTTCTTAATACCCACCACCAGGCTCACCCATCCTCCTCCCCTCCTCCCCTCCCAAACCCTCAGTTTGTTTCTCAGAGTCCACAGTCTCTCGTGCTTTGTCTCCCTCTCCGATTTACCCAATTCACTTTTCCTTTCCTTCTCCTAATGTCCTCCATGTTTTTCCTTATGCTCCACAAGTAAGTGAAACCATATGATAATTGACTTTCTCTGCTTATTTCACTCAGCATAATTCCTCCAGTCCCATCCATGTTGATACAAAAGTTGGGTATTCATCCTTTCTGATGTCTGCGTAATATTCCATTGTATATATGGACCATATCATCTTTATCCATTCATCTGTTGAAGGTCATCTTGGCTCTTTCCACAGTTTGGCAATTGTTGCCATTGCTGCTATGAACATTGGGGTTTTGCTTTAATAGAGTATTAATACTAAGAGTCTCACTGAAGATCTAGTTTCTATATCTTCCTTTTGTCTTCTTTTTCTTTCTCCGTTCCTCTTTCCTTGTTTTCTCCCATATTTATTGCATTGCTTAAAATACTTTATTTTGTTTTATTATTATAACAATGCAGATTCATTCCATAAATTATATCCTGCTCTTTTCTGCAGGAAAACAAATTATCTATATGTTGATCCTTTCTTCTCTATCTTCACCCACTTCTGTAATCTTCTCTCTTGTCATATTCTTTTCTCTGTACGATTCCTCTGCATTTTTGCTTCTCAGGCTTATTTCCACATGACTTATTCAATTTTTTACAGTGATAATATTGGTTAATGCCAAACCTTATGCAATTTTAAATTCTTTTATGGCATTTACAATTAGTCCACGTTTATTGCTTATCTCATCCAGTGTCCTGTGCATCTTAATCTATTGTTTCATCTCAATTTCTATCTCTTGCTTTTGAGAGTATATGCCTTCTCTTATTTAACTGAGAACCAAGAACAGATGATATGTCTTTTCAAATTTGATGCTTTTCAGACTTTCAGTTCAAAATAACAAACTGAATAAATATGCTTAACTATTCTTCTCTTCCAATCCCTGTTAAACATAAAAGAGAATATAAAATTGAGAAAAATATCAGGTATGTAAACTACATAGTGGTATTATTCATAAGTAGGAAACATTGATTATCTTCTTCACAGTACAGTACAGAACATAGAAGATTGAGAGAAGAGCAATGCAGCCCATAAGTCTTTCTGATACTAGGCAGAACCCTGAGCTAGCCTCAACTTCAGAGCAGCAGGGCCTAGAGGAGAGGGCAGAACATTGGGGAGTTTGTGGGATCCAACTCTAATGCATCCAATGCTGAGACTCAAAAAAGCACTGGGAATGAGAATCCAACTCCATCTCTTAGCATTTTCTTGACCTGGACAGTATTTGATGATGCCCTCATGGGTTCCTAACGTGAGCAGTCATTTGATTTAGAAAATAGAAGCACTATTCCAACTAACCAGAAGCCTTCAAAGCAACAAAGAATTATGTATTCTGTCAATTTTGAGTGCTCAACTTAAATATCACTTCCCTGGAGCAGACTTCTTTGACCTCTTGACTGTCTGACAAGGGCCAGAGATGAGGGCTGGAAGCAAACATCAGGAACCCTAGTTCACAGGCAGGGAGAAGAAAGCTGTGAAGCTTTCCCTTGCCTATGACTCTAGCCTCATCTTAATACCACTCTTGGTCTTGTATTTGTTCATTGTGATATGTCTTTCTGACCCCTTTCAGTTCCTTGAGAATACCAAGTTGTTTCCCAACTCAGGACCTTTCTCATGCTATAACATCTGACTGGAGTACTTTTTCCTCCACTTTTGTTTGCTGAACTCATAATTGTAAATCTCAACTTCAATGTCACTTACTCATCTAGAAATAGCCTGACTACTCAATCCTAAACTTGCTTCTCAAATCCAGGATTCTCCTTAAGATAACCCTATTTCATTCATTTAAAACATTTCTAGCAATCAGTAGTTATCTGTCTGTGTAGATATTTGTTAAATGACTGTCTCCTCTATTTGACTCTAAGCTTCATGAGGGCAGTGGTCATATCTAATCATTTTGTCCTTAGCATATAGCGCAATATCTAATAAATACTGAAAAAATATTTGGTAAATGAATTAATTTTTAATTACAAATATTTGACTCCAACTGTTATTCTCCTCCTACTTTCAGTGGAAAAGAAGCCCTTGGATTTGGCAAATAAATATTAAATTTGATGAATAATAAATTCATAAAATAATAAATTACTAAAATGATAACTTAAAATTTTCTATTTTCTTCTCAGCTAGACCCAAAATATTGGGAAAAATGTCAATTTTCTGAGACAGAAAATTGTCAAAATCTGAGACAGGACCTTTCACAAGAACTACCTCCTTTCCCTTAAATTTATTCCCTGGTCAAGTTAATTTCATAGTGAATTATTTCAAATAGGTAAAGGTCTAATAGTTTTGATACTACCTAAAGTGTTACAAAATATAGAAAGAGAATGAGAGCTGCCGAATTTTTTAAGAAATTGACAAAATGCTGAGCCTCAAAAATAGCAGACAAAAAGAAAATCCCAGAAGATTTTAATGTATAAATCCTAAATAAAATATTAGTAAGAGAATCCAGTGGTGTGTTAAAAGATTAATTTACTACAGCTAAACAAAATTTATTCAGAATGTGGGGATTATTTAATACTGGGAAAGCATTAATATATTTATGTATTTCACCATATTGATAGGTCAATTCAGATTTGTTTTATTGTTGGTGACATAGGAATAGATGGATGCTTCCTTAACACACTCATTTGTGAGATCCTGAAAACATTCTCATTAAAATCAGAAATGAGGCAATATTGCTGACTATTTTGTTTTCCTGGATTGCAAATGTGAATAGACAAGAGGATAAAATAAGAAGTAAACATTAGAAAAGAGAGCAGAGAATAAGCATCATGTGCAGATGATAGGAAGATATGCTAGGTAATTCAAAATATAAATCTGCTGATTTATACTGAAAACTGATAGACAAAGAGAAAATTTAGCATGTTGGTTGATCACAAAGCCCATATATAAAAACCAATAGCTTTTCAATATACCAATGATAACTATTCAGAAAGTGCAGGAGGACAGATTCTCTTTCCCATAGCAGCAACACGACAAAACAGAAAGGAATACTACTAACACAAATTATACAGACCCTATAGAGAAAATGCAACTAGCAGTGGAGTTTCAAATAAAAATTCAGCAAATGTAAAATAAAACAACTTGGAAATTTTGAAACTCTTTTTAAGTAACTCTTGGTATAAAGGAGTAACCCAAACTTTAATGTTTGACTTTATAGGGAATCATCGGAATTAGATAGGAAATCATAGGAATTAGTCACACTGCAATTTAAACCATAGAATGTGGTTTAAATGTGACATGTGGTTTAAATGAGAATGTGACAAATTCTGCAGTTAGAGAAGAATCAATAGCTTTAAATGTTCTTATTTTAATACAAGAAGACTTGAAAATTAAGCATTCGATTCAAGAAGCTAAGAAATAAAAAAGAAACTTAAGGATAGCACGCAGTAAGATTTGAAAAAGATAGCAGAGCAATTCATATTTACCAATAGAATAAAATCATGGGATCACTAAATAAAAGGATCTCGGTTTTGAAAATAGCAATGAAAGACAAATGAATAAGTTTCAAGAAGCAATATAAATGAAAGAGTAAAGATATATAAGATTCGTTATTTTTAAAGGTCAGTATTGTAGGCACAAATAAAATATGATAATAAGTATGTACTATTCTAGGCTAATAAATTTGAAAGCTCTGATTAAAAGGGTTATTTTCTCAACAAATATATATAGTACCAAAAATGGTACAGAAGACTTTCAGGCAAGGTTATTCTTTAAATCTGTGTTTTTATTTTCTCATTTGCTTCAAATACATATTCCTATATGTTTTTTAATGGAATCATACATTAAAAAATTCATCACTTTTTAAAATGACATGATAAAAATTGGATACATAACAGTTCAATAGGATATAAGTGCTATTCTTATGATTAAGTATTTTGATTTAAGAATGACTAAAAACCAGAGAGTTTCTCTTAAAGACATTAAAGGCCTAAATATACATTGAGTGTAAAAGTCAGTAACAAGGTGCTCCATAATATACACTTTAAAAACTACCCACCATGCAAAATTTATTTCCTAATACTTCTGCAGAAATATTCTCCTATCTTTGATTTTTGTGAAGTATCTTTTCTCTTGAGTTTTCCATCTCATAATACAGATTAGGCACATTCAGTTAACCTATTTTATCATTTACAGGATATATACTTTTATTTTTCTTTGCCGTTTCCCCATTACATGAGCTCTGCTGTGACTGTGCACACAATCTTGGAGTTTATGGTCTGATCAGATGGATTAACCATATTAACTTGGGTTCCAAGAGAGCACTTTTATTGTTGCTAATAAATATTACGGGTTCTAGATATTGGGCTTGAGGAACTTCTCTTCAAAGGTTCATTCCTTGAGCTCTGTTCCTTTTATGTCATCAAAGTGCCTATCTCTTTATTTCCTAGTTTCTTTTAGCTTCTTTCTCAGTTGTAACTTGCACACACACAATAATTCCTAAAAATTAATCTCGAATCAAAAGAACTGAGAATTCTTGTCTTTTCCTATTATATATGAAATGTTAAAACTAAATATCTTTTTATTTTGCTTATTTAAATAAAAATTTTAGGAACTTAAAACTAATCACAAAATAATAAAAACTAGACTAATTCCATTTTCTAGGAGAACTGACCCAGTCTTTAATGCTTTCTCTTCTCAACACCTCCCTCTTCACACACACATACAGGCCATCTGCTTGGACTTAATAAATCAAAGAACTGTGCATTTGTTGTCACCATCATCCATACGTTATCAACATATCTATTCAAATATACACGTACTCTTACTTCTAATAATGTCCCATTTGGTGGAAAAAATTTGTAAGCATATAATACAGAAACTGAGTGGTAGACAAAATGGTTCCCCAAATATGCCGACACTGTAATCCCCGGAATCTGTAAATATGTTAATTTACATGACAAAAGGACTTCATATATGTGGAATCACACATTCATATGGTTTAATGAATAGATGTAATTTTAAGGGTAGAGACTTTAAGATAGGGAGATTATCTAGATAATCCATGCTCTTCACTTCACCTACATAAGCAAAGAACTTTCTCCCACCGGAGACAGAAGAGATTCTAAATATGAGAACTTACTCTGAAGATGGTAGAAGAGGGTCACAAGCCAGGGAATGTGATTGCTCTTCAGAAGCTGAGAACAAACCCCAGCCAACAGCCAGCACTAAATCAGAGACCCCCAGTTCCACAAGCACAATACAAGGAACTGAATTCTCCCAAAACGCACTGCATGTAGAAGCAGAATCTTCCCCAAAGCCTCTAGTAGGAAACACAGATCTACCGATACTGCAGTTTTAGCTCCGTAAGACTCAAGTTGAACTTCCAACCTACAGAACTGTCATATATTAAACTGGATGTTGTTTGAAGTTAATTTGTTACAGCAGCAATAGAAAACTACACAGCATCCTATGAAAAACCACTACAAAAAAAGCATGTTTAACATGTTTCTGCACCACGTGAGAAATGGTAAGCTTTGCTCTTCCTTCTGGAATCATTTATGATATGCATTTGCTGACCATCCTAGGAGAAAGGCAAGGAAGTGGGGACAGTCTCTTAGCTAAAAGGCTGAAGTGGGAGAGGCATTTTAGTTTACTGACACCTTATTTATAAAATGTACTCAGAATAAGAGTAAATTTAGCAACGTTCTTGCCCCAGAGACAGATATTTGGAATATTTAATGTTAGCTCTTATAATTATGATGTCCTCACTTTGAGTCACTGGATTTACAATTTGCTACACCTTACAATTAGGAACACACCTATATTTGTTATCCTTTTTGGTTCTCAGAATAACTTTGGGAGATAGATCAGATGGATGGCAACCATCCATGTAGACATGTAGAAAGCAAGGTACAGAGAGGTTAAATTTTTTTTAAGACTTTATTTATTTATTTGAGAGAGAGAGGCAAGGGAGGGGCAAAGGGAGAGAGACAGACAATCTTCAAGCATACTCCCTGCTGAGAGGGGAGCCCAACATAAGACTCAGTCCCAGGACCCTGAGATCATGACCCGAGGCAAAGGCAGACACTTAACCGACTGAGCCACCCAGACACCTCTAGGTTAAATGTTTTGTAGAGCGTCACAGAAATAGTATTAAGCAAGGATTTAAACTACCTTCTGAGACTATGCAATGGTTTCTATTCTCAGAGAAATGTTGACGAGCAGTAGAGAAATCTGCCTAGGTTTTCCAGGCTTTCCCCCCTCCTTTTCTTTTTTCATATATTATCTATTAATCTTTTGTCCATTAGTTTCTTTTACTAAAACTTTAATCCCTTCCCGTTGTATATCTCAACATTTTCTCAAGGGAAATCTAAAGTTACAAAGGAATTGAAGTGTTCTTTTCTGAATTTTCTGAAAACAGAATAAAAGTGTATTCTTTGTCACTAAAATGGTTGTCTAAAGAAAAGTGCTCGGGGCGCCTGGGTGACTCAGTTGGTTGAGCGACTGCCTTCAGCTCAGGTCATGAACCTTGAGTTCCGGGATCGAGTCCCACATCGGGCTCCCGGCTCCACGGGGAGTCTGCTTCTTCCTCTGGCCTTCTCTCCTCTCATGCTCTCTCTCACTTTCTCTGTCTCTCAAATAAATAAATAAAATCTTAAAAAAAAAAAAAAGAAAAGTGCTCCTCTTCAAATACCACTATAACTATATTTTGATGTC
This sequence comes from Nasua narica, assembly GCA_028533885.1. Taxonomy (NCBI): domain Eukaryota; kingdom Metazoa; phylum Chordata; class Mammalia; order Carnivora; family Procyonidae; genus Nasua; species Nasua narica. The sequence goes on along the minus strand of CM052801.1, from coordinate 97,248,021 downwards.
TTACAGTTTGAACCATTAGCTATTACATATATGTGCATTCTAGGAGAAAGCATTAGAGGGTATATCTGTATCAGGGCCCAATTTATACTGCGTTGTCAGGAAGTTTCTTGAGGAAGTGACCATTAGGGTGAGATAAGAAGGAAGAAGAGAAGTCAAGTGAGGAACAGAAGAAAGAAAGAAAGTCAGTGGCCTTGGGCAACATGACTAACAGGCAAACTGGGAGCTGAGAGGAAAGCAGGCACTAGAACACTTACCGAAGTGTTTTAAGCCAAGAAATGATAACAATTCAATTTGTTTTAGAAAGGTCACTCTGGCCATTATGTGAATAATGGTTTGGAAGAGGACTTGAAAAATCAAGGATGTCACATAAGTTTTCAGATCAGACCACTAAGGAAATCAAGGATGATACCACATTTTGGTTTGAACAATTGGATGAATGGAGGTATCATGGGTTAAGATGAGGAAGTTGGGAAGAGGAGCAGGATGGGCAAAGAAAATAAAGAAGTTAGTTTTGAATATAAAAAGTTCGAGACATCTATGAGACTTATGTATAGAAATGCTAAGTAAACACTTTTATATACAGAGTGAATTTCAGGCTAGGAATAAAAATGTAGGATCATATGTACATAGGGCAAACCAAACAATTTGGCCATGGATGAGCCAGACTAGATAAAGAATACAAGGTGAGGGGAAAAGGCCTATGGGGAAAGTAACTCCACATCAAAGAAAGGTGGGTTGGCAATCTTGTATTAGTATTCTGAAATCATCAATGCCATGAAAATATATTTTAAAAACTTACTTGTTAGAGTAGAACTTGAACTGCTCCTAACTTATGTAATGACTAAAGCTAATTGGCACTCCTGTGAGCTTTTTATGGTCTATTTGTCTAACATGTCAATACTTAAATGTGGATATGGTTTTATTTATTTTTTTTCCCCAAATTTGTTTATTTTAATTTTTCAGTGTTACAAGATTGATTGTTCATGCACCACACCCAGTGCTCCATGCAGTACGTGCCCCTCTCGATACCCACCACCAGGCTCACCCCCTCCACCCCCTCCCCTCCAAAACCCTCAGTTTGTTGCTCAGAGTCCACAGTCTCTCCTGGTTCAACACCCCCTCCGATTTCCCCCCATTCGCCCTTCCCTTCCTTCTCACGATGCCCTCCATGATTTTCTTTATACTCCACACGTAAGTGAGACCATAAGATAATTGCCTCTCTCCGCGTGACTTATTTCACTCTGCATAATCTCTTC
>CM052801.1:97189079-97246265 GCA_028533885.1 Nasua narica | reverse complement strand
GCTCTCGGAGAGATCCCGGGGTTAGAAATCTTTCTCCTCAGGGTGATTTCATGGGTGTTCAGCGTGTTCTGGTAGATTTCCAGCTCACTTTTGGGGACCGGTTGCTGCAGGATCTCTTACTTCTCCGCCATCTTGCCCCCTCCCCTCTGGATATGGTTTTAAACCTAAACATTGGTGTGTTCGATTAGAGGTTGCTGCTCCAAACCCCACTAGGGTGTTAGGTGATATGTAATATATGCTCTGTGTTATTTCCTAAAATCTAATATCTGATTTCTGCACAATGTCTGGCCCCAAGTGTTTTAGACAAGGCACTTGTAGCAAATGCTAATGCACAGAAGGACAAAAGAATATGGTATATGTCGGAGTAAAATGCAGAACGGTGATAAGTGAAGCTGAATATACAGGAAGAGGAAAGGCCATGCAGGTTTTAGTAAATCAGATTAAGGAATATGATTTTTAGATTAAATCCAATTAAAACTACTGGTTTACTTTTTATAGGTAACATTTTTATTCCTATTCTATAAACAGTAAACCTGAGACTCGGGCAGGATAATTAACTTGCTCCGGGCCACATAGCTAATAAGAGGTTGGATTTCTCACCCAGGCCAAATAATTTTAGAGGCCCCAAACTTTTTAAAATTTTAAAGATTTTTTATTTATTTATTTGACAGAGAGAGAGAGAGTGATCACAAGTAGGGAGAGTGACAGCCAGTGGGAGAGGGAGAAGCAAGCTTCCTGCTGAGCAGGGAGCCCTATGTGGGGCTCAATCCCAGGGCCCCAGGATCATGACCTGAGCCAAAGGCAAACGCTTAACCCACTGAGACATTCACGAGCCCGCTAGAGGCCCTACTCTTTTTTTTCTTAATATATATTTATTTTTCAATCAATTTAATTTTATTTTTCAGTGTTCCAAGATTCATTGTTCATGTACCACACCCAGTCTTAACCATAGTGCATAATAATCTGTGAATTGGCAAATGTTTTATGTAGTCTGAAGAGTATATTTGTGTGAATGTATATATGCATTTGTATTTGCTACTGGTTTTTTTTATAATTTGAGGTATAACTGACAACAAATTGCACATATTTAATGTGTGCAATTTCATATGTGTTCAACCATGAAATAATAGCAAACTAGATAATAGTTTCATCACCCATCCTCCATATCCAACTCAGAGGAAACACAAGATCTGCTTTATTTATATCACCAGAGATTAATTTTTACTTTCTAGAATATTTTGTAAATGACATTATAAAATATGTATTTTTTTAGTCTGGCTTCTCTGGCTCAGCATATTAATTTGAGATTCATTCCGATCGTTGTATGAATCCATAGTTTACTTCTTTTTATAGCTAAGTGGTATTCTACTGTTTGGAAATACCATAGTTTATCTTTTCATCTGTTGATGGATATTGGTATTTTTTCAAGTTTTTAGCCTAGGAAATTAAGGTGGCATTTTTTTTTTTTTTCCACCACCACCTCCACTTGGTACTCTGTCTTTTCATCTCCATCCTTTACAGTTATGTAATGGTATACTGTTGTGGTTTACTTCGTATTTCCATGATAATTGATGATGTCTAGCATTTTTTGGTGTGTTCTTTAGCCATGTGTATATCATTTGTGAAAGGCCTGTTTAAATACTTTACCATTTTTATTGGGATGTTTGTTTTCCTATTATTCGGTTATAAGAATCCTTTCTATTTTTGATATTTGCCTCAGGGTTTAGGCTGAGACTTTTATGACTAATGCAAATATAATTTCAGTTTTCTTAGCCTTTACTTCACTGCTTTGAGTGTGTACTATGCGCATATAGTTTTGGGTCAATATTGAGACTTCTGTGGTTTCATGCACACAAATAGGGGTTTATGTTTTTCTGGTTCTCTTTTCTGTATTTCTCCTTTGCTCCTTACTTTACTGGGGCTCCTTTCCTTGGTTTCTCTGGAAAGTCAGTGTGGTTTCTGCTGGAGTTCCAGTCGCCAGCCCTGCACTGCACCATGAATGAGGCCTGTCCTGGCAAAGTTGAGGGAGGCGGGAAGGCAAGAGGGGAGCAGTGGAGAGGAGAGAGGAGAGGGAGAGAAGAGAGACAGAGACAGACAGACAGGGGTATTGATCTCCATATAGGTCACTTCTCCAAGTTTTGACTACTCTTCACAATCCACCTAGTTGACTTTTTTGTTCCATAGTACTTTTTTGTCTTGATACAGCTGAGAGTTTCATCCTAAGAAATCATAAGATAAAAAAAAAACAAAAACAAAAACAGGCAGTGCTCATCCTCTGATTTCCAAATAAACTTTTGAAGCCTCTGGAAGATATAACTTTTAAAGGAAAGACTTTTCTGTTACAATAGCCTGGGACTTCTCAGCAGATATAATTGAGATTCTGGTTTTAAAAGTTATTATAGAAGAATGTCTTTCAGGATACAGTACTATCACTGATTGATCAAAATTATTCCTGCCTGAGCAGACCAGGTAGAATATTCCCAGCGGAGGAAAAGGGCAGTATTTGTGGGAAAGGAAGAGAGATGAGATCTCTCTGGGAAGGGACCCCAAGATGTGCCTCAGTATGTTGGGTTTAGTTCTATGATAAGTACTAATGGAACTCCCCCGAAAGTTTGGAGACCTTAAAATTGAGAGGGCTTGAGTTTTGATCCATAACCTGCTGCCTCGAAGAGGGATAAGTCTAATGGATTTCCAGGCAACCCTGAAATAATGGCCACTATGTATACTAAAATGACTGAGAAACTATGAAGTGATGGAACTTACCTGCAATACTATAATTTTCTGTTATCAGGGATAATGGGTCCTTGAGATAAAATAAATTTAATTACATAAAAATAATCATACCTGATTATATCAGCAAGTGCCTATTATAACTGATAAATGTCAAAGTGGGCATATCAGTTTATCAAATAGACTATATTATATATATTATGTGTATATAAATACGTAATATATATAAAATATATGTGTATATATATTTATATGTGTGTATGCATATATGTGTATATATACGCACAATACAGACCCCTAGGGACTATGTGGGGATTGGAATAATAAAACTATAGCAGCCTTTACTATGTTAATGTCAGTGGCCTTGGGATTTTTGAAAAATAAGGATAAACAAGGCTCACTTCAAAGTTAGGGAGCCTAGAAAAGAAGAATTAACTCAAATGAAGCGAGGAACATCTGATACCTAGCTTAATGCCTTTTTAATGATTTATTTATTACATATGTCCTTCGAAAAACAGTGTAAGTCATTTTGCAATAACAACACATTTCTAATTTTAATACAAGAAATTTTAAAATCAAGGAATTATGTGAAAACAAAGGGAGAAAAGTTTGTACTCCCTTTTTCCCACTACACCCCAACACTTGTGTGTACACACACACATGCACACATGCAAAGCTCAATCCTGATGAAAGAAAATGAATGTACTTTATACACACATTAGTTCTGAAGTGCCCCCAAATGATGAATATCATACCTCTCATTTCATTATGATGATGTAAAATTTGTTTCTGAGCCCTAAACCTAGAAGATATCTGTCCTTTGGTCCTTTAAATATAATGGAAATTGGGCAGAAGAATAATATTTTTATTCTCCCAAAGGCAGAAATATTCATAATATGATTGCTATTTTATAGAGGTCCTTAAGCTGATGGCATAATCATAAATTATTAATCTTTAAGGAAATTCCATGTGATTAGAGACAGAGATAAGATTAAGGTTTGTAATCTCTAGGATTATTAAAGATAACACTTGGAGACTGGAGATGAGTGAATGGCTTGTGTATTTCTTACAGTCTTGCTTCTTAAAGTGCTGTCTGGAAAGCAAGAACACCGATGCTTAGGAACTTATTAGAAATGCAGGATGTCAGTCTCATCCTGCACATACTGAAACAATCTTTCCTTTATTCCATTAAGATATCAATTTATACAAAATAAACTATGCATGTTTAAAATGAAAAATTTGACAAATACTGCCATACCTGTATGCCCATGTAACCATCACTGCAGTCAAGAGAGCAAACATATGCATCACCCCAAAAAGTTGCCTTGCGCCTTTTGTGCTGTCCCCACCACCTCCACAGGAATAGTTTATTCATTTCTTTTTCTTTTGCTGAGTAGTATTTCGTTGTATTTATATACTTCATTTCATTTATACAGTCACTCATCCATACGCATTTGAATTGTTTTCAGGTTTTTGCTATTGCACATAAAAACTGGTATGAAAATTTCTGAACAAGTCTTGGTGTGGATGTATGTTTTAAATTCTTTTAGATGTACACCTAAAATGTAATTACTGGGTTTATATGTTTTAAAGTCAGGTTCTTGAAGTGTGATTTACATATAGAATAAATGACATGTATTTAAATTTACCCTTTTAATTTGTATAGTTTTGATAAATGTAAATAAACAAAATATATAATTTTTTTTTTATCAAATTGAAAAGCTTCCCATGGGCCTTTTTCTGGTCAATCTTTTTTTTTCTTACTCTAAATCCCTGGGAACCACAGATCTATCCTTTAGTTTTATTCTTTCCAGAATATCATATAAATGGAGTTATACAGTATATTTTGAATCTGGCTTTTTTCATTTAGCATAATACATTTAAGATTCATCTGTGTTGATGTGTGCATCAGTAATTCGTGTCTTGTTATTGCTCAGATATATTTCATTCTATGAACATACTACAATGGATTTATCCATTCAATACTTGATGGATCTTTTAGATGTTTCCAGTTTGGGGCAACTATGAATAAAGTGACTATAAGTATTCACCTACAGACGTTTGTGCAGACATACATTTTCATTTATCTTGGGTAAATACTTAGAAACAGGATTGTGGGAATCTTGTGCAAAGTACGTGTTTTGTAAGTGGTTGTATTATTTCACATTACCACCATTTGGATATCAGAGTTGAAGTTGCTCTACATTTTCATCAAAACTCGGTGTTATCAGCCTTTCTAATTTGGGTGTTCTAATGATCATATAGTGCTATCTTATTGTGGTTTTGCTTTGCCTATCACTGATGATTAATGCTGTTCAGCATCTTTTCCTGTGTTTTTCATTTGTATATCTTTTTTCACTAATCTTTTATGAAGTATTTCTTCAAGTCTATTGCTCATTTTTTTATTTGTTTTTCTTCTAATTATTGCATTATAAAATTTCCTGATATATTTCGTATAGTAGTTCTTTGTTCGACAGATATGTCCTGAATATTTTTTTTTCGGTCTGTAGCCTTTAGTGTGTTTCAATGAGCAGAAAGTTCAATTTAAGTTCAAGTCCAATTTATCAAAGTTTTCTTTTTTTGGCTTATGTTTTTAATGTCCTATACAAGAAATCTCAGCCTACTCAAATTCCAAAGATTTTTTTCTATGCTTTCTTCTAGAAATTTTGTAGTTTGTTTTACATTTAGGTCTATGAACAACTTCAAGTTAACTTTTGTGTTTGGCATGATGTTGGATTGAAATTGAAATTGTTTTTTCCTTTACATTCATCTGGTTGTCTGGGCATCATTTATTGTAGACTTTCCTATCCACAGTGAATTGCCTTCGCAACTTTGTGAAAAATTAATTGACCATATATGTGTTAAGTCCACTTCTAGTATGTCTATTATATTCCATCTTTTCTTTCCCAAATACCAAACTATTTTGATTACCATAGTTATATAATAAGTCTTAATATTAGTAGGGGGGATTTCCAACTTTGTCCTTCTTAAAAAAAAATCTTTAGTTCTTCTAGGTCTTTCACGTATCTGTATCTGTATAAATTTTAGCATCAACTCGTCAATTTCTACAAAAAACAAAAAAACAAAAAAACTCCCAGAATTTTCATTGGGATTGCATTGAATCTACAGATAAACTTGGGGAGAATTGATATCTTAACGGCATTGAGCCTTCCTATTTATGAAGAAGGTACTCTCCCTATTTATTAAGGAGTTCTATAATTCCTTCAGCAATGTTTTAATTTTCATTGTAGAGATTGTGGACGTATTTTATTAGCATGACTCCTAAGTATTTTATTTTTTGATGTTATTGTAAATGATTTTTTAGAAACTTTATTTTCTAAATATTCACTGCTGGTATATAGAGATACAAATGATTTGTTTATATTAATTTTTATTTTGCAATCTTGACAAGTTCGCTTATTATTTCTAGCAGTTGAAACTAGTGTCTTTGGAATATCATCTGCAGTAGAGCTGAATCACTTCATCCTTTCTGATCTTCATGGCTTTTTTTTCTTGTCTATGCATACGAGTAACAAAAGTGCACATCTTTGCCTCAGTTCCAATTTTATGGAGACATCATTCAGTTTTTCTTCATTAATTTTGATGTTAAACATTAGCTATTGGTTTTTCATTGACATTATTTATTGAGTTAAGTCCCCATCCTCATGTTACTGAGAGTTTTCTTTTTAAATCATGAATAGGTGCATCTATTAACAAGATCATATTGTTCTCCGCTATTCTGTTATATATAATTAATTTACATTAATTAATTGTTGAATGTTAAGCTCATCCTGCATTATTGGGATAAAATACATTTAATATTATTGTATTATATTTTGTATATTGAATTTTATTTCTGCCTCTGTTCATGATGGTCATTGATTTGTCAAGAATAATATCTTTGGTTTTGGTGGTAGGCTTTTGCTGGTTTAATAAAATTTATTGGTTTTTATCCTTTCCTATTTTCTGAAAAGTTTTATGTAAGAATTCTTCCTTGAATGTTTAGTAGAATTCACAAGTGAAATGATCTGGGTTTGGAATTTTGTTTGTGTTAAGCTTTTGATAACAAATTATATTTCTTCACTAGACACATTCAGATATTCTGTTCTTAAGTTATTTTGGAATTTTGATTTTTTAAATAATTAGTGCATTCACCACATCTGTTTTCTTGAATACAATTTTTTATAATGTTATAAAATTGTTTTAGTTTTGATCTCTTCAAATCCATAGTCATTATCTAAGTGATAGTGACCTCTTTATTTCTGATACTCATGATTTGTGTTATTTCTTTTTATTTCTTGATCAGTCCAGCTATGGGGCTTGTCAATTTTGTAGATCTTTTTAAAGTACCAGATTTTGGTTCTATTAATTTTCTCCATTGTTTGTATATTTTCTATTTTGCTAATTTATTTTCTTTATTATTTCTTCTTACTTTTTTGGGTGTTTACTTTGCTCTCTTTTTTAACTAGTTTCTTAATATAGAACATGATTTTAATGATTTTAGATATTTCTTCTTTTCCAGTGTAAGCATTTAAGTTTCTAAGTACCTGCTCTGAGCACAGCTTTGACTATATTCCAAAAAGTTTGATGTGTGTTATTTTTGTTAAAATTAAACTCAAAATGGTTTCTATTTTTTGTGAGTTCTTGGTTGACTCATAATTATTTAAATATATGTTGTTTAATTTCAAAATATTTAGTTTTCCTAGATATTATTTTGGATTGATAAACATTTTTAATGCCACATTCTCTCTTTCTAATAATCCTAGGAATCAAATTAGATATGTGAGCCATATTGTCCTAGGCTATCCTAAGGGGTAGTCAGGAATCTTCAGGTCCTTGAGGTTCTGTTTTTTTTTTTTTAATCTTTTTTTATTCTGTTCCTAAGATTGGATAATTTCTATCAATCTATCTTCAAATGCTCTAGCCCATTCCTCCATCATCTCTGTTATTCTGTTATTGAACTCCTCCAGTAAAATTTTTGTTCCAGATATTGCATTCTGTTCTGAAATTTCCATTTGCTTCCTTTTAATACTTTTTCTTTCACTGCTATTTTTTCCTATCTGTATTCATTTTGAGTATTATTTTCTTTACCTCAATGGATATAGATATAATAGCTCCATTAAAATATTTCTCTGATAATTCCAATATCTGACATTTTGGGATACACCTCTGTTTATTTTATCTTCATAAAAATTGCATTTTTGGGGTACCTGGGTGACTCAGTCAGTTAAGGATCTGCCTTCAGCTCGGGTTGTGATCCCAGGACCCTGGAATCGAGCCCCACGTCAGGCTCCCTGCTCAGCAGAGAGTCTGCTTCTCTCTCCCCCAGCTCATGTGTATGCTCTCTCTCTCTCTCTCTTTCAGTCTCTCTCTTTCCTTCTCAAATAAATAAGTAAAATATTTTTTAAAATGCATTTCCCTGGCTATTATTACAATGTGTTATTTTGAGTTTTATCTGGACAATATAAGTTTTGTCTTGTGTAGACTTCCTGATGATGGTTGATGATTTTGGTTTTGGTGTCAGTTAATCTGGTTAGTTTCAAACTAAGTTCTACCTTATTTCCAATGGGCTGGTCACTGTGGTTCCTTAAGTCTTCCTTGTGCTGCTATAAATCAGTCTTGAATGTGCATTGTTCAGGGATGAATCTGAGACATGTGCATGTTTATACATAGGATTTTGGATTCCCCTCTTACTTTCCAGAGGTTGGGCATGGTTACCCAGACTCCTCATTTTAGTTTCTCCAGCTAGAAAAATGATGGGGTTTCTGTCATAGTTTTAATTCCTTGTGCTGCGCTATCTGGTACTATGATGCCTTCTTGGGGCAAAGCTGAAAAAATTTTCAAAAAGAAAACTCATGATCCTCTCTGTTGCTTCTTCCAAGTTTTGACTCCCCTCCTTAGTCGGCTTTTTTTCTCTTCATCAGCCTCTGATAGTATATTTTTATTGTCATTTTTTTTGTGTTTTGTACAGTTTAAAATGATCAGTGGAAGGTTTGTTTCTGGAAAGATTAAATTGTCATATAAAAACTAGAGTCTGTGTTTTAATAAAGTAGTGATTTTATATATACATTAAAATTTGAGAAGCACTTTGATTATATCAAGAATTCTTAACCCTGTTTTACATAAAAATTACCTGAGATTTTTTTTAAATCCTAATTCTCAGGACATACCTCAGATCAATTATATCAGAATTTTGGGGCAAGAGGTCTAATTATTTGTGTATTTTGAATATTCCCATGTGATTTCAATATATAGTCAAGTTTGAGAGGCACTGTCTTATAGTATATTTACATATCAGTCACCTTAAGAGTTTTATGTGAGGTAGAACAAAATTTGCCACCCCAGTATACATCTCTTTGGCATAAACATTATTTTTAAGAAACAGCAAACATAGGAGAAGCTCTGAAAAAAGTAGAAGATATCCTTTTATAGGAGACATTTACATTTAAATCTGTTTGTAAGGGTCTCTCCCTTTCTGTACCAGGAATAGAGGGATGCCTCTAAATCTCTAGACTCTCTTGCCAATGGAGAAGGCCTCAACTTAAATCTGCATAACAAATTTATCCTTGTTTACTCTGCTTTGTCTGCTAGTCTCTCATAACTGGCGTTCCCAATCCCCCAGATCTTGCTTTTGTCTTTATCTGGAGATGGTATTTAAAGTGGTGGCTTGAATCATTTGGGAGAGTCATTCAGTTCTGCTAGATGTCTCCTAGGCATACAGGAAGTATACATGTTATTAAACTTCTGTTTGTTTCTGTCCTGTTAATCTATCTCTTTATTACAGGGAGATCTCAGCTAAGATCCTGAAAAGGCAAAGGGAAAATTATTTTTCTCCTCTACATATAACTGAGCCCTATTTTAAGATCAGAAGAAATTATGTGAAAATTAATCTGACTAGATGTTTGGAAAATGAATCTTAACCTAGAACAGTGTTTCTCAAATATTGTATGGCCCAGTGACCACTTGTGTAAGGATTCCCCATTCTTATAAAATGCAGATTTTAGGGTCTGAGCCCAAGCAAAAGCAATAGAATCTTTAGGGATGGAGCCCAGGAAAGGACACTTTAATAAGTATGATTTACTAGGTAAATCATATTCACACTAAAGTCTTGAAGGGTCAAAAATATATCTTACTGTGAATATAAATGAGCTTGAATTGTACTGTTACTTGCATGATATCTATCTTAAGTTTTTATAATACTGGTCAAGAGTTTTACTGCAACAATTACCTTGTACAATTGTGCAGCAAGTTGGGAATCGTGAGACTGTTCAGACTATTGAACTTGTCTGCAAGCTGTAATGCAATGGTTTTTCCAATGATTTGTTCATCTGTTTGGTACTGATATCTTTTTAAATAAAAGAGTATGCCAGCTGGTTCTGAGTAGGAATTATAACCTCAAATGCTTTGTGTATAAATTTATATTAATGAAATTTAGTTGTGTTTATTAACACTTTGTTTGTGAACATATGCTGCAGAATCACTAGTATTTCAAATATATCACGTAGAAATTGAGTACTTATTAATTTCAAATGTGATACTTCAAATAGAGAATTTGGTTGTTTTCATTGTGATTCCCAGTACTGAGACAAATAGTGACTTTTACCTTTAACTATTTTTTCATTCATAGGTATAAATAATAGTGATCATTTCTGGAATAATGTGGTCTGTATTTTAAGAGAGGCACACATACTGACCAAGGAAGATTCAGAGAGGATAAAAATTATTTCAGAGTAGAAAGGTCAGAAAGGATTTTGTGAACAGATAATATAGAAATTGGAACTTGGAGGAAAAGAGCCCTCTTCTCACCCACTCATTCATTTCTCTTTAAGGAAAATGAGGTCACTTATCTTATTCATGAGTTTTTGGGATAAGGAACAGAACATGTATAGATTTTTCCCTCTCTCCTTATCTTTGTTGGTAGTGTAGAGAAAGTAAAATAGTTTTTTCTCTACTTTTATAGGTTCTTGGCTGAGACCCCCTATAATAAAAAGTTAATGGGAGAGCAATAAACAGAAACTTAGTAATATATATCCCTCCTCTATACATGGGAGAGACCCAGGAAAACTGAGTATCTCTCTGAAATGGTCCAAGCCATCACCTTAAATACATTCTTCAACTAAAGACATAACATTTGGGGGTTAGGAGAAGCCTGTTAATGGAAGGTGACCTGGAAAAGCATAGTAGACAATGGTAAAATCGTTAAATAAATTTAAGTTGGGGGCCTTCTCCATTGATAAGAGTTTTTCCGGAGATTTAGAGTCATCCTTCTCTTTCTGGTACAGAAAAGGAGACACTCTTAGAAAAGGAGATTTCCTTTATAAATATAAATTCCTCTTACAAAAAGTTAACTTCAGAGCTTTTCCTATGTCTGTTCTTAAAAGTAACTAGTTCAAGATAATGCTTAGACCAAAGAAGCATATTTTTGGGTGCCATGTCCTGTTTCCCTTTAGTAGTAGAGCTGATTGCAGAGAGGGCAAATTATGTCTTGTTTTTCCATGCTGTAAATTTTACCTGATGCCATTGCAGGAAAGAGTGTGATTATTCAATGCTGCCCTGGTCTGGCCAGGGTAAGTCTGCCTAACTCTAGAGTATTGGGAAACTTATTGTTCTCAAATATTTAAGGTACATTCTTCTATATTAGTATTATATAGGGGCTTCTTTGTTGTTCATCTACTGACTCTTTGGTCTCTTTCAGTTATTGGTTCAGTTACTGCATGTGGAAAGAAGGAATGTAATACATTAGCACCCTAAAATACCAACTAATTACTATTTATTGAGTGTATACTATACGCCAGATATTGTGCTAAGTGATTAATGGATATTTTGCTCAGTTTTCATAACAATCTACAGGGAATGGAGGTAGTTTACCAACGATCACTTTTATTTTACATATGAAGAACTTGAGTTTATAGGAGTTAGGCCACTTGTCCAAGGTCACATATCCATAAAAGTCACCAACCTGGGGCTAAAGCCTAAATCTGTCTGGCTCTATTAAATTATGCAGAAGAAGAATAGAGAATGGCACAGCTGATCACAGGCAAAGATTCAGAAAAGTGAGGTGAATAGAGTAGAGGGTAAATATTTCAATTTTGTTGGTATACAAGATCTGAAAAGTAGGCTGTGGACATGTAGTTTAATTTTCAGCATGATGTACACATAATTGAACATAAAGTCTTAAAGTATAAAAACAAAAAAAAAGATCAGCTATGTACATATAAAGTTTGAGTTAGATTTACTGCTATTCGGTGGAGGATATGGGGTGGATGGATTACTGATATCATGACATAGGAAGTAATCATAGTGTAAATTATTTCAGAATAGGGGGTTGACTCTTCCATTTAGGTTTCAAATTGGGAGATGTTATCTTCCCTGATAAAGGAAAAGAAGGCCTATGAAACTTCTCCACTATAGCAGAAGATGATTTATAGTAAGGCATTTCTAGACAGAGGTAGTTTCATGAAATATTTTGCAGAATTGGAAGACACTTCATTTGTACATTGGAATGGCAGTGAGGAATGTCTCAGAACTTTAAAATAAATTTTCTTCTGGGAGTTAAATTAGGTACGTTTCATATGATAGGAAGATGAAAATGACTTTTTGGACTAATCAGTGATACTGACATATCAAAAGATAATGGTTTTAAAATATTATAAAATGTAGAGGAATTAATCCAGGACAAACATGGAAACATTTCTTTACCCATTTCGGCTAAGGATTTTGCCCATACTTAGGAGTGGGGAACTTGGTGTTGAAGAGCAGAAGTCCATACCTTACCTTGATCCTGATCACCCTTATTCTCTTAAGAGCGGATTCACTTTTTAAAAAGGCAAATATTTCTTGTCTTTATTATCTCCCCAAAGGATAACAACCAAACAACAACAATAAATTTCAAATACTACTCTAGGAGAGAAATCTGAATTGGGTGGGCATAGCAAGTAATTAGAAATACTATTTTGTGATCAAGCATGGACAGACCAAGTGAGCTGAACCACTCCAGACTGCAATATGACAGGACTTCTTCATGTCAACTTGGTGCAAAATGTCTTGTAAGGTCTTCAGCTTTACAAAAGATAATTATCATCATAATTATAATTTATGAATAAAACTTAAGTACTTTAAGGCAATATCTCATTTTATAAAGAAGACAGCTTATTCTTAAACATCTTAATGTGGTAAATAACATGAGTTATAATACAATTTAAACAGAACAGTTTCAATCTGAATACAGCAATTCTTTATTTTAATAAAGCTTCGGTTTATCTACATTCTAAAAATGGGCCAAGAAGAGACATTGTGCCCTTTTTAGAGGCATGTAACCACATTTAATCTTTTTTTCTATTACTTCAGTCACTGAATATAATAAATTCAAAATACATTCAATTATAGCACAATGGGAATTAAATCCAGAAGTTTGCTATGATGCAGGATTTAATGTATCAACCCTATTAACTTTCAATTTTCAAAAACATAATCCATATTACCTGAAAGGAATGTTAGCAGTAGTAATTGGTGAAACATATTATGAGGACATTGCATTTTTATGAGTATATTATAAGATTTTATATTTTAAGTCCAATACTGAAAAAATCCTAATGATTTCACTTATAAGAAAAAAAAAGTTACTTACAAAAATAATAACTAGAAATTTTTGAATTAATATATGGAAATGTTGCTGAGAGGTTGAGACCCCACCACATCTGAAAAGTTTCTACTGACTTTAATAATACACAGGCCATCAGTTAACATAGCAAGAAACATTGCAATACAGTGAGTGGGCAGAAACCAAACTGAATGGGTTGAGGAATAAATGGAAAGTGAAGAAGTGAAAACCACTGTAAACAGATCTTGAAAAGTTGTCAATAAAGGAGAGAGAGATAAGGTACTATCTAGAGAATTTTGGTCAATGAGGAAATTTTTTTTTTCATTTTATCATTTATTTTTAATACATGAGAGACTGAAATATGTATCCATTTATTTTTTAAATTAATTTAATTTTATTTTTTCGGTGTTCCAAGATTCATTGTTCATGTACCACACCCAGTGCTCCATGCAATACGTGCCCTCCTCAATACCCACCACCAGGCTCAGCCAACCCCCCACCTCCCTCCCCTCCAAAACCCTCCGTTTGTTGCTCAGAGTCCACAGTCTCTCTTGGTTCATCTCCCCATTATTATTATCTGAACTCCTACTTTATTCAGATTTTACTAGTTTTTCTCCTAATATCCTTCTTCTATTCCAGGATTCCATCCAGGATACCACAGTACATTTGATTATCATATCTCCTTAGTTTTCTCCGGTCTGTGATAATTTCTCAGCCTTTCCTTGTTTTTCCTGACCTTGAGAGTTTGGGGGAAGGGTGTGGTGCATGAACAATCAATCTTGTAACACTGAAAAATTAAAATAAACTTATTTGGGGAGAAAAAAAATAAAACCTTACCAAAAATACCACCTAAAATAATAATAATTTATTTAGACACTATCTCCTATATTAGGAGTTTAATGCCCTACTGTTCCCTTGAGTATGGGCTACACTTAGTGACTGACTTCCAAAGAACAAGGTGATTTTGCAGTAGAGAACCCTGACAAACGTTCTTTGCTAGTAGAATGTTCTACTACTAAATTCGTCAGCGTTCACATCCCCAGAGATAAGTCATGTTAATATCATGTACCCCTGATGTGATGCAATGAGAAGGGCACTTCACCTCTGTGGTCTTCTTCCCTTAAACCCATAATTCCAGTCTAACCATAAAAAATACATTGGACAAACTCAGATTGAGGGACACTCTGCCAAATGCCTGTATCCATTTATATGGGAAAATGAAGGCTTATCACAATGTGTTTATCTGTTCATTACTTGTTAAACATTTGTTCTCTCCTCAGCAGTTTTTGGTTATTATTAATAACTGTTGTAAATATTTGCGTACATGACTCTACGGGAATACAGCTAGTAAAAATCAATATTTCACTGTTTTTTTGAAAAAAATAAAAAACTCCTTAGATTGCTGTAAGCCTTTGGTTAATTTCCAGAATTATTTAAAGTTGACTATGTCAGATTATTTTGCCAGTGTTCTTATTGCTTTTATAGAGGATTGGACTCAAAGAGTTTTGGCCATTTTTCTTGACTAAGTGCTCCTTGGATTGCTGCAAGCATTTCATTAGTTTCCAGAGTTCTGAAATTGTTGATGCTGGTATTTTTTGCCAGTTTTCTCATTGATTTTATGGAAGAGAGAATTTTTATAGGTTCTTATTCTACTATTGTTTTTGCTGACAACGTGGCCTTTGCTTCTTTAACTATTTTTTCTGCCCCTTATCTTTTTCCATCTACAATCACACATATGTTAGACTTTTATGTTTTTCCCTATACATCTCTGAGGCACTGTTCATATTTTTACAGCATTTTTTCCATCTATGGTTTAGATTCAATAATTTCTATTATCATATCTTTAGGTTCAGTTAGTTTTTTTCCTCTGGGTCTTATTGGTTGTTAAGTTCATGCAATGAACTTCATTTCAAGAGGCTCTAGAAATTCAACTTTATTTACTTTAACATCTATTTCTTATTATGGTTATGCCTTCCTTTAAATACTGATATATTGTGGTAATAGCTGTTTTGATCTATTTTCTGCTATTTTCATCATCTTACTCATATCTGAGTCTGTTTCTATTGACTTTTTTTCTCCCAATCATGGGTCTATCTTTCTGCTTCTTAACATGCCTAGGAACTTTTTATTGTATACTAGATATTGTCACTTTACATTGTTGAGTGTTTGGATTTTGATGTCTTCCTAAAAGAATGTCTTTGCCTATTTATTGTTTTGGCAATGATTTAGGTTACTTACAGGCCTACTTGTCATTCAAAGGGTGTTATTTAGGCTTTCTTAGATCATATATTTTTTTAAAGATTTTATCTATTTATTTGAGAGACAGAGAAAGTGAGAGACAGCATGAGAGGAGAGAAGGTTAGAGGAAGAAGCAGACTCCCCGTGGAGCTGGGAGCCCGATGTGGGACTCGATCCCGGAACTCAAGGATCATGACCTGAGCCGAAGGCAGTTGCTCAACCAACTGAGCCACCCAGGCACCCAGATCATATTTATAATAACCTTTACTCTAGGGTTATTCTATGCCTACTTCTAGAGCATGATCCTTCTGGGATCTCTTCTTAATTCTCTGGGCATTCAACATAGTCTCTCCATTCTGGCTGGTTAGAACTCAAAAATCTCCATTGTCCTATGTAAACTCTAGGAATTATTAAATATACCAATCTTTAGGATGTGTTATTTGTCCTTTCGGGAGTTTTATACTATACATGCATAGCTTAATACTCAGCCAAAATCTCAAGGGATCGCTTTGCGGAAATTTGCAGTTCTTGTTCTGTGTATCTCCTACTTCTCTAGTTACCTTCTTTATTGTTTTTAGATGCTTCATCTTCTCCAAACTCACATCTTTGCCTCCTTAAATTAGCAAGATCACTGTTCTAGCTAGTTCTGTGATCCATAAAGGCATGCAATTGTGATGGTCATGGGGCTCAGTTCGTTTACTTTTTTTGATATGGAATTCTCACAGTCCTAAGCTAATTGTTATCCACCATCTGGAAACAATTGTGTCATATATTCTGTCCAGTTTTCTAGTTTCACAGCAGGAGAGGAAGTTTAGTATCAGTTAATCCGTCATAGCAACTAGAAAATAGAACCCTCTTTGTAATTGACTTGTTACTTCTTCCCGAAGGCCTACATGTATCTTTCTTTATCCCTGAAATTCAGTAACTTCCAGATAGTTTATCATTGCTGAATGTTCTGTATGTTTTTTCCACTAAGATACAGTATATTCTTTTTATCTGCATATTCAGGGCTTTCTTAGCCTTCATGTGTCTTGCTTCATTCTTCAGGAACACCAGTTCTGTGTGAGTTGGAAATCTTTTCTCCAGTTTTCAGGTATTGTTTTCAATATTTAAAGATCTCACTTGTCTTTTGTTTTTATTTAGTGTAATTTATTCATGCTTTTCCATTAAGCCCCACTATATTTTCAATAGTGTTTATGAATAATTATGTTATTTTTAATATGATCTCGTATCTATATTGTTTAGATCTTTCTTTTCCACTTATATTCTGTATTCTACTAGCTTTTCATTTCCATCATCATATAGGTTTCGATCTTCTGTAATCTTATTGGAGTTGTTTCTCTGTTATCCAACTCATGCTATTTGTAAGTTTTTTTGAGACTGTTAAGACATAATTGTCTGAAGCTATCTTCTGATTCTTTGGATACTTTTTATTTGAATAATTTTCTTTATGATGTGTGTTGTTCTCTCACCTTTTGTTTGTGCTTAATATCTTCTTTTAATTAAAAATAACTTTTTTCAGTTTCTTTTAGATAATTTAATGCTTATTGCTTTGAGATTATTATCATCTTTTAATGGGGTTAGCCATATTTTAGGGCTGGGGACAGAGATAATGATGTCAAGATGCCAGTATCTTTGACATGGGTTTATTTCCTCAGCCAACTTCTCACCAAAGACGTTTATCCTTTTTCACTAGTGGTATGTCTTCTCTCAATTACGAGCATGCAGGTGATTGGTCATTCACAGTAAATCCCTTAAACTATGGGTTCTCCATTATGTGTTGTAGTGATTATTATTTTCCTTCTGAGAAACAGTGATTATTCCATTTTACCTCTCACATTCCTAGCTGGATATAGGGTTAGATCATGATAAACATATCAGTATGATTTCTTCAAGTCGATATCTCATGCCATTCTGCATACCAATCTGAGTTTTTGCAGAGATATTCCTAGTTTGTCTTGTTTCCCTATCCTTCTAAATCTAATTATTCAAAAGGTTGTTGAATATAACACTAGAGATAGCACTAATTATTTTGGAGGAACTCCGAATCCTTCTCAAAGTATAAAGAGGTATGTACTTTATGTTTGAATCTTTTCCCTTGCTTTTATTCATATTGCAGAGTTTTGTAGACATGCTTCAAAATTTGTGAATTGAGGTTGTGGTTATTTCCTCATGACTTTGAAGACAAATCCACCCCCCCATACGTATTAGTATGAATGCACACATGCATACACATGCACATACACACACACTCACACTCTCCCCAGTTCTTTCTATGCTATTGTAAGATTTTGAGAGGAGGGAGTAGAATAGTAAAATAACATTGCTCTCCAATTTTTAATTGGAGATTATGTGTTAGATTTAATAGAATTTCAAGTAGAATAAATAGCATATTATTTAGGGAGGATAAATTGTTCCCTGTTTTGTAGAAGAAATAGAATATGCTTTTGTGGTATTCTACCACTGAAACAATAACCAAAAGTCATTTGTGTAAATGATCTTTAAGAGCTTGACTTCCACACCAATAATTAAAGAATTTTTATGGCAAAAGTCCATCCCCCCACCTCCCCTGGCCTTGTTTGTCTGAAGGAAATTAATTAGATGTCCCATAACGCCTTGCTACTCATGTCATCCTTGGACCAGCAGCATAGTCTTCACTAAGGAAAGTGTAAAAATATATATAATTAAGAATTAGGATTTGCATTTTAACAAGATCCTTAGGTGATTTCTATTCACATTAAAGTGTAGGAAGCACTGATATTACTAAAAGTATTTCCAGACCTTAGAGTAAGTTTTGCACACAATCTCAGGCCTAAAAAGGATTTGTGCCTCCACCTTTCTTCCTTCAGTAGCCATAAAATAACTGACCAAGAACCAGTTATATGGTGGTGGCTTTCTGGAAAAAAAAAAAAAAAAGCCCTGATTTCTATAGTTGGAAGTTTCCATGTTGTGAATACTCCCACCATGGCTGATTTCAGGCTAACAGTATGATGTCACTGAATGTGAAATTGGGAGGAGTCATGAACAGTCTGATCCTGCTTGCCTATGCAAGCTGGTTCCAGCACACGACTACTAAGAATCTATTTATTACTGTTGCTATTATATAAACACAAGCTCTCTTACCAAGTTCCATGATATATGAGGACTTTTTGGATGTCCTTTTGCTAATGAGTACCTTGGTAAAATGAAATATTAAGATAAAATTAAAACTAACAACTCTATCTCTCCTTATCCTTTTAATATATACTACTTACAATATCTTTAAATTTTGTTTTATAAACCAAAGTTTTTATATGTCTCAATTTTTGTATTAAGTATATAATATATAATATTTTGGTCTTCAAAATGAACAATGATTTTCTTTTTCTTCCAGTACATTTTAACATTTTATTATTTTGTGTAATCATTTGAATGCTCTGTGGAAGGAACAGTGTGGACATTTTGCAAAGAAAAAGACTTGGACAAGGTCACAAGACAAATACAGACACAAAAGAGATGAGAAACCGTAAGTCCAGTTTTTCTGCATTCTAGTGATCGTAGTTATTTGTGTCAAAGAAATTTTATGTAGTGAATGATAGAAGGGATTTCTGAGAAACTATAGTTGACCCCATTATGGGTTTAAAATTCTTGGCCATTGTGAAAGAGATTAAGTGGCAAGTAACATTATGCCTTATTGGACCTAAGAGAGATTTAGGTGATCAAGCTTATTACTGACTTCTCTGCCTTTTTCTTTAGCCAATTTTTAAATTATTCCATGATGATTATTTTGTTATCTTTCCCTTTTATACTCATTGGCAACTTTATCCATTATGCATATGATGAAAGAGACTGAGAAGTTAAATAGATTGCTCAAATATATACAGATATTTTGTAAATTCCATAGTCAAGTTAAAGTCTAGTTTCATCTCAGTCCTAAACTCTTATTTTCCTTTATTATATTACACTATATATACTTATTGTCCTTTATTTCTTATATTGAGATGAATTTTTTTACTCTAAGAATTTTATAGTATAAGTATTCATACTCAGTCTTGAGAAAGTTGGTCAAATAACAACTGTGTGCACTTAGTGTTCAGAGATGTATCAATAAGACTGTTCCAGTCTTTTTATACATAAAGTTTTCAGCTACCTACAATCACGAAAATATTTTACATCAAAAATAGAAATATTAGTAGAAACAGAAAGTAGATAAGAGGTTTCCAGGGGTTTGGTGGAGGGGGAAATTTGGAGTTAATGCTTAATAATTACAGAGTTTCTGTTTGGGGTACTGAAAAAAATTTGGAAATAAATAGTAGTGATGGTTGCATAACATTGTGAGTGTAATTGATGCCATTGAATTGTTAAATGTTTAAAATGGAAATTTTAAAGTTATGTATATTTTACATTGATTTTTAAAAAACTATTAAAAATGGACAAGTCCTCAGAAAAACAAAAATTCACATGGCTGTCATGGTGCCTATGTTTGTGGAAAATAATCTTCTTTGGAAATGCTCCAAATTACTTTATTACAACCTAGAGATTCTAAGCAAAAGTTTCTTTTGCTTTTGTTTTGTTTTGCCAACCTAGCTAATCCTGGTAAGAGTTTCTATATTTGAATTAAATTTTTATGATTGAAAGGAAATTATATTAAGTTACAATGAGAATATTAACCATATAGGGGCCTTTCGACTAATATCAATGTGTTCATTTTCCACCAAAGCCAAATTATAACCAGAATTTTGGGGTTGGTAAGATTATCATAATGAGAAGAATACTAATGATTAGGCATAGCCTTTAACTTAGAGTTACTTTGTAGTTTTTCCCTGAGACCTTATACTATACTTACACAGACATTTTTATGGTCCTTCTTTTCTGTTATGTGTGGAATTTATTAGTTTGACCCCTAATTCTCAGATTTAAACATTTTTATCTCAAAGAAGACTTTCCTTATATCTACAGTCCAGGTTTGCCACTCTATTATTTTATGCCCCGAAGTGCCCTATAATTCTCTATTACAGTACCTGGCTGACTTATTTATCTTTACTGGTAATTATCTGCTTAATATTTGTACTCCCTGAGGACTATGTGTTCTATAAGGATAAGGATGGAACTTTATTCACTATTATATTCCTTTAGTTTTCATTTCTACTGGTCGTTATTCTCTTCATCCAGAAGACATCTTGTTTTTTTTTCTCTCAGAGCTGCTCCATACTTAACCTGTTTTCACCTTGTCATTCATGTTTTACCTCAACAGTATCCACAGAGTTTTTTCCTGACCATTCTAATTAGATCCCTGTTCAATTTGCAACTTCTATACCCTTTATTTCCTTCAATTAACTTATTGTGACTTTATTTCTATATTAATTTATTTGTGTATTTTAATTTTTCTCTCTTTCTCTCAAGTGATTATAAGCTTAGTGACAGGAAAAACCATATATGTTTTATTAGCCATTGCATTTATAACACCTAGTCTAGTACTAAGCACACAGTTGACACTCAATAAACATGTATTATCTAACCTACTATCTCCTTAAGGTTCTTTTTATAAGAAGATGTGGGTATAAATAAAAAATACAATTTATAATATCATATAGAAAATCTAAATGGATAATGCTTATATATATTTTTCTTTTTGTGACATGGCTGAATGGTGTTCTATAGACATATGCTAATGATCGTTTATATTTCAGTTTAAACTGAACTACAGTACATGGTCAAAAAATGGTTCTCTAATGAGAAAATTTACCATGTACAGCTTCTTAAAATGGTACTTTAAAAGGGTTGAAATATAGATCTCAACATCCTTCTGCATTTTCTAAGCACTGAGAACTCCCTGAAGTTATTGGAGCAATAAATGGATACTCCTCTACTAGTCAATGAATCTTCTGGAGAGATGCCTATACCTTAATTAATACTTTTGAATTTTTATTCCTTTGCATGTTCAAAGTCAATATGTTTTGCTTGAAATACTGATTTTTGATTATGTATCTCTTGAAAAAGATTTATCTCTGACCTTGAAATTTTCTTGCTTAAAGCAGTCATCTAAAGTTTATTTTACTTAGAGTTTTTACTCTAAGTGGCAAAATGACACACCTACTAAATGGAACCTTCTGTCTCCATGGAATAGAGATTCGGTTTCAGGAAGCAGTGACACGGTTGTGGAGGACTGAGCTGAGAGCTCATTTTTCTAAGTCTTTGTGTTTTGAATTTGGTTAGATAAAATATTTGGTCTGCATACATTGAAAACGTTTTAAAAAATAAATGCTTTTAGAGATTCACTTCTCTTTAGTAATTTCCTGGACTCCAAGAAAGATATACCATTTGGGAATCTTTAAAGGCTAAATAAGTTGAATGGGATCAGAGTAATTCTCACTAAGTTGCTGGCTGGCAATAGAAAAGAGTAATTATGTATTTATATTAAAAAATAAATAATCCAGTTAAGAAATGGGCAGAAGACATGAACAGACATTTCCTCCAAAGAAGATATACAAATGGCCAACAGACACATGAAAAAATGCTCCACATCACTCAGCATCAGGGAATACAAATCAAAACCACTGTGAGATACCACCTCACATCAGTCAGAATGGCTAAAATGAACAAGTCAGAAAACAACAGACGTTGGTGAGGATGTGGAGAAAGGGGAACCCTTTTGCACTGTTGGTGGGAATGCAAACTGGTACAGCCACTCCGGAAAATAGTACGGAGGTTCCTCAAAAAGTTAAAAATAACTACTCTACAACCCTCAATTGCACTACTAGGTATTCAGCCAAAGGATAGAAAAGTGCTGTTTTGAAGGGGCACGTGCACCCCGTTGTTTATAGTAGCATTAGCAACAATAGCCAAATTATGGAAAGAGCCCAAATGTCCATCAACCGATGAATGGATAAAGAAGTGGTATATATATGTGTGTGTATATATATATATATGTATATGTAGGTGTGTGTATGTATATGTAGGTATATACATACACACACATATATATACCACTCAGCCATCAATAACAATGAAATCTTGCCATTTTCAACAATGTGGATGGAACTAGAATGTATCATGCTAAGCAAGTAAGTCAGTGAGACAAAGACATATTTGTGACTTCACTCTTATGTGGAATTTAAGAAACAAAACAGATGAACATAGGGGAAAAGAAGTAAAAATAAGATAGAAACAGGGAGGCAAACTATAAGAGAACAGAGGGCTGCTGGAGATAGGTGGAGGGATGGGCTAAATGAGTGATGGGTATTAAAGAAGAAATTTTGAGGGATGAGCAATAGGTGTTATATGTAAGTGATGAATCACTAAAGTCTCCTGAAAACAATACTACACTATATGTTAACTAATTTGAATTAATAAAAAATAAAATAAGTAAAATAGAATAAAATAAAGAAGGTTGGATGCATTAAGATGTTAAAATATACCCAGCATAGTGTTTAGAGCTTAAAGTACTCACTGTGCTCAATCTTGTCAAACTAATCAATATGGATAGAGGGGGCAGGCACTTGCCTAAAATCACACCATGAGTGAAAGCACAGCCAGTTCTTGAGCGCAATAAACCTAGTTCCCACAATAGGTTCTCCCACTATGTGCTCACACATATGGGAAGTCATCACTAGACTTGTTCCATTTATATAGGGTTGAATAAAGCATTTAACATTAAATAGGATGCTTTTAGCAGACAGAATTAATAACTTAAGTCCCAAGATCATTTTAATTTTGAATCTTTTTCCTTATTGTATCTGTTATTTGGTGATCAAAATGACCAAAAGTAATGAGAACAAACATGCATACTTTATCATATATTGAATGAGTATCATTATGAATTTCAAAAGCTTTGTTTTTTAAATTTCCATGATAGATAATAGATTACTTATGTGTCTACAGTATTTTAGTTTTAAATTTTTTAAATTTTTAATTTTTTTATTATGTTCAGTTAATCAACATATAGTACATCATTAGTTTTTGATGCAGTGTTGAATGATTCCACCCATGTTATGATGAGCACTGGGTGTTCTGCACTACAGTCTTTTAGATTTACAGAGTGTTTTCATGTTTATTATCTCTATGAATTCTCATGACAAGCCTACCTTCAGTGTAGATATTTATTTTCTTTTAGAGATGATGGACTTGAAATTCTATACATTTGGGATTTGTATGTTACTCAGCTTGGTGATGACAGAGGCAGGATTCAAACCTTTGTCATCATCAAACCACTGATGTAGCCAGTCCTAGACCCAGTCTGTGTTCTCATGTGACCTTTCTTTTTTTTTTAATATTTTATTTATTCATTTGACAGAGAGAGAGATCATAAGCAGGCAGAGAGGCAGGCAGAGAGAGAGGGGGGAAGCAGGCTCCCCGCTGAGCAGAGAGCCCGATGCGGGGCCCGATCCCAGGACCCCGAGACCATGACTTGAGCCGAAAACAGAGGCCTCAACCCATCGAGCCACCCAGGTGCCCCACTCATGTGACCTTTCTTATAGAATAAGTATGTTTCAAAAGCAAGTGTTTTGCCTAATTCCTTTTCTCAAATTTATTAGTAAGGCCTCTTTACATTTAGCAAGTTGTTAAAGCAGTATTTTGTATTTTTATTTCCCCACATCAGTGATGTTTTTAAATAGAAAATAGATAATCAGGGCACCTGGGTGGCTCAGGCAGTTAAACATCCCACTTGTGATTTTGATTCAGGTCATGGGTTGTGGGACCCAGCCCCACATTAGGCTCTGCAACTTCAGCGATTCTGCTTGGGGTTCTCTCTCTCTGCCCCTTCTCTCTCTCTCTCAAATAAATAAATATTTTTTAAAAGAAAAAATAGATATCAACATAAATTTACTGCCCATTAAAAGAGTTATATATCATTTTATGTTAAAGTAAGTTTCATCAATGGTTTTAAAATACATTTTATTTTATGGTTAGCCCTATCTTGTCTGCTGATATTCCATTTATAATTCTGTTGATGATTAAGTAAGGTTGATACTTATTTCCTGAATCTACTCCCAACTATATTGAACGGTAAGTAGGATGAAAACCTAAAGTAAATTGCTTCTGAAAACTACAGTGCTTCAATGGGTGACTAATTACCACCTGAAAACTTTAACTATGTCCTAAATTAGAAGACTTGTGCTTGATAGGTTTATAAAATCATTAGACATTGAATTGAAAATAGAAATTTATAACTAAAATCTTATTTTTATTAGGTGACTATAAGATGAATTTTAAAAGATAACATCTAAGCAGTTTTGTAACCATCAGTTATGTTTTTATTAGTATTTTTACTTTTCTTGCTTTTTATTTTAAAGATATTTGTATGCCCAACACTCTGGACTGGTCTCAGTTTCCCAGATAAAATACAGGATCCCCAGTTAAATTTGAATTTTATAGACACAAAGGGTAGGCATTTTTTTAGTATGATCCAAATATTGCATACTTCTACTAAACATAATTAATTTTTGTTCTTTTGAAATTTAAATTTATTTCGGATTCCTTTTCTCTTCCTTTTCCTGCTAAATATGACAACCCAAGGTTGGTCACAAAGGTAGAGCATCACCTATATGTAGTTTTGTTTTAACTACTGGGTGAAACTATAAGGAGCATATACAAGCACTTCCATTTAATCTTAGCAGTTATATGAAAAGTAAAATTCAGCGATTCAGAATGTGTACATTGTATTAACATCATATAGTCATACCTAATTTCATTGGTATCTACCATATATATGATTAGATAGATGACAGATGATAGAATGAGATATGATAATTTATTAGCCATGATGTCAGGACAGTATATTTATTTATTTAATTTTTTTTAAAAAGATTTTATTTATTTATTTGACAGAGAGATCACAAGTAGGCAGAGAGGCAGGCGGGGGGGGGGGAAGCAGGCTCCCTGCTGAGCAGAGAGCCCAATGCGGGGCTCGATCCCAGGACCCCAAGATCTTGACCTGAGCTGAAGGCAGAGGCTTTAACCCACTGAGCCACCCAGGCCCAGGACAGTATATTTAACTATGTATTGGAATCACTGTGTCTTCAATGTGTTAAAATCTTCAAATATCAGCATGCATTAAACAAATACTTTCCAAGCAGTCAGGATGAGTCAGAATTCACTGTGTTCAAATGTAAGCTTAAATAGATGAACAAATTATTGTCCTTTGTCCTCTTCAAATGAATTAAATGCTGAGAAAGGACATGAAAAGCCACTGTAGCTAAAATAGTGGTTCTCAACCTTGGCTTCATATTGGAATCATCCTGACAGCTTTAAATTGTGCACCTGGGTCACAGTCTCAGATGTTCTTTAATTGGTCTGAGGTCTAGCCTGAGAATTGGGGATTTTTAAAAACTCCCTCAAGTGGTTCTAATTTATATCCAAGCTTTCCTAAATTAGTGGTTCTCAAAATTATTTGCACATTTAAAGACCTAGGGAGCCATTAAGTAAATACCTGGATGACCAGACCACACCCCAGACCAGTTAAATTTTGAAAGGGAAGGAAGTGGAGACACAGGCTTTAGTGCTTTAAAATATCTGCAAATCTATTCTAATATGCAGCAAATTTGGAGAACCACTATTGTACAGGATTTATATGTTCTTTATACATCTTTCTGCTTTGGTATGAACTAAACTTTGAGTATTTGCCTTATCACAATTTAAGAGAAATTAAAGACAGAGCTATAGGAGGTAATGGCAATATTGGTTTTTCCTAGGAGTGAGGAGATCTCTGCTATGTGATCATTGTGTAAAAGAGAAGATAATAGGAAAGGCAATGACAAAACATCAAGCATGTACTTGAGATTTGCTTGTGAAATGCTCTGCCAAAGCTTGAAATCCATATGGCTTTTAGGTTCCATTTTGGCATATACATTTTTTCTGTACCAGGATAACTAAAAATTCCAAACTGAACAAAGTTTTGGAAGCACAAATGTAAAAACCTCTTGCTATGCTGGGTACTGAAAACCCTGTTGTTTTCTCTTCTGTAAAGAAGAGAAAAGAGTTTAGCTAATATGGCTAAACTGGCCATATGAGCAAGTCAGGTGTGCTTAATAAGCCATGGAAAATTGTGTAAACTCTCAAGTGGGTCTTCTGAATCTTTAAGATACATTAGTTGGAATGGATGGATTTGTGTTTACCTTGAGCCATTATGTCAGGTACCATCAATTCCTTGATTTCACTAGTTCTCCTTTATACATATTAATGCCTCTTGATTTCTTAATTCACTTCTACCTATATGACCAGATAATACATTCCATTTTTTCTCTTCTTTCTGGTGGTAGCAATAGGTAGGGTGTCAGGGATTGGGGCAGGAATGTGAGTAGAATGGAAAGAACCCTAGGTAAACATTCAAGGAAAGGCATACACTCTCCCCAATACTGTATATTTCATTTAATTTTCAGAATCTTAGCTTCTTTATTGTTTCAATGAATATAGTGTAACTAACACTTGGCTCAAAACCTCACAGAGTTGCTGAGAGAATCAGATTAGTTTAGTATGTCACCTTCTGTGAGACAGCTGAAAATGAAGGACTAATGGCAGCAGTAGGAACAAATGGAGAATTCCTGGAAATAGACATGTCCACTGAAGTGGTGTAAGAGCTGTGGGAATAACTCTTACCCTAAAAGTGGTAATTCACTTGCAAGAGCTAGGGGCTGAAGTTGCAGAAGGGCTTGGAGGTTTAAGGAGAATGGAAACATTGGCTCATCTTTCCCTGATCTCTAGGGATGAAATACTATTGGATAGGGTTACTAGTTAAAGGATACTATTGGTTCATGATCTTGGGAGTTCCCCAGGTAAAACTGAAAACTAGGCCCTGTACATAGAGGACAAGGGCAGACCAAAGGAAGAGGCAGGCTATTTCAAAATGGTCGGTGGCAGTTTTAATAAGGGAACTTATATACGAGGCTCATCTTGGGTGGCTGCAAGATGAGTAGATGTCTGCACCCAATTGTCAGAATCTGAAGAGTTTATATAGAGGCCTTAGTAGAGTTCAGTCATGTATACTGTCCGGATGGTCTCAACACTGCATTACTATCTCAAGGATACATCCATATCCTTGGGCAGCTTCTGGGCAGGGAAGGAAAGGGGGACCCATGTTCCAAGGACATGGGAGGGGGTAATGAACCTCAGATTGCCTGGGTCTAGCCTGTGGGTCCACCAGCAGTCTTATTTTATCAGTGACCTCCTACAACAGATACACAGTTAATTTGAATTTAATACAAACAAAATAAAAGTTTTAATATATGTAAATCCCAAATATTGCATGGGAAATACTTGTATTAAAAGATCACTTGTGATGAGCACTGGGTGTTATATGTAACTAATGAATCATTGAACACTACATCTGAAATTAATGATGTACTATACAGTGGCTAACTGAACATAATAAGAAAAATTTTAAAAACCACTTGTTTAAGCAAAATTCAAATTTGACTCTATATCCTCTATTTTTATTTGCTAAATCTAGCAGCTTTAATCTTGGGGATCTTAGTGTTGGCCACTTTTCTTGCTCCTTCTCTCACTTATTATCATAGAGGAGAATGTTTTGAGTATCAGTTCCTTGCTACCTGCCTCAGATACCATTGGCTGATAGATGATGCTTTAATATTGACAGCACTTTAGAGTTTAGAAAGTAGATTTATATACCTTGCATGATCTTTATAAGGAGCTTCTAAATTGGGAATTTTCATCCCCACTTTACAGATTAGAAAGCTGAAAACAGAGTGATTAGGATGCTTTTCCAAGTTTATATGGCTGGGTACGGGAATATTAGGCAATTAGACACAGTCTTTGATTCCATGTGCAATGTTATTTCAACTATACCCAAGCTGTCTCTGGGACTGATTAGATTGTACTGTTTTATGTTTTACCAGAAACAGATTTTCTTTTGTTTTCCATTATCTAAAACTAGTCCCAGCAGGTATTTCTCCCAATCCAGTTTTTTGCTTGTGCAATTCCATTGGAGATTTAATATTAATAAGATTGCTATGATAAAAAAATATAGCACATTGAAAGTGTCATTGTGGTTTCTTTGACCACATCAGTTGGACAAATGTAGTGTTAAAAGAATTTACATTTTCTACCCATTGGAAACTCAACAATTTATTTGGGTCTCAGTTTTAAATAGTTATTTTCTACAAACAGCATAAAAAATTGACTTGAAATAACATAATTATCATACAATATGTTCTTCTAAAATCTTCTCTTAATTGATATGGCTATTGCATAGCAAATTGTAACTGAATTTCTCCAGTGCAACATATTTCAAAGAAAACAGTATTAGGAAGTATTTAATGGCAAAATCACACATGTAGTTACACTACAGAGTAGTGGTTCTCAGAGTGTGGGCCCCTGAACTAGCAGTTCCAGCATTGCCTGGACTGCGGTATTGAAATACAAATTCCTAGATCTCCACTTAGAGCTACAGAACCAGAACTCTGGGGTCATGGCCCAGTGTTTAATTCCCTCAGGTGACACTGATGCATGATAAAGTTTGAGACCACTGCTAGTTTAGCATTCAGCTCTATACCTTCTCAGGGTGAAGAGTGGATGCTGACTTTGAAAAGTTACATTTACACTGGGTGTGGTGCATGAACAGTGAATCTTGGGACACTGAAAAAATAAAATAAAAATTAAAAAAAAATAGGCCAATCTGGTGATACATCCCTAGTGATCTGCACCCTGAAAACAAAATAAATCTTGAACTATTTTTACTAATAAAAAAAAAGAAAAAGAAAAGTTATATTTACATACATTTCTCTTCCAACGATGCAGCTGCAGACAGCATTCCATGATAAGTCTACTCCTTTGTTACAGTTTCTATAATTCTTACATTTTAGAACTTGCTCAGCAAGTAGGTGAAGGGCACTGTCAAAATAATGTGGAAAAAGAAGTTATAAAACTGAGTGAACAGAATTGTTAGGTGAGATTGTAAGTGGTCGTCCTTTTTAAGTGGGGAAACTTAAATCTACTAACGTCTTGTTATATACCAGGCACCGTGCTCACCATTTTGCATACTTTTGTCTCGTTTATTGTCTCGTTTATTTCTCATATCTGTCCTGCCTTGGAAGTATTGTTATGACTATTTAATAGATAACAAAACTGCTGTAAAATATTACCTACCTTGTTCAAAGTTACACTGCTGGTCAGTGACCAATGTTTGGTTTATAATCTAGGTATAGCTTATATCCTTTTTAAGTGATCCTGGCCTCCCAACACTATAATGAGCATTTCCTATTGCTTCTTACCCTGAATTAGTTCTCATAATTCTACAATATAGTTTTCTATTAACTTGATGGTTGTCTTGAAACCAGAGGGTGAATATAGGAAAAAAAATTCAAAGGATTACTGAAGCATTGCACTTTCTTCCCCTGGCCCATAGAGACAGACTTTCTAGGAATTCCCTACAATAAAGCAGATAAATATATTAATATTTCAATTTTACAGTTTACAAAACTGAATGTGCCAATAACTCATATAAGTAAACTTGTTATTTATCAGAGGTGGCATTAGAGATTATTAGGGAAAGGATAGGCTATTAAACGTGTGGTGTTTAGACAGTTCATTACCAGATAAGTGAAAAACACACACCCTAAAATTGGATCCTTACTTTTCCCCATACATGAGCATAAATTCCAACTGGGTAAGACCTAAGTGTGAGCCAAAAAACTTTAAACATGTTAAAATATGTATGAGAAAATATTTTCATGATTGTGTAGATAAAGAGGATTTCTTTTAAAAGATTTACTTAAAATTAAAATGATGACATCAAAATTTAAAACATTCATGTGACCCCCCCAAAAAAACGATAAAGATACAATGAAAAAGTTAAAATACAATAGATTAGGGGAAGATATTTCCAACATACCCAATGGAGAAAGGATTAGAATCCAATATATATTAAGACACTCTATAAGTGAATAAAGATACTATGAACAATCCAGGAGAAAAATAGGCAATAAATACAAATAGGTAATTCACAATAGAGAAAATTGAATGACAAATAAATCTATAAAACTGCTATACCTCATAGTAATCTGAGGAATAGAAATAAAAAAATCAGTGAAATACATTTCATACTCTTTAGACTGGCAAAAAGTATAAAATCTGGCATTAACAAGCATGTACTTCTGGTAAGTATATAAATTAAGCTGACCATTTTGCAGAAGGCAATTAAGAAATAGGTAGAAAATCTGAATTTGTGCTTATACTAATTCTACTTCTAGATATAATTCCTAGGGAACCTCTTCTATTTAAGTGCAAAGAGGCATGTATCATTGCATGAGTGCAGCACAGTTTGTGATAAAAATTGGAAATAAATATGCATCAATAGAAAAATGGACAAATTTGGTATATTCATGAAGCATGATATTGTATACAAGATAAAAATAATGAACTAGATTTCTATGCATCAACATGATAGATTTCCAAAATCTAATGTGGTGGGAAGCAAATAATTTGCAGGAAGATACACACAGTATGGACACCATTTTTTTATTTTAAAAATAATAATAATATATAGTATTTATGGAGAGAAACATATATTTATAAAATATGGAATGTTTTATAGAATAAGTACAAAATACATGATTTCTTTTGTGGAGGGGCGAAGGTAGGAGAATAGGTTTGAGGAGGAAATTCTAGATGTAAAAGTTATCAGAAAAGTTGCCTACAATTTAAAAACATGAATATAGCAAAATGATATCTGTCACATTCCAGGCAGTGAGTAAATAGATGTTTGCTATAACAGTCTCTGTAGTTTTACATTGTTAATCTTTTTTTTTCCAAATTGAAAAAAATATCCTGATGCTCAGAGTAGCATGTGAATTGCATAAGACAGCAGAGGGAAAGAATATATGACTGTGTGAGGGTAAATTCACATGTAATTGAGAGGCTTACTACGTTGACCGAAGAGTGGAGTATTTCAAATAGGCCAAAAGAGATTTTAAGTCTTTCTCTTCATGATACATTATTGATTAATCCTTGCAGTGTCAGAAAGGGTTTTATTTAAGGCAATTGTTTTCACTTTTTTTTTCCATCTCTGAATTCCAAAATCCATGTTGGAGCACCATCCCGGTTGTATCTGTAGCTCGATAACTATCTTATAGCTGACACTAAGACATGCTTTCACCATCTTCACAATATTACCAGATAATGACCTGTGCTCAAAAAAGATGTGACTGGCTAATTAGTACTTTTCCTCCTTATTTTTAGAATTGATTATTGTAATTCACTGCACCCTGGTCTTCTGGGTATCTGGGGGTATGAGATTCCAGATGATCTAGGATCCTTCTTTGAGTTCTTAAGGAGGGCTCTCTGTGAGAGCCCCTCTCCACCTGCCCTAGATTTAAAGGAACTGTGTTAAACATAATGTTTAATATTCACTAAAGATTTTACAGTTTTGAAAATACCAATTTATTAATATAATTCAGACATCGCAGGAAGGAAATCTGTATGATTTAATGCTAAGTGTTACTGAAAAACAACACTAGGTTGGGTATAAGGTGACTTGAGTGTTAACGCCTTCCTCTAACTAGCTCTAAGATTTTGAAACAGCTACTTCACCAGTGGGACTTCAGTTTTTCTATTTGTATATCGATGGTGATGAACTAATGAGAGGTCACAAGATGAGATAAAGTGAGCATAATTGAGATTGTAGGTACATTTTATTTGACGTAGGTATCAATGGCATTTGTCCCAGATGATCACTTCTGGAGATAATTTTTTTTTTACCTTTACCTTCTAAGGCACCATATTCTTGGTTCGCCCTTGTTTCACTGATCTTTCTTCTTTTTTTTTTTTAAGATTTTATTTATTTATTTGACAGAGAGAGAGAGATCACAAGTAGGTAGAGAGGCAGGCAGAGAGAGAAAAGGAAGCAGGCTCCCTGCTGAGCAGAGAGCCAGATGTGGGGCTTGATCCCAGGACCCTGAGACCATGACCCGAGCCGAAGGCAGAGGCCTCAATCCACTGAGCCACCCAGGCGCCCCACTGATCTTTCTTCTTATTCTTCTTTGGAGTAACTCAAGGCTAGTCCTTGGATCTCTTACCTAATTACATAGTATAAATTCCATTCACCCCCTTGGGTCATCCAGTCTCATGGTTTTAAAACTGTTTATTTATTGACAGTGCCCCAATATATATCTTCAGCATTGGCAGCATCCCTAAATTCCAGACCCAACTGCCTAATTGATATTTCCACTTTTATATCTAATGTTTTGCTCAATATTAACATGCCTAAACCTGAACTCTCAATCCCCATCCATCCTGCCCTTCAATCTGTTCTTCAATCCATCTCCTCCATACTCATTAGATGAAACTCCATCCTTCCACTTCTCAGGCCAAAAAAATACCTCAAAGTCATCATCGAACCACTTTCTTTCACAATCCACTTAATGATCAGCAAATCTTGTTGGCTCTAACTTAAAAATACATTCATAATGTATCAATCAGTTCGAAGCCCTACGTTGAAGTGCAGTCCCTGGGAATAGAATCCCAATTCAGGGAAATAGGGATAGGGGTACCTGGGTGGTATCTGGCTCTTAACCAAGAGTCAGGTTAAGCATCTGACTCTTGGTTTTAGCTTAGTTCATGATCTCAAGGTCATGAGATCGAGCCCTATATCAGGCTCTGTGCTCAGTGTGGAGTCTGCTTAAGATTCTGTCTCCCTCTTCCTCTTCCCCTCCCCTTGTGCTTGCTCTCGCTTTCTAAAATAAATAAATAAATCTTTAAAAAAAAAAGGAAAACATAGTCTCTTATGAGACTTATTATACTTCTCTTATAATAATAATAAAACTTATTATATTTCTCTTATTATACTCAAACAATGAATCATGGAACACTACATCAAAAACTAATGATGTACTATATGGTGACTAATATAGCATAATAAAAAAAATCTATTTAAAAGAAAAAAAAACAGGGACATTAGGGGCAAAGGAAAGAGATTGTTTACATAACAGTGGGGAAAGAGAGCCAAGAGATTACTGAAAATGCTTACTCATTCAGTTTGAACACTGTGAAAATCAAAGAAAGGGAACTTCATAGCCATGAAATAAGAAAATCTATTCTAACCCACACCCCCAAAAGGGTGGGACTTTTCCTCTTTAGGAGAATGAATTTCACATAAAAGAATTAGAACATTATCATGAAAGAACATTATCATTATATCATGATATAAATAATCACATTTATTGTTTCATAAAAGAATCAGAACATTATCAACCAATGCATAATTTTAAAAATAGAATAAGGAGCAGAATAATGTCACTATAGGCAGTAAAATCATTGATAGACATATCCACAGAACAAATATAATATGTTATTTAATATTCAAAACAAGTTAAAAGGAATTAATAAGATAATAGAAGATATGAAAGAACAATGCAAATTTGAACTAGATAAACTCAGGATGATGTGATTATATCCTGAAAGTAATTATAATAAAAGGCATTTCAGAATTAAAATTAGAAAGATTACAAAAGCAAATAAACAATACAGATAATAGTTCTTAAGTGAAATAAAATGTGAAAAGGATAAACTTAAATAAGCGAAGAAAAGATAAAAAGAATTCAAGAGAAAGTTCACCTGATTTGATTGGAGAGTTCATAGGACTCAGACTATTCTTTTCAGACCTTACAACAGGCTTTTTGCATCTACCCACAAAATGGATTGTGCAAAAATCTTGTAGGGAAATAAAATTGTTTTTACCCTTGCAGATTCTTCTGACTGGTTTAATAATTAAATTGACATAAAACAGATGAACAGAAGACCAAATTTAATTATGTAATACAGGGCCCCATAAAAATATGAGACCCACCCACAGGCAATTGAGGCTTATATGCCACTCTGAACCAAGGAGAAGGGGGTAAGGGTGTGGGACTTCAAAGGTGAGGAAGACAATTCACAAGGAGATGGGAAGAACAAATTGTTTGGTTAGCAAATGTTTGCTGTGCCATGCAGTTTTTCTCATGTTTTTAAAAAAAGTTAGTTAGTTTTGGTAATAACTCTCTTCCTGGTGCAGGCTCCCTATCTATTTAAATTCTTTTAGGCAGTTATCAGGGGAGGTGAAAAGCTCTTCTTGAGTCTATGGGAACTTTATTATCGTCAGCCCAAAATAATCCCCACACCAGAGTAGCAAATTCAGAGTCAAATTGCTGAACTCCATCAAGTCCTTCCAGTTTTAGCTGCTGTTCTCAAATAGGCCCTGCATATTTTGCAAGAAATTTTAATTTGCCTATTCCTACATATACTTAGCTATTCTTAGCAAAGGGACCCCCTCAATTTCTTCTGTTTCCTCTTGGTTTGATATAAAATTCTTTCCTCATATTTCTTTTCTTGAGTTTTTAAAATTAGTTTTGCTATTATCTTGTGGCATAAAACACTGCTACTGACAATATTCATAAAATAGGATTCCCAAAGAAAAAAATTAAAGCAATTAAAAATAATAAATTCTAAAAAATATAATTCAATAAAATTTTTATGAAATAAAGGACCTTAATACTCTATTGGGAAGGGTACAATACAGACCTGGGAAAAGTAACCCATAACAATAAGCACAATGGTATATCTAGTAAAACTCTGGAATATTAAAGGGAAAAATAAAAATAATCTCTTAGATATCTAGGCAAAAACATTAAGTTTCTTAAGAAAGAAGGAAATCAGATTCTCTTCAGACTTTTCAAGCCAAACTTACCTTGAAAAATTTGAGAACCAAAGAAAACATTGTCAAAAATCAAGAGGAAAACAGAAGAAATTAGATCAGCAGGGCATCCAGAGAAAAATATAAAGCTGTTCCTCACAATTATCTGCCCCATGATTGACAGTGAGAAGCACTTAAACAGGTTCCTATCATTCATTGTTTGAGGGATGCCTTCAGGGAGTAATAATTATGCTGAATTTCTGGGATACACATTCAAGCATGACCTGTAGGCTCTAATTGTTGTTTCAGCTCATGATCTCAGAGAAGGCCTAGGGCAGAAGACAAAAGTTTAATTGTGTGCTTGATGAATTGAGCAAAGGAACCCAGAACTGAATTTTCCACCTTAAAGATGTGTTGTCTCAAGGAGCCCTTCTCATTTGCAGTCTGAAAAAACACCCCAACACTAAATGAATATGGATTGCATACTATTATAGATTCACCTTTCCACCCTTTTGTACTCCTATAACTCTTTTTCCAATCTCTGGTCCATTCCTTGTTCATTCCTCGTCTCTTACTATTGCCCTCCTTACGCGCTGTTTTCCTTCTGTGGGAAGAAGTGTTATAGTATACCTTTTAAGTTTATCAGTGCTGCATTAAGACAGATCTGGCATGTATTGCATGGAGCACTGGGTGTGGTACATGAACAATGAATCTTGGAACACTGAAAAAATAAAATTAAATTAATTTAAAAAAAATCTGCATCCCTCTCCCAACTTCACCATTTACTTAACAGCATGATTTTGGCAAATTAATTAACCTCTCTGTCTCAGTTTATTTTTCTGTAAAATGGGAGTAATTATAGAGTTGCTATGAGGAATAAATGAGATAAGATATGAAAAGTATTCAATATATGTTAGTTTTTCTTATAAGCAGAAGTGGTAGTTCTAGTGGTGGTGGTAGTAGTAGTCGTAGTACAGATATGTTGAAAGAAAAAGAAACTATATGTAAATTCAATGGACACTTTTCAGACCTCATCTTAATTGACCTTTCATAAAATGTGACCAGGTTTCATTATTCAAACTCTTGGCATCTATGACCAGCACACATTTTTCATTTCCTTTTGCTTTTCTAGATTTTTTTTTCCTTTTTTGCTATTCTCCTTTACAGGATCATGTTTCACCTCCTGATACTTAAATGTTAGCATTCCTTTGAGCTCTGTTCTAGGCCCTTAAGTACGCCACTCTCTTCCTAGGTAATATTACCTGGGAATTTCATTCTTGAAAAAATATTTTCAAATAAAGATTTCTAGGCCAGACATCTCTGAGTTCAAGATCCTTATTTAGATGCTTATTACATATTTTCATATTGATATCTCAGACACTTAAACATAAACAAGTCTAAGTTAGAACCAATCTTTCCACCAAATATATCAATTTCTGCAAATGTGACCACCATCCATCTAACTACATAAGTCAGAAGCCTAAAGGTACTCTCTTGATCCATACCTCTCCTCTTATCTCCACATGTCCTGTCTGTACTACATCCAAATAATTAGAATATGCCCATCTTGTAGAATCCGCTACCATCTTGATTCAAGCTACCATGATTTCTGATTTACATGTTTTTAGTAGCCTCCTACCTGGTCTTTGTTTATGCATACATATCCCTTTTTTACAATCTAATCTCACATGCAATTTATTTCATTCCATTTTGTAAACAAACAAACAAACAAAAACACAAGCTTTGCATTGACCTAAAATTCTCAGCATCAGTTGGACCCTTCTTTCATCTTCAGATTCTTTTCTTGCTACTCTTCCTCTTGTCCTTAGCTTCGTTAACTTCATTAAATATTCCATGCTTCTTCTTGACTTCTGCACCTTTAAAGATGATTTTTACTCTTCCTGGAATGTTTTATTCACTCTTGTTCTACCCGTGTTTGCTTAACTACTCATCCTTTAGTTCTCAGTTTAATGTTACTTTAAAAGGAAAGCCTTTGACCTCTAAGACTGGATTAGCTCCATTTTGTGCATCATAAATCCTTAAATTTCATTTCCAATATCATCTTCACAATTAAAATAAAATTTAATATTTTTATTTAAGTATAATTGATACACAATGTCATATCAATTTCAGGTATGCAACATGGTGATTTGACAGCTCTATGCTATGCTCACCACAAGTGTATGTACTATCTGTCACCATACAATGCTATTACAGTACCATTGACTATGTTCCCTATGTTGTGTCTTTTATTCCTGTAACTTATTCATTCCAAAATAATTTTACAAATTATTTGTTTAATAAATCTAGAACTTGACAAGTAGTAGTTATAAAATTGTAGTTATCATCATCATTATTATATTCCATTCTAAGTAGTTTAGGTTCAGAGTCATAGGAAGTAAAGACTTGTTAGCAAATAGCAGTTCTTGATTTTAGAGGAGAGGGGAAAATATCATGGTAAGAGGGCCTATAGGCATGTTGCAGCAAGGAAAAACTTCTAACTATAGCGCTGTTTAGAACATGGAGATCATCACTAGTTTAACTCTCTGTCTATGTGTATATATTAGAGCAACTAGAAGCAGTCAGGTCCAACTTTGTCATTATCTTTGAGGAGAAAATGTAAGTTTTGTGCTCTGCAAAGCCTGACAGAGTGATGGTTAAAAAAAGCAGTGTTCAAAATAATTATATCAATCCTTTGAGTGCCTATATGTGAATATGAGCTTCCATATACTCCAAGAATATTTATCTTCAAACTTTGTTTTGACTTTGATTAAACATCCTTAAAGGCCAGTCATATGAAATGGACCTGAATATTTTACTGTCAGCTACCATAAACCCAGAGTGTGTAGTTCCTCTTTGTAGATTTGTTGTAAGGCCTACAAAATTGTCATGGGACTGTAGAGCCAAACCTGATCAGACAAGCCTTGCTCATCTCCATGGTAGTGTAGAAAAACTCTCCAGCTGTGAACAAAGAAGTTAAGACCAAAGGCTGAAAATTTAAACACTATAACATGAGGACCTTGACAAAACCAATGCACTTTCTTTTTTTGTTTCTTTTTGCTGCTGTTCATTAACAAGTTCTTTCTAGTTCTTGGAGAATTTCATTTCCATCTTTGAAAACATGTCTATTAAAAGTGAATTTAAGGGTGCCTGGGTGGCTCAGTGGGTTAAAGCCTCTGCCTTCAGTTCAGATCATGGTCTTGGGGTCCTGGGATCGAGCCCTCCATCGGGCTCTCTGCTCAGCGGGGAGCCTGCTTCCCCTTCTCTCTCTGCCTGCCTCTCTGCCTACGTGTGATCTCTCCCTCTGTCAAATAAATAAAATCTTAAAGAAAAAAAAAAGAAAAGTGAATTTAATTCTAAGTAAATTTAATGCAAACCAAAAATTACTTTCTAAAAAAACCAAATTAAAAAAAAAAACCAAGTGTTACAGCTCTTTTAGAATTTGTCTAGCAGGTTTTCCGGTCCTTACGGGAAGACCCCCCCCCCAAAAAAAAAAAACAAAACCAAAATGCCTATTGTAGATTATTAAAATCAACCACCACTATGGCTAAGTATACTATATTCTTCCCTTTTCTATATGATCTATCTGCCTCTGCAATGCTTTAGCACTGGGTCCCTGATGTAGTGAATCTTCAACACAAGATACCTTGTGAAATTTTGTATCATGTACCTATGTCCAGAGCCAGAACACTACTTCCACTATTCCTAGCCTATGTAAGTATGAGCGACCACTAATGTGCTTTTTTAAAACAAAGTTTTGGAGTGCCTGGGTGGCTCAGTCAGTTAAGCATCTGACTCTTGATTTCAGCTCAAGTCATGATCTCAGGGTCCTAGGATTGAGCTCCATATTGGGCTCCACACGTAGCAGGGAGTCTGCTTGAGGATTCTCTCCCTCTACACTTCCCTCTACTCTCTCTCTCTCTCAAATAAATGAATTTAAAAAATAAAATGAAATTTTTATTGAGATAATTGTACATCCCATGTGCAGCTGTGAGAAATAAGACAGAGAGATCTCTGTACATGTTGCTCAGTTTCCCCAAGTAGTAACATTTTGCAAAACTATAGTACAATAAAACAACCAGGAAATTATTATTGAAATAATCCACAGATCTTACTCAGATTAACTGCTTTTCTTCTGTGTATTTGTGTGTGTGTGTGCGTGTGTATGTGTGTGTGTGTGTGTGTGCATGTGTGTGAAGTTCTCTAAAATTCTATTTTCCCTGGATAGCTTCATGTATCCACCACAACAGTCAAAACACTGTATAGTTCCAATATCACAAGGATCTTTCTTGTTGCCCTTTTATAACCACACCCACCACCCTCTCAAGTCCCATTCGTAAACTTAAACCCTAACCCTAAATCCTAATTTTAACCACTAATCTGTCTTCTGTCATCTAGTGTGTAGCCTTTGGGGATTGGTTTTTATTTCCTCAGCATAACTCTCTTGAACATTCATCCAAGTTGTGTATATAAGTAGTTTAATCCTTTCTACTGCAGAGTATTAGTCCATGGCATAGATGTACCACAGTTTGTTTAGCCAGTCATCCGTTGAAGGAATTCTGGAATGATTCCAGTTTTTGTCTGTTACAAATAAAGTTGCTACGTGGAATGTGTTTTTGTGTGAACATGTTTTTATTTCTCTGGCATAAATGCCCAAGAGTACAATTGCTGGGTTGTATTGTACTGCATATTTAGGGTTTTTAAAAATTTATTTATTTATTTATTTTAGAGAGAGTGTGTGCATGAGAGAGAGCAAGTATGTGAGTGGGGGGGTGGTTAGGGAGAGGCAGAGTGAGAAGGAGAGAATCCCAAGCAGACTCCCCACTGAGAGCAGAGCTCAACACAGGGCTCAATCCCAGGACCCTGCCTGAGATCATAACCTGAGCCAAAATCAAGAGTCCGTTGCCCAACCGGCTGAGCCATCCAGGTGCCCCTGCATATTTAGTTTTAAAAGATATTGCCAAAAAGCTTTTTAGATTGGGTGTACCATTTTATATTCCCACAAGCAAGGTAAAAGTGATCCATATTTCTCAATATCCTTGCTAGCATTTGGTGTTGTTACTATTTTTTTTCAAACCATTCTGATAAGTGTGTAGTCATATCTCATTTTTATTTTATATTGTAATTCCATGACAGCTAATGATGTTGGGCATCTTTTCATATGCTTATTTGACAGCTATATATCCTCTTAGGTAAAATGTCTGTTCATATATTTTTCACATTTTTTAATATTTTTTGTTGAATTTTGAGAGTTCTTTATTTGAATACTTTGTTAAATATGTAGTTGGCAAATCGTTTTTCCCAATTTATACCTTGTATTTTAATCCTCTTCAAATAAACTTTTAGAACAAACTTTGATTTTTTTTTAAATGTTGATGAAGTAAAATTTGTTGGTTTTTCCTTTTATGTATTTTGCTTTTGAGTTCAAGCTTATGAACTCTTGCTATACCCTAAATCCCAAAGATTTTCTCCTAGGCCACTTTTTCTTAAAAGTGTTATAGTTTTACATTTTACATTTAATTTATTGTGAGTTAAATGTGTGGCACATGGGTCAATTTTGGGGGGTCAATGTATGTCCAATAGCTCCAGCACCATTTGTTGAAAAGACTACCCTTTCTCACTTGAATTACTTTTGCAATTTTGTCCAAAAGTAGTTGGGCATAATTTTGTGAGTCTACTTTTAGGTTCTCTGTTGTATTCTATTGATATATATATCTATCCCTCTGCCAATCTCATACTGTTTTGACTGCTATAGCTACATAGTAAGGTTTAGTATATGGTAAATCGATTTTTCCCAGTTTACTCTTCTTTACCAAGATTGTTTTAGCTATTGGAGGGCCGGTACCTTTCTGCATAAATTTTAGAATAAGTTCGTGCATATATGTCTACCAAGAAACTTTATTTGATAGGAATTGCGTTAACCTATAAATAAGTATGGGGAAATTCTAACTATATTGTCTTCCAATCCATAAACATATTCCATGTTTATTTATTCAGGTTTTCTTCTATTTATTTCTTTAACATTTGTGATTTTCAGTATCTAGATATTGTGCATGTTTTGTTAAGTATCATTATAAATGATATTTTATTGTTTATTTCAGTTTCCATATGTTCATTGTTAGTGGGTAGAAATATGATTGATTTTTATGCTTTTATCTTGTATCCTGAAACTCTGCTTGAACTCTTGTTTACTTCTAGGGTTTTTGTTGGTTTTTTTTTTTTTTTTTTGGTAGATTACTTGGGAGTTTCTATGTTAACAATCATGTCATCTTCAAATAGAGATTATTTCGTTTCTTTTTTTCTATTCTCTATGCCTTTCATTTATTTTTTGCATAATTTTCATGGCTAGAACATTTAGTATTATATTGAGTAAAAGCAGTGAGAGCTGACATCTTTGCTTTGTTTCTTATTTTTAGGGAAAAGTATCCAGTGTCTTACCATCAAGTATTATCTTACTGCAAGTTTTTTGTAGATATTCTTTACCAAGTTGAGGTAATTTCTTTGTATTCCTAACTTGATAAGAGTCATTATCATGAATGTGTTTGGATTTTTTAAATGTTTTTTTCTCTATCAATTGATATGATGTTATGATTTTTCTTCTCTTTCTTGTTGATATAGTGGATTATATTAATTTTTTAAAAGATTTATTTATTTGATAGACAGAGTACACTAGTGGGGGGAGGGACAGAGGGAGAGGGAAAGAATCTCAAGCAGATTCCCCACAGAGTGTGGAGCCCAACGTGGGGCTCCATCTGATGACGCTGAGACCATGACCAGAGCCTAAGTCAAAAGTTGGCTGCTTAACTGACTAAGCCACCTATGCACCCCTATATTAATGAATTTTTAGATGTTGAACCAGACTTATAAGCCTGGAATAAGGCTTATAAGCCTTATAAGCTTATGTAATTATACAACATGACTATGCTTATAGTTATGCATATGCAATTATAAGCATGACTATGCTTATAATTATTCTTATACATTGCTAGATTTTATTTGCAGTATTTTGTGGAGGGTTTTTGAGTCTAAGTTCATGAGGTATATTGATATGTTTGTTTATTTATTTATTTATTTATGACTATCTTTAGCTAGCTTTTGTATCAGAATAATACTGGTTTCATCAAATGAGTTGGGAGGAAAGTACTTTTTAAATGGGAAATGGCATAATGTGATCTTTGAAATAGCAGTTCTGAAAACAGGGTGGCACACAAAAATGGAGAGATGTTATGGAATTTAATTGGGCTCTATTAGGTAAAACGAGATGATAGCTTAATAAAAATACAATACACATAGAAATTAGGAAGAGAAAACTAGGAGATCTGAGGCATATAACTTTGGAACATGTGTATTTTTTTAAAGATTTTATTTATTTATTTATTTGACAAAGAGAGCGATCACAAGCAGGCAGAGAGGCAGGCCGAGAGAGAGGGGGAAGCAGGCTCCCCATCGAGCAGAGAGCCTGATGCGGGGCTCGATCCCAGGATCCTGAGATCATGGCCTGGGCTAAAGGCAGAGGCTTATCCCATTGAGCCACCCAGGTGCCCCTGGAACATGTGTATTTAAAGAGAGGATGGAGAAGAGTAGAATCAATGGAGAACACTAAAATGGAACTATTGGTGTTAATTTTGTAGTGTCATGTAACAGTATTATTACAAACTTAGGGCTTAAAAAGCACACATTTTTTGTCTATTTCCGTGGGTCAGAAATCTGGGCACAGCTAGCTGGGTTCTCTGCTTTAAAATTTCACATGGCTGACATCAAGGTGTCGGCTGGGACTGTGGTCTTATCTGAGGCTCAAATGCAAAAAGATCTATCTCCAAGCTCATGT
Organism: Nasua narica; assembly: GCA_028533885.1. NCBI lineage: Eukaryota > Metazoa > Chordata > Mammalia > Carnivora > Procyonidae > Nasua > Nasua narica. The sequence continues at coordinate 97,203,272 of CM052801.1, read as the reverse complement.
GGTTGTTGGTGAAATTTAATTTCGTGTAAATATCATTGGACTGAAGGACTCATTTTCTTAATGGCTGTAAGCTGGAAATCACCCTCTGTTCCTTGACAGCGGGTACTCCCAACATAGCCACTTGCTTCATCAAAGCTAGCAAGTAAGACAATCTTTTAGACAGAAGGCAAATTCCTATGTAGTGTAAACCCAGAAATGCACTACCATCACTTTTTCTATTGTCATAATCAAGTCACAAGTCCCACCCACACTCAGAAGTAGGAAATGACAAAAGGGCATGGCTACCAAAGGGTAGGTCAACTGGGGGTTGTCCTTGATTCTACCACAGCTGCAAAGACAATCAAGAGGTTTTTATCTAGTAGACAATGTTGGTTCTATGATTCAGACAGTAGGGTAGAACAATTAGTGATAAACTATAAGAAGATGCCTGGAAATGTCACAATAGCATGACCCCTTTGTATGCCACTGGGAAATCAAACTCAACGAAGTATTTAGTGGGATGGCATGGTGCATGGAAGATTACATCTATTAATGCTTAGGGCAGGGCTCTGACAATAGTAGGTTATCAGTAAGTATTTGACTGAGAAATGGATGAATACAAATCAATGAATAAACAAATGGCTGAAATTATAGAAGCCTGGAGTTTAGGCAAGAAGCTGAACTGGTGTTAATCAGTAAAAATATCTGAGAATCAAGTAGATGGCATATTGCATTAAAAGAGATAAAAATGTTATTCAAAACAGATTTTTTATCTTCATAAGAAAACTATTTTTTTCTTTTATTGTGTTAGGTTAGTCACCATCCAATACATCATTAGTTTTTGATGTAGTGTTCTAAGATTCATTGTTGATATATAACAACAAAGTGAAAAAAAAAGAGTAAAAAAAAAAAAACACTATTTTTTCTGACAGCCAAGTGATCAAAGGATAAAATCTACTAATGTAAAAGAAGGTTAGCAAATATACATGCAATTGAAATATCTGAACATAGAAATTCCATATTCATGGGGTTGTTAAAAAAAAAAAGAATTTCTCATTAATTAGAAGTAATTCATTATAATTTCCTGCATAATTCCAAGGAATGAGATGAGCATTCCCTATTTCCAAATGAAGATTTATTATCAACTATAATCCATTCTCTTCTAGAGTGCTAAGATTTGATTGGTATTGATCTGAAGCCCTTTGTTAAATTTTGTGTAAATTTATTAGTACATTTAGACTTTCTGCCAAAAACACCCAAAACTCTGACTTTATAACTGTCTCTTCCATTGTAGGAAAAAGTCAACTCTTAAGATTCTTGTGGCTATAGTCACTGATATATATATATATATATATATATATATATATATATTATATCACAAAATAGACGCATAAGCCATAACATTGGTCACATTGAGTTGCTTCTTATTTCATCAAATCAACAAATAGAGTCTATCATGTGCAATGTACTGTAATGGCTTTCAGTAAATTTTCCTTCAATTTTATAATACTCTCCTCTGTTCTGAAGAGCGTTTAAGTTTGATGTGGGGAAATTTAGCAAGGCAAACAAGGCTTTACATAAAGCCTTGGTGTCCCCCTGGTGTTGCTCAAAAAGGATTTATAATCTCTTTTAAAAAATTAGAGAAAATAAAGTTTACTATGTGATATATGCTATAAATCAGGTATCTAGAAATAATTCATATTGCTGCTATGTATCTGTATAATGTATATAACCAAACATTGAAGATGAAAATAACCTAAATTTAAATAATAATATTTAGAGTAGTAATATTTAGAGAATAATCCCTCCATTCACATTGTCAGTATATTTTTTATCTGCATATATGTAATGACACTGGCTATGTGTTTATTTGTGTCAATGAATTATAACAGAAGTGATTTTCAGATAATAAAATCATAAACATCTGGGCTTTGCAACACATGGTGTGCTGAGTTTTGAATATGAAATGGTTTTGATTTCACTTCTAATCATAAAAGGAAATAGGATATCATGACGTAATTTATGGTATTGTGCTGCTGAGAAGGAGATAGTTTCATTTACACTATTGTTTATAATCTCCTTTATATCCATATGCTATTCCATGTCTAAGGGTAGGTGATGTGAAAAACTTGAAATTGGAGTTCTATAGGTTTTTTGTTTTGTTTTGTTTTGTTTTTGAGTTCTATAGGTTTTCAGGACAGTGCTTAGGATATGATAGGCACTCAATAATATTTGATGAATGAATGAATAAATTGCAATGAGTAAAGTTTTATGATCAAATTTGAGAACCCACTTCAGGCAGATACTGAATTTTTATCAACATCGTTTTAACATAATATTATTAGGCACAGATTTGTAAAATCTTTAAACTGACAAAACTGTCAGCAAAACTGTCCCTTACACACAGTTACAGAAAAGCCAAAGTGAAAAGGAGACTGTTTACAATTCTAGTGCTAAGACAGGTGAAAGAGAAGGCCCAGACCATGATGGTATAATCGAGATCTACTTTAGACAGCCATGACAGTACTGGGACAGAAGATGGCAGAGTAGATGAGACGCAACCCTTGCTCTCCCAAAGCTTATGGTCTGGCAGAGGACACATATAAAGCAATCCCAATAGATAACAACTTCAAGAACCCACCCTGCCATGTGTAATTTATATAGCCCTCCCATATGAACAGTGCCTTGACTTATTGTAGGCACTCAGTAAATATTTGCTAAAAAAAAAACAAATAAATTGGGGATACTTGGGTGGCTCAGCCAATTAAATGTCCAACTCTCGGTTTCAGCTTAGGTCATGATCTTAGGGTCCTAGGATAGAGATCCATGTCAGACTCTGCACTCAGTGGGAACTCTGCTTGAGATTCTCTCTCCCTCTGTCCCTCCCCCTGCTTGTTTTCTCTCTCTCTCTCTCATAAATAAATAAATAAATAAATCTTTTAAAATCAGAGATTTTTTAAATCTTTTAAAATCAATAAATCAATCAGAAGTTTGAGAGAAGTGGATGATCTTATGAAGGTCAGGGATAGCAATGACAGGAATCCTAGATTGCAAGAATGATAAAAAAAAAAAAAACTTTGTGTTACACAACTGGAATGTAGAAATGATTTCACAGAAAGTATACTGAAGGACTAAAGGGCATAGGAATTGGATCTCTGGCAAACAGAAAGGGGAAGTTTCATGGGGAGGATCAAAGTCAGTACATTGTTTGGGGTACCAGTGAAGTGAGGAGATAATTAGGAGGTCTGAATTGCAAAAGAGCATACAGTTCCATATTTGGCTAGTGGATGATGTGGAAATAGTTTGCATACAGAGATCTACTAGGAATTCTCTGAGTCTATTTACAGTCTCAGTCCTTCATGCTAAATTGGTGTCACATAATATATGTTATCAATTAAGTTTCTAAATATAACATTGTGATAAGAGGACTTTTCCTATGTTTTTACATAGTGATAAAAGTTCAGGAAAATGGGTGTATGACTTCCTGATTACCCAGGAAAATTCACAGATAAAGTACAAGTGGAACTACTACATATACATACTCCTACTGTTTATTTAATCTTAATCTATATAGTTTTGAGATTTCTCACTTTAGTAGTTACACTAATAAGCACATTTTAGAAAATATATAATATTGTACAAATCAAATGAGATTTTGACCAGACAGACTAGGTTTTAAATCTTTTCTCTGCCACTTACCTGATATATGATAGTGAATAATTTATGTAAGTTCCATGAGCTTCAGTTTCCTCAACTCCAGTGCCATCGATAATGGTATCTATAATACGAGAGTATTTGATCTTTCATTTGCTGGGTCTTGTAGATAACTCAGGAATACGCTTTTCCCTCACAACTACAGACTCTGATGAGGCAAGCATCTATTGCAATAGACTCTCGTGGGGACTTTAAAACATGAACATTATTTTATTCTGACTGGAAACAATTACTAGATCCTCTGGGTTCTCTGTTCCTCATGTAATAAAAGGAATTAGTTCACTTATATTAAATAAATTTGGCCTATGTATGTTGGTACCATTCCATCAGACACCATCACCCATGCAACAACCATGTCCTGTGCAGCTTTTTAATTTTTTTTAAGTAGGCTCCATGCCCAGTGTGGAGCCCAACATGGGACTCACGACCCGCAAACTCATGACCCTGAGATCAAGGCCTGTGTTGAGATGAAGAGTTGAACACTTAACTAATTGAGCCACCCAGGCAGCCCCATTGCAACTTTTTAAAGAGCACATTGAAATGGAGGAAAAACTAACCACCATGTGAAAAGCGTTCTTTCTTAAGTCATATCTACAAAGAAGAAAATATACTTTCTGTAAACATGAAAATCATTTATGATTTTGCGGACATGTACCAGGGACTATTTTAAACTTTCTAAAGACATTGTGATAAATTATTCAAACAAGTTCACATGAGTTGCTTACTTCCCTGGTGTCAGCTTTGTGAAGGAAATGTTGGAACAATCTCACTAACTCAATACAGAATGGACTTCAGAATACTAAAATCACCTTATTCTAGCTAAAACCCCTCACAACCTTAAGTCACTATTTTGAATGTTGCAAATCAAATACTATACAATGGTATGTTTACACACTCCGAGGCTGAAATGAAATGTTATATGTAAAAAAAATCATTTTTTTGCTAAAATACATAAGAAAACTCTTCTACCGGGTTTTGATAATTCAAAATAACACACACACACACACACACACACACACACACACATTATTCCAATATATATTGAAATTTTATATGTATATAAATGTACAAGAGGAGAGAAAACCCTAGATGTTGGAACATGTGACTTCGAGACATATCAGATGAGTTACACCAATAGACTTTCAAAGTAATATTAATGGTAGGTTGTTGAGGACTTATTTCTTGAATTAAAATGCCAACTATAGGACTGGCAGGTAGGATAGAGAAGGACTCGGGGTAGTGTAAATAATGCCCAGATAGTCTCCTGGAGGGTAGCTGGTGAAGAATTTCCTCACCCTGCATTTCTTTTGACTCTCCATCTCTGATTTTCTTATTGTACCTGTGTCTCTATAGTGACTATAATTTATTGAGCCCATACTACATATAAAACATTATAATAGACACTTTACATGTACTATAGCATTTAATCCCATCACAGAAAAAGGAAAAATAATACCCCTCCTTTATTCTTGTTACAATACAAATGCAATTTATTCCATCACATTTACCTTACTATTTTATTATTTTTATTTATTATTATTATCAATGTAATATAAGCGCCCATACTTTAAAAAACTGTCACTACAAAAAAAACTTATGATGTACTTACCATATGTTGGCTAACTGAACATGAAAAAAAATTCTTTCTTGAAAACGATTTTAGTTTTTATTTTTGATCAGAGCTCTCTAGCTTTATCGAAGTCTTTGAACAGTGAAATGCAAAGAAAACTGTTATTAATTTACTTTATTAATCAATTTTTATCGACTGCTACTCTCTGGCAGGCATTGTGGTAGTGGGCTCCACAAGTACTACAGTGAAGTAAATCAAGTCCCTTCCCTCATGAGGTGCACATTGTACAGCTATTAAATATTTCAGTGGAAGGTAGCCCTTCCACTGAAATGTTAGTGGCAAAGAATTTAGTGAAATTATGCAAAAATGTCTTGATTATTTTACAACATAACTATTTTGGAAGTTTCTGTTGTAACTTTGTTTTAATTACTTCTCTCGTAGAATATTAATATTTAACAGATTGAAGTGCTTTAAATCAATTTAATGTAAAGGGTGAAACAATCATATAAATATAGCTCTATAATGATTTTTATAAGCCTTCTTTCAAATTATAGAATGATCTTAATTTTATATAAAAGTCATAAAAACAGCATTTAAGTTACCATTTTTCTTGAATGCATGAGTTCAAAGTCAAGTAAACACTAACCTAAGCTTTATGTCCCCCTATACATATTAATAAATGCCAATAATTTTAATTTAAGTTAATCCTACTGAAAGAAGTTTGTCACTTTTGACTAAAGGCTGGTATAAGGCTTACAAAGTAAACAGTGCGTGCAAAGCGATGTTTATAAGGCATAAAGTAAACAGAATAACTTTAGGGCTTTTTTCCCAAATGTAAAAATAGAAGATTTGGGGTGCCTGGGTTGAGCGACTGCCTTCGGCTCAGGTCATGATCCTGGAGTTCTGGGATCGAGTCCCACATCGGGCTCCCAGCTCTGCAGGGAGTCTGCTTCTCCCTCTAACCTTCTCTCCTTTCATGCTCTCTCTCACTTTCTCTGTCTCTCAAATAAATAAATACAATCTTTAAAAAGAATAGAAGATTTGTAGGTTAATTTCATAGAAGAAGATATTATAAAAGTATATCCTTATTTAGAATAAGGCATAGTGGCTAAAATATCCTAAATATTGCTCACTTTTGTATGTTAAGTGGCCGTTTTCCCCCATTTCCAAGTGTTCATTGCTAGTACAGAGTACAAGTGATTTTTCTTTACATCCTGTAAACTTGCTAAACTCACTTGTTGGTTCTAGAAACTTTTTGCTAAATTCCTCAGGATTTTCTACATAGACTATCATGCCATCTGCAAAATAAGGCAGGTTTACTTCCTCCTTCATTATCGGTATGCCTTTAATAATAAATTTGTTTATTTTGCTTTATTATTTTTGCCAGGGCCTCCAGTATAACAATGAATATAATTAATGTGAGCAGATATCCTTACTTTCTCCCTAATGTTCAGGGAGAGAACATTCACGTTTTTCTACCACAAAGCATTCTGATATCTATGTTGTTATTTTTTATTGCTGTTGATTTTTTTAATTTGTTTTTTTTTTTGTGGTTGTCCTTTATCAGGATAAAGTTCCCTTCTATTCATAGTTTTCTGAGGGATTTATCATGAGTAGGGGCTATTTTTTTCAAATACTTTTTTGCCTTAATTGAAATGATTATCCTCATTTTTTTTTATGAAGTAAATTACATCCATACTTGAATGTTATAGTAGCTGTGCATTACTGGAACAAACTTTACTGGGCTATAATGTATTATCCTTTTATATATTACTGGGTTGGTTTGCTTAAAAAATTGATTTTAAAGATATTTGTTTTGATGCTTATGAGAAATATAAGTTCATCATTTACTTTTCTTCTGAGGCACATGCTTGGTTTTAAAATGGATAATGATGACTTCAAAAATAAGTTGAGGATGTTATTTCCTCTTATATTCTCTAAGAGATTGGATGCAATTGGTATTATCTCTTTCTTTAATGGTTGGTAGACTATGCCAATAGAGCCATATAGGCCCTGTATCATTGAGAGATATATATTAAAAGATTTGATGCAGGGAGTATTAATTGATATAAATATACATACAAAATCACAATATCTATAATATGCTGATATATAATAGGTAGTGAATATAAGTAAGTATATTAATATAATTATATAATTTTATATAACACATAACAAATATACAAATAATAGTCTTATTATATATAGCAAAATGAAATCAAACAATGAATGAACTGAAAATGAAATTGAATACACAAACATACATGTGAAAGGAAAGAAGGGAAGGAGGAAGGAAGCTTTAGTAAGTTTAAATCTAGTGGCTTCTTGTTCACCTGAACAGTAAGCTATCTCTGACTTCAGGCTGTTTCTTTTCTCCCCTGGAGAGGTTGCATCCATGTTCAGTGCTTACTGGAGAAAGGAAATTGTATCACCCCAAGGAGATCAAGTTCTTCTGACTCTGGATCTCTGGAGTTCCTACCTAGCTCCTCTATAAAGCTGGCAATTAAAAGCAGAGGACCTTGTACCTAGGAATCTGTATTTCATCTGGCAAGGTCATATTCTCACATGTTCCTATAAGAAAGGGTAGCAATGGGAGTTCTCTCTATTTTAACTTAGCTCATGCTATGTGGCAAACAGATTCAGACACTGATCCATCCTTCTGGGGGATAATGAAATAATGAAATAATAAAAACTTGTGCCTTCTCATTTCTGATTCAGTTCTGGCAATTTTTTCTTCTCCTCAATAAAGTCTATTATTCCTTAACTCATGCTGTTTGGTATTGTGGAGTTTCTCCTGAGCTCTCTTAAGTGATGGGTGGGAACTACAAATGAACCAAACATGCTATTCTCTGTATTCCCTTTCACCTACTACCAAATAACCTTTCTTTTTCCCTTCTGGGAGGCTACTCATTGATCCTATATCTTCCTTTCCTTTTTCTATTATACTGCAATGAACTTCTAGTCTTTACCCTAGAACCTCTTTCATTAAGGTCATCAATGACCAAAAGATACTCTTATTCTTTTAATAATCAAATAACAGATTTTAAGAGCCAGGGAATCCTGATGGTACTAGTCTTTTATAGATCTAAAAGTTTATAGCCAATGTAGTGTGCATGGCTAAAGAATAGATTACTATAAAGACTTGTATAGCTCATGAAATCCAATTTAGATGATGCTATGGCAATTTTCAAATGAAATTACCAAATCTTCTGTCTACATTATGTATTAGCTGTAGATAATATAACTGCATACTGACAAATATGCTAGGCCATGTTTTGTCTGATTTCTCATTCTGAATGTGTCAGTACATTTCATCCTTACCAATTCCCAACATAATTTCTGGCTCATTATACAACAATTAAAAATCCAGCTTAATGATCCAAATTCAGTGAGTTCTGTAAAACCTCCTGACCTCAGATTGGCTACAGAAATACATAATCAGGGAAAGTGACATGTGAGTTAACGTAATAAAATTTGGTATGTGCATCTTCATTCCCAATGGGTTATCAAATGACCCATTCCAATCCTCATGTTGAGTGGTTGTATATCAATACTATGATTTAAGAAGCTGCGACATCACAGCTGTTTCTTCAGCTTATGCAAACTATTTTTCATAGTATTTTACTGTACACCTAAGTTTGTTCATGTGATTTTCTATTCTCATGCTCATAAGATAACATTTGTAATCACTTGTTAACAATAGCATGGAGTAAACATAATTTCAATTACATTATAAAAGATTATTTTTGTCATAATTCATTCACTAAAACCTCAAGGGAAGGAACTTGATTTTGTGGCTAAATGCAAATATAAATATAAAGCTACTTATTTTTGTGTTTCATTTATATTTTTTTGCAGTGTGATTTAAATCATGGTATCCTAAACTTCAGGGTTTGTGTTACATATTCACAATTTTGTCCATTCATATTTTATCTCTACTATTATTTACTTCTTATATCCTTTATATTAAATTATTTTTTGGTATTTGGCTTCTGAGAAATAATATCCCTAAAGCCAAATATTTTATTTATTAGTTTCTTCTAATATACATTCAAATAAAATAATTAGATTACAGTGTTTGTCAACATGCCAAATGAAATAATCTCACACACTCCCAATGATAAATTAAGTATAAATTTGAAAAAGTTATGAGACCATTGCCAAGTCTAACTATATGCCCTTCACACACACACACACACACACACACACACACACACTCAACTACATGTATTTGCAGCATACCTTCACTTTATAATTTTATTTTCATTTTTGTATTTCAGTTTGGCTTTTATGTAGGAATTCAGAATTAAAGTAACCACTTTCAATTTAAAAATGGTGAAAATATAGTATCGATATTAAAAGACTTGATTTATAAAATATTTTTTAACAGAATTAAGCAAATGAAAATTTGCACCCCTGTTGCAATTGCAATCACTAATTTGCAATTTGCTAATGAATTAGTCCTTTTTGTTAGCAGGTGTTCATTTGTAACTAAAATTAAAATTCATGAGTTCCTTGAGTTAGCTAGAGTCAGTATCTGTCATTTCTATCCCAGAAATCTTTCTATGGAATGAGTTTTTATAAAAGGTTATTGATGGGTTTGGAGAGCAAATTCCTCTTTCTGTAATTTTTGAACTGCAGCTTGCAATTTCATACTTTACTGTGGAGTCATTATAATATCGGCATGAGGAACATTAATTCAATCTTCAAGGACAAATCAAAGCTTGATTTCTAACAATGAATAATTTCAATGGTTGTGCTGGTCTACTAATATACTTCTGCAATTACCACTGATATATCATGGGCTTAAAAAGATAAATTCCTGTTTATCATCATATAATTTCTCGCTAAATGAAAGTAGAGTGAATTGGAGAGTATACAAAAAGAGGTTCAAAGTTATTTGAATCAGAATAAGAACCAGATATCTTATAGAGGCTAGGGAGTAAGAATCTCATAAATCAGGTGGTAGTAGGCTGCTCAGGGACTGTGAATTTCCCTTAGCTTTTACAGTGGCCACAACATTCTTTAGCCACTCCGTGGCTCACTAAATGGTTGTTGAATGTAAGAATTAGAGAAAGAGGGCACCTGGGTGGCTCAGTTGGTTGAGCAACTGCCTTCGGCTCAGGTCATGATCCTTGAGTTCCGGGATCGAGTCCCACATCGGGCTCCCGGCTCCACGGGGAGTCTGCTTCTTCCTCTAACCTTCTCTCCTCTCATGCTCTCTCTCACGTTCTCTGTCTCTCAAACAAATAAATAAAATCTTTAAAAAAAAAAAAAAGAATTAGAGAAAGAGTGTGACTGGGTGGCTCAGTTGGTAAAGCGACTGCCTTCGGCTCAGGTCATGATCCCGGAGTCCTGGGATCAAGTCCCGCATCGGGCTCCCACCTCCGTGGGGACTCTGCTTCTCCCTCTGACCTTCTTTCTCTCTCTCTCTCTCAAATAAATAAAATATTAAAAAGAAGAATTAGATAAAGAGTTATTTGGCCCATGATATAGTGGAATGTGCACAATAAGTTGATATAATGGTTCTCCACAGTCATAATCACACAAAAAAGTAAAAAATAAAATAAAATTCTCTTGGATTAGGCCTAAGTAACACATCTTTTTAAAATATTAAAAATCAAAAATAAAAAAAATGCATGCAATGATTGGCATTCTTTTTTTAATTTTTATTTATTTATTTGACAGAGAGAGAGAGATCATAAGTAGGCAGAGAGGAAGGCAGAGAGAGAGAGGGGTGAGCAGAGAGCCCAATGGGGGGCTCAATCCCAGGACCCAGAGATCATGACCTGAGCTGAAGGCAGAGGCTGTAACCCACTGAGCCACCCAGGTGCCCCATGATTTGGCATTCTTAAGTGAAATGTGGTTTCTAATCAAAGCATTCATGTTCATTTCTATTATCTTACCCTTTCTTTCCATTTACATTATTTATGCGTTTTCAAATCCTTTTCAAAGAAAGCAGTTGCAGTGAATTCACCAATGATAAACTTTTACAGTAGATAAAAGAACCTTAGGGGTGTAACTTGATGGGTTAAGCCCTGCAACTTCCCAGAGACCTTAGCTGAGGAACTCAAAAAGATTTTGCTTACAAGAAAGTTCCATTTCTAAACTTTGGGGAATATTATCATACACTGCTCACCTTGTTCAAATATTTGTGACATGATTCTGCAATTAAATGACACTTTTTCCCAGAAGCCAGACTGTGAGAACATACATATAAGGAGGCAAATTGGAAACTAAAGATTGGGAAATGGAGGCAACTTTTCAGATAATCTTCACCAACATTCTCTGTGTCTTATCCTCTTTCTCACTCTTTCAAAAAATGTTGTCTTTGCATAATATGTGCAATTGACTCTATCCCTCGATCGCAGTTACTAAGTAATTGTACAACATTATATTTCATTTTGCCTACCTTTGAATGAAAAGCCTTGTAAAATATTGCCAAATAAAGAAAATAAAAATAGTATTAAGTGGGGGATTAATATGACTGGACTTATTTTTTAGAAGGATTACCCTTGATGCCTTGTGGAAGAAACACTGCAGGGGAGCAAGGGCTGAAGTAGTAAGACCAGTGGAATTTGTTGTTTTTGTTTATTTTATTTTGTCTTTTAATACAGAAGATTTTGTAACATGTTTTTCTGCTAATAAGAATGAGTGGATGTTCTTTGTAATTTCTAATCTGTCTTTGTCCATCTTTGATTTTTTTTTTAGTGAGGTAACCAGTCCATGAGGTCTTGAGTTTTTATTTTCAAAGTATATATCTTTCCTTTCTGTGTTTTATTCCTCTTTAATTTTTTCAAGCCATTTTATCATACTAATTTGGCTGTTTGTTTTCTGATTCCTGCTTATGGTAGCTTGATTATATGTGTATTTTGTAGGTATGAATTGTAAGCTTATGTTTAGCAGGGAGTTGTAGAAATCTCATGAACAAACAGAAATGATAACAATTATCATTATTACCTTAAAGAAAGAAAAATATAAGCTGGAATTCTTTAAAGTGCTCCAAAATGTATTTATATATTGTGCATGACCACTACTTGTAATTTGAGTTATATCTTCTATATTCAATTCTGATTGCTATTCATTTCTCTTGTGTAAACAAATACTTAGGAATTGAATTGCTGGGTTATAGGATGGTGAATATTTAACACTAGAAGAAACTGCCAAATAATACTTTAATATCTTTGTACCACTTAAACTCCTACCAGCAATCCACAAGAATTCCAGTTGTTTCACATTCTTACTGCCACTTTCTCATTGCCAGTCTGTTTAATGTTAGATATTCCAATGCATGTATGGCAGTATCTAAATATAGTAGTTAATATGCATTTCCATGAGGATTGACTGTTTTGATCGCTTCTCGGCCTTTTGGCTAAGATCAAGTGTAGGATTGACTATTTTGAGCATCGTCTGTGATTATTGACAATTTTTTTATGTTTGTGAAGCAACAATGCAAATATATGGCTAATTTTTATTGATGTATTTATCTTCTCTTTTTTGAGTCGTAAGAATGCTGTATATATTCTTTTTGGCTTTTTAAGTTATTATCTTAATTCCGGTTAGTTAATACATAGTGTTGTATTATTTCAGGTCCACAATATATTGATTCAACACTTCCATACATCACCATGTACTCATCACAACAAGTGCACTCCTTAATCCCCATCACCTACTTAATCTATCCCCCTCACTCACCTCCTCTCTCTCCTACCCATCAGTGTGTTCTTTATAGTTAGAGTTTGTTTCTTGATCTCTCTCTGTCTTTCTCCTTTTCCCTCTGCTTGTTTTGTTTCTTAAATACCAGATATGAGTGAAATCGTATGGTATCATCTTTCTCTGACTGACTTCCTTTGCTTAGCATTATACTTTCTAACTCCATCCATGTTGTTGCAAGTGGCAAGTTTTAATTCTTTTTATGGCTGAATAATATGCCATTATCTATCAACTGATCTATCGATCTGTTGATATATCAATCTATCACCTCTTCTTTTTCCTCCATATCTTGGTAATTGTGAATTATACTGCTATAAACATAGGGATGCATGTATCTCTTTGATTTAGTGTTTTTGTATGCTTTGGGTAAATGCTCACTAATGTAATTGCTGGAACATATGGTAGCTGTATTTTTTAACTTTTTGAGGAACTTCCATATTGTCTTCCATAGTGGTTCCACAGTTTACATTCCCTTCAACAGTGCACGAGTATTCCTTTTTCTCCATATTCTCACCAACATCTGTTGTTTCTTGTGTTAATTTTAGCCGTTTTGACAGATGTGAGGTGATATCTCATTGCAGTTTTGATTTGCAGTTCCTGATGGTAAGTGATGATAAGCATCTTTTCATGTGTCTGTTGCCCATCTGTATGTATTCTTTGGAGAAACGTCTATTCATGTCTTCTATACATTTTTTAGGTGGATTATTTGAGGTTTTTTGTATTGAGTTGTGTAAGTTCTTTATATATTTTGGATACTACCCCTTTACTGGATATGTCATTTGCAAATACATTCTCCCATTCTGTAGGTTGCCTTTTTTTTTCCCCAAATATGTTTATTTTTTCAGTGTTATAAGATTGATTGTTCATGCACCACACCCAGTGCTCCATGCAATACATGCCCTTCTCAATACCCACCACCAGGCTTGCCCAGGCCCCCACCCCCTTCCCTCCAAACCCCCAGTTTTTTGGCCAGAGTCCACAGACTCTCATGGTTCATCACCCCCTCTGATTTCCCCCCATTCACCCTTCCCTTCCTTCTCACAATGCCCTCCATGATTTTCCTTATGCTCCACACATAAGTGAGACCATAAGGTAATTGACTCTCTCTGCTTGACTTATTTCACTCTGCATAATCTCTTCTAGTCCCGTCCATGTTGATACAAAAGTTGGATATTCATCCTTTCTGATAATATTCCATTATATAGATGTACCACGTC
>CM052801.1:97154651-97188979 GCA_028533885.1 Nasua narica | reverse complement strand
GGGTCATAGGGTAGCTCTATTTTGAATTTCTGGAGGAATCTCCACACTGTTTTCCAAAGTGGCTGCACCAATTTGCATTCCCACCAACAGTGGAGAAGGGTTTCCCTTTCTCCACATCCTCTCCAGCATTTGTTGTTTACTGCCTTGTTGATTTTGGCCATTCTAACTGGTGTAAGGTGGTGTCTCATGGGTTTTGATTTGAATCTCCCTGATGGCTAAAGATGATGAACATTTTTTCATGTGTCTGTCAGCCATTTGTATGTCTTCTTTGGAGAAGTGTCTCTTCATGTCTTCTGCCCATTTTTTGATGTGATTATCTGTTTTTTGAGTGTTGAGTTTGAGGAGTTCTTTATAGATCTTAGATATCAGACCTTTGTCTGTAGTGTCATTTGCGAATATCTTCTCCCATTCTGTGGGTTGCCTGTTTGTTTTGTTGACTGTTTCCTTCACTGTGCAGAAGGTTTTTATCTTGTTGAAGTCCCAAAAGTTCATTTTCACTTTTGTTTCCTTTACCTTTGGAGACAGGTCCTGAAAGAAGTTGGTGTGGCTGATGTCAAAGAGGTTACTGCCTATGTTCTTCTCTAGGGTTTTGATAGATTCCTGCCTCACATTGAGGTCTTTTATCCATTTTGAGTTTATCTTTGTGTATGGTGTAAGAGAATGGTCAAGTTTCATTCTTCTACATATAGCTGTCCAATTTTCCCATCACCATTTATTGAAGAGACTGTATTTTTCCACTGGATATTTTTTCCTGTTTTGTCAAAGATGATTTGACCATAGAGTTGCGGATCCATCTCTGGGCTCTCTATTCTGTTCCACTGGTCTACGTGTCTGTTTTTGTGCCAGTACCATGCTGTCTTGGTGATGATCACAGCTTTGTAGTAAAGCTTGAAATCAGGCAATGTGATGCCCCCAGCTTTGTTTTTCTTTTTCAGAATTTCCTTAGCAATTCGAGGTTTTTTCCGGTTCCATACAAATTTTAGGGTTGTTTGTTCCAGCTCTTTGAAAAAAACCGGTGGAATTTCGGTCAGGATAGCATTGAAAGTATAGATTGCTCTGGGCAGTATAAACATTTTAACAATGTTTATTCTTAATTTTGTTAGTTGTTTCCTATACTGTGCAGAAGCTTTTTATTTTCATGCAGTCCCAATAGTTTATTTTTGCTTTCGTTTCCCTTGCCTCAGGAGACTTATCTAGAAAAAAAGTTGCTAAGGCTGATATCAAAGAGGTTACTGCCTATGTTCTCTTTCAGGAGTTTTACAGTTTCATGTCTCATATTTATCTATTTAATCCATTTTGAATTTATTTTTGTGTATGGCATAAGAAGGTGGTACAGTTTCTTTCTTTTTCATGTTGCTGTCTAATTTTCCCAATACCAACTGTTGAAGAGACTGTCTTTTCCTCATTTCATATTCTTTCCTGCTTTGTCAAAGATTAAATGATTTTCATATACTTGTGGGTTTGTTTGTGGGCTTTCTATTCTGTTTCATTGATCCACGTATTTATTTTTTGTGCCAGTACCATACTGTTTTGATTACTACAGCCTTGTAATATGGCTTGAAGTCCAGAATTGTGATGCCTCCACTTTACTTTTCTTTTTCAAGATGACTTTCAAGATGGTTATTGAGGGTCTTTTGTGGTTCTGTACAAATTTGAGAATTGTTTTTTTTCTAGTTCTGTGAAAAATGCTGTTGGTATTTTGATAGGAATTGCATTAAATATGTAGACTGCTTTAGGTAGTGTAGACATCTTATGAATATTTGTTCTTCCTATCCATAATCATTGAATGTCTTTCCTCTTCTTTATGTCCTCTTCAATTTCTTTCATCAGTATTTTATATTTTTAGGGTATAGGTCTTTCCCCTCTTTGGTTAGGTTTATTCCTATGTATCGTATTATTTTTGATGCACCTGTAAATGGGATTGTACTAAATTCATGTATCATTTCTGGCAGTTTTTCAGGTATTCTAATAGTATCATGTCATCTGCAAATATTGAAAATTTGACTTCTTCCTTGCTGGTTTGAGTGTCTTTTATTTATTTCTGCTATTTGATTGCTGTGGCTACGACTTCCAGTACTATGTTGAATAAAAGTAGTGAGAGTCGACATCCTTGTCTTACTCCTGGCCTTAGGGAAAAAGCTCTCAGTTTTCTCTTTTAAGGATGATGTTAGCTGTGGGTTTTTATATATGGCCTTTATTATGTTGAAGTATGTTCCCTTAAGCCTACTTTGTTGTGGGTTTTTATCATGAATGGATGTTGTATTTTGTTAAATGTTTTTTTCTGCATCTATTGAAATGATTATATGGTTCTTATCCTTTGTTTTATTCATATGTTTTATCATGTTGATTGATTTGTGAATATCGAACCACCCTTATAATCCAGGAAAAAATCTCACTTTATTATGGTAAGTGGTTTTTTATAATATGCTGTTGAATTTTTTTGAGGACTTTAGCATTTTTGCAGGGATATTGGCCTATAGTTCTCTTTTTTAGTACTGTCTTTATCTGGTTTTGTTGTCAGGGTAATGATGACTTCATTGAACGAGTTTGGAAGTTTTCCTTCCTTTTCTACTTTTTGAAATCATTTGAGAAGAATAGGTATTAACTCTTCTTTAAATTTTTGGTAGAATTTGCCTGTGAAGCCATGTGGTCCTGAACTTTTGTTTATTGGGAGTTTTTTGATTATTGATTCAGTTTCTTTGCTGGTGATTGGTCTGTTCCAGTTTTCTATTTCTGTTTCAGTTTTGGTAGTTTATATGTTTTTAGCAATTAATCCATTTCTTCCAGGTTGTCTAATTTGTTGGCGTTAGTTTTTATAATATTCTATTGTAACTGTTTGTATTTATGTGTTATTGGTTGTTATTTCTCCTCTCTCTTGTAATTTTACTTATTTGAGTCTTTTCTCTTTTATCCTTGATAAGTCTGGCTAGGGGTTTATCAATTTTGTTGATTTTTTTTCAGAGAACCAGTTCCTGGATTCATTGATCTATTCCATTACTTTTTTAGTTTCTTTATCATTTATTTCTACTCTAATCTTTATTATTTTCAGCCTTCTTCTGGCTTTAGGCTTTGTTTATTGTTCTTTTCTAGTTTCTTTAGGTGTGGGGTTAGGTTTTTTGAGATTTTTCTTGCTTCTTTTAAGACTTATTTTAGAGGGAGAGAGAGAGCACGAGAGAGTAAGCACAGGGTGTGGGCAAAGGGAGAGGGAGAGACTCAGAGCTCAATCTTGCAACCCTGTCCATGTTGATACAAAAGTTGGATATTCATCCTTTCTGATGGAGGCATAATATTCCATTGTATAGATGTACCACATCTTCCTTATCCATTCATCTGTTGAAGGGCATTTTGGTTCTTTCCACAGTTTGGCAATTGTGGCCATTGCGGCTATGAACATTGGGGTACATGTGGCCCTTCTTTGTACTGCACCTGCTTCTTTGGGGTAAACACTGAGTAGTGCAATTGCAGGGTCATAGGGTAGCTGTATATTTAATTTCCTGCAGAATCTCCATACTGATCATTACTTTAAATTCTTTATCAGTCATGTTGCTTGTATATGCAATGCTATATATATTCCTGATAAACTAAAAATGTGTTATCCTAACCTTTAGTCTGACCATTTATTTCATAATTATATCTTTTAATGAATACAATATTTGATTTGATGAACATTTTTAATCAATATTTTATTTTACGTTTAGTGTTTTTATGCACTAAGAAATATTTACCTACTCTAAAATCACAGTGATGTTTGGCTGGGTTTTTTAGAAGCTTTATTGCTTTATTTTAATGTTTAGATGCATGACTGTCCTTGCAAGCAGGCAAGGTTTATAGTTTCTCTGAAGATAGCCAGATCTTACGTCAACATTTACTGAAAAGACTTTTCTTTTTATCATTATGTTGCTTTCCTACTTTTGTCATAATTAATTGGCCATATAACTGTGGGTTTGTCTCTAAACTCTCTGTGCTGTTCCATTGATGGATCTCAGTATTCTCCTTAAAAACCTTAGCTTTATTGTAAATCTTGAAATTGAATAGTATGATACCTACTAGTGTGTTATAGTTTTATAAGATAGTTCTGGCTAGATTTTTTTTCATATGAATTAGATTAATTTCCATATAAATTTAAGAATCAATGGGTAAATTCCTACAAAAAGCAGGGGGCAAATTTAACTCAATATTTCTTTGAACCTATAGGCAACATTGGAAAAAATTGATATCCAAACAGTATTGAGTCTTATAATCTTACTTCAAAATATACCACTTAATTTTTTAAATAAATCGTATTTTGGAACAATTTTAGATTTACAGGAAAGTTGCAATAGTAGTAGGGAGTTCCCATATACTCCTCACTCACTTTCAGTTCTCTTTTAATGTTACCAGCTTATACCACTGTGATACATGATTCAAAACTAAGAAGCTAACATTAGTATATTGCTATTAATTAAACTCCACACTGTGCTGATTTTACTAGTTTTTGCCATTAAGATCCTTTTTCTGTTCCAGTATCCAATCCACCATATCACACTGTAGTCTTTAAAACCTGTCTCCATCAATCTGTGAGAATTTCTGTCTTTTCTTGTTTTTATGATTATCATAGTATTGAGGAATATTTTTTCCCCAAATATGTTTATTTTAATTTTTCAGTGTTACAAGATTGATTGTTCATGCACCACACCCAGTGCTCCATGCAGTACGTGCCCTTCTCAATATCCACCACCAGGCTCGCCCACCCCCCACCCCCTCCCCTCCAAAACCCTCAGTTTGTTGCTCAGAGTCCACAGTCTCTCCTGGTTCATCGCCCCTCCGATTTCCCCCAATTCAACCTTCCCTTCCTTCTCACAATGCCCTCCATGATTTTCTTTTTTAAGGTACTCTTTTGATTGTCCCCCAATTTGAATTGGTTTGGTTTTTTTCCCTCAAGATTAGACTCAGGATATTGAGTTTCAGAAAAAAATGCCACAGAGGTGAAGTGCCTTTTCCATCACATCACATCTGGCTGTCTATGACATATATGTATTATCACTGATGATATCAGCTTTGATCACTTGGTTATGTTAGTGTTCATCAGATGTCTCCACTGAAAAGTTCATATATTTCCCTTTGCATAATTTATTATTGAAAGCTGGTTCCTAAGTAAAACCCATACTCAGAAATTGCAAGAACAGGGGAAAAGGGGAATTAAATGCCATGTCTTGGAGGGGCACTATATACATGTATTATCTGGAATTACTCTATAAAGATTTGTATCTTCTCCCTTAATTATTTATTTAATCATTTATTTTTATCCATGTGGATTTGTATATTTGCTTTGTACTTTGGGTTATAATCAAATACTGCATCATTCTTTCCGCTGCTACTCTTTTCCAGATTGGGCCATTGAGAGCTCTTTAAGGTTGGCTCCTATGTCCCCTTGACATGTCCCCATTTTTTTGTTTTTGAAACACTTCATAACTCTCTGGAACTATAAGATGATCCAGACTTATCTTGTAATTTTCGTGCCACATTCCTAGATCTAACCATTTATCCAAAAGTCCCTTGTTCCTTTTTATTGGAGAATATCAAGAGCCCAGTGAAGAGCTGAATCTTTACCCCCTCTTAACATCAAAGAGACAGAATGAGGTGGAGGGAGGCAGAGACAAATGGTACTCTGCTTTTTCTCCTCTCCTTTAGGCAGAGGGGCCCAGCATGACAAAACAGCAACAAAACAGGGTGAGTTGGTTACCACTTCCTTTCTCTTTAGTGAAAATGAGGCCTGATGGTGAGCTAATTTTACATTCCTTCGTGGAGGTAATTAGGCTATGTGAGTTGGTTCCCTACTTTTCCTGGGATAATGTCAGTGGGGCTGAGATAAGGGAAGTTGTACTTTACCTATCACATGTCTGTCTACAAAGAGGCAGTGTGAGTCACTGCCCCACTTTTGATAGTGTGTTGTCAGTAGGGCCCAGTGGGAAGCTGAGCATACATACTCACCCAGTCTTCAACAGAAAGACTGCTTGCCTAGCAACAAAAAAGTAAATATGATAAGATGTCTTATTACGTAACTAATATTCCAGATGTTCATTTTTTATTTAATAGAAAATCCCTTGTCATACCAAGAACCAGGAAAATAACAGCATGAGTGAGAAAAGATAACCAACAAACTGAACAGATACCAACAATGAGATGAATCAGATGTTGCCTAAGGGTTAGTGGCTACTATGTATACTTTCATATAATGCTGTATCTGGTATTACTATATTCTTTAAAATTCTCTTTACTTTGTTCTAGCCAATCCTCATTACTCTAATCTCCTGGTTTAGTTAATAACTCATTATATTGTATATTCCTTATTCAAATTACTGTGTTGTTTCTCCTTTCTAATTTGACCCTGAGTATTAATGATTAAAGAATGGTTTTGTGTTTGGGCCTTATCTGAGCCCTTAGATTCAGCTAGCTCTGTTAGGGATAGTTGTTGTAAGGTATTTGGTTTCCAGTGTGGTGACTCAAGTGCCAATCCAGGGAAAAAAATTTAGTGTGTAAGAGAAGTATATAGAAAGGGATGGAGGTATATGCAAATGTTGCAGTGAAATATAACTTTAGTCCCTTTCATTGATGTCAATAAATTCAAGAGAAAGAGTTGAGATATCTTGAGAAATTTTCTTGGATAGACAATGTTTCCTGGGCCATGATCCAGTTCCAAAACTAAGTACTGTGGTGAAAGTATCAAAGAAACCTGTTAACTGATCACAGCTGAGCAATAGAAAAGAGTAGGAGGAAGAATCTGCCTTGTTCTCCTGAATGAACTAAATGGCTACCTCTTCTGCTCCTGCAGTCCCCTGTCCTTGACCTGAGGATGCCCAAATCAGGCTTATGTGGTACTATAAGGAGGATTCAAGTTGGAAAGTCCAGCTCTGTTCCAATTAGAGCTTTATCTGGCCTGTAATATCTAGATATGATGAGTGAGTGGAATGGTCCTTTCTACTTAGCAACGGACTTCTGGGGAATGCAAACTAGTTTTTAATGTGCCAACTGTATTAAGTTGAAACTCAGCAGAAAAATGTAGGCAAATACTCTAAGTCCCGGAGGACAAAGGTAAGGGGGGGGGAGAAGGCTTATTCTCTCTCAGTCCTAAAATTTGTCCCATTATTTCTGAGAATGTGTGAGAATTTGTATGTGTCTGTGTTTGTGTATAATTGTTCTGAAATATGTAGGGATTGTTGTTTGATGCTGGGGTGGCCCTGAATGGTTTTCAGGAGTAATATATAGAGAGAAAACTGACGTAAATGAAATATCCATTCCAAACATGCCTACAGTACAGCATTTAAATAGAATATATCCCATAGAATATGTTAATTTTATTGCTGAGCATTGATTCTGAATTTTGCCATGGAGCAAGGTGCCTTAGAAATGGTCTTAGTTTGATTGAAACTAGGTCCTGAAGTAAGTAACCTGTTTCAAAGGACCCATTGTATAAAGGAAACTGTTTCAAGTATTCAAATGATTATTTTAGAGACTTAGACCTATAAATAATAAACCATGTGATTCAACATTTGAATAACAAAAGAACTTAAGGGCAGCAGAGAGAACATTTGAGAGGAAGAGTGAGTGAGCACAGAGGGAAGGGATAGGGAATGGACTTCCATGAGTGAGAGAAAAAATGTGACTGTATGTTCAGGAGAATTCTATGTCCTCATAACATTGACCATTCCATAAAGAGATGAAATCACAAATGAGAGGTACCAGAGACATAGTCTGATTCTTACAGACAACATTTCAGAAAGGTCAAAGATGAATGTTAATGTTGGGAGGTCAGAGTAAGTGTCATTCATTTCACAAAGAGAAGGGGACCAATCTACCAGGGACTTGGCGATCGGGAATATATCACTTAAGTATTTCTCCCCACATTTCTAGCAGGACCAGAACACTCAAGTTTACTATGCAGTCAAGTTCAGTACAGAACTGCCCATTTCAAAGACCTCTCTGAATTCTTACTCTTCCTACTAAAGACAAACAAAAGGCATGCAGCTGTCTTTATTTTGTTCTCTAGGTGGGAGTATCCTCTCTGCCTTATTCCACCTCCTTATATATTATAATCAGCCACAGAGCATGGCTGAGGTAGAAGTAACTACCAAGCAAAAGACTGTCAGAGCTGAAAGAGGCCATGGGAACTTTGGCCATAAACAGACTTACCACAGACCAGATACGTGGGTCACAGATAGCTCAGATACATTTGTTGAGCACCTGGAAGTTCTAACAAACAATTTTGTGGAATGGGAGCTTGATTTACCTTTTAGTCTATTAAAAGAAAAAAGACATTGGTAAGTCTGGTTTAAATGTCTCTTCTTAGTCCTTTTTCCCCCTTTATGGCAAGTAAATTAGCCTGAAATATGTTTCCAAATCCTCTTTCCTCTCTGCAGGATATGCATAACATGGCTCCCATTCTCTTGGACTATGCCTGATGTGTGGTCTCCTAACACCTTTACATGCCATCTTTCATTTTCTGTTAGGTTCAGTTGGTCATCAGAAAGTCAGAGTGCTGGGTGCACAGAATGGAAAAGTGGGAAAATATACAGTCAACAACCAGACTTCTACTAAAGGGCCAAGCTAATCTAGAGCTGAGAGGAAGAAAAGAGGACATCTCTGAGATTAAGCTTATATCTCTCTTGGAATTGAACAATGAAAAGTTAAATTGTTAGTTTCCCCTCAGAAGATATAGGAGATGAACTTTCTGCCATATCAATATTTGCAGCTCTTAATTGATCTCTTCTTTCCTTCCTAAGACTTTTCGAGTGTTTTTGCTAATATTATGTGGATTTGAAATGAAGAAATTTGGGGATATCAAAGAGTGTGGGGGTTTTGTGGATATTTTGTCATTTTGTATGTTTGGTTTGGTTTGGTTTACTTTGAGGTAAAGCAGATCTCTTAAATACTTAGTTCCTAACAACTTGAAAACCAACACGTTAGAGAGAATAAAAATATTTCCTAAATGAGAAAGTAAAACCAGGAAGAGGTTTATTCTCCTTTGGGTATGAAACCATCCAAAAATACATAGAGCAGGTAAGAGGAAGCTTACTCAAGGAGAAATGGAAGTTGGAAGGCAGTTGGGTGAGAACTTTGGGTATGCAAAGTTCTCATGGAAAAAAGATGAATGTCATGCTGCGGTAGTGGGGATTAGGCAGATATGAAAAGAGCTACATTCGTATAGGGTAGATTGGGCAGAGAAGCCACCTTCAGCCAAGTTGTGTGCAGTGCCTATTTAGGAAGACACTATTCATATATACTGTATTATGAAGTGCACCTTTCTGAGTAATGTACAATAAATACAACTTCTGTGGTGGCTGAAGTCCCTGAGGAAAATTTGTCCCAAAATAACTTAATCAGTGGTCTCTTACCCTTTAGTACAAAGAGATATGGCCAATGAGAAGGAGACTTATACTGGAGTTATAGCCCTTCCTAAATTCTGCTAGATAAAACTCCTTGATTTAGACAATACGAAGACTTGGTCAACATAGTGCTCTCTATACTCAGCAATATAATTCCATCCACCATCTTCATAGATGCAACAGAGTCCTGTGTGGGCTCTTTGTTAAAATTTCAACATGGTTCTAGACAGGTCCCGTATATACACAGGTTATCTGAAAACCCCAGAATGGACACAGACCTGGAAACAGACTAGATGGAATATCCAGTGATTTATTCAACTGGAAAATCACCAAGCACATACTGTGTGCCAGTCCATCTGTGAAGTGCTGTAAATATAGGAGGACAGCAGGGAAAGCAGAACTTAATATCTTCAAGTTGACATGCTATGAGTACAAATATATAATAGTTAATAAATGGGTAGAATGTGAGTTCTACACAACAATCCAGAGTATCTTGGGAAAAGCAGTAAAGTATATTGAGGGTCCAGAAAGGATGAGATGTGGCAATTTCAAATAGAGTGATCAGAGAAGGCTTTTCTGAGAAGGCACTCTGAGCAAAGTTCTGTATTAGGTAAGGAATAGAATCAATCTCTAGTCTCTTAATGCTCCAGGACTTCCCCTCTGCCTTGGCAATGAAAAGGAATCTCAGTTTTTCCTGTTGATCTTTTCTTGCTGTCCATACCCACCTCCAGCCCACATAATTCCATTCTGTTCCAAGGGATTTTGTGATGCAAATTCATGGGAATATTGAGTCACTCTGCTTTGAGAAGTGAAAAGGAAAAGGGAGCACACAAAGAGGCTGTCAAGCTATATAATATATCCCCAAGACAGGAGAATAGGAGTTGAAGGAAATTAAAAAAAAAAAAAAAAGTAGCTGTTGCCATGATACTTTATGTAGAGGGACTTTCTCTTCCCTGGAAGGTTTCCAAAAATCACCAGTAAGAAATTGAATGTATCTTCTAAAAAAAAAAGAAAAAAGAGAAAAGAAATTAAAGATATTTAAAATTGTGCTTTTGCTGGTACTGATTATCTTTGACCATGAAGAATTCAGATCGGAGACTGAGACATCAGTTTCTTGTCTTGAAGAGACAAGAACTATTAAACTGATAGTAGATGTGCACAGATACGTCTAGGAATTAATCAAACTTGCTATCCTCTACTAATATAAAACCAGTATATGGCTATGATGGCTGATGCTTGTGCTTCTGCATTGCTAGTAGACTGAATTTAGAATGACCTAGCACAGGACAACATGGTGGTAAGAGGGAAGGTTGAATTGGAAAGACAGATTGCACTCAAACTCTATGATACAGAGCTCATCACATCTGCAAGGTGAACAGGAGATTTTCTCTTTCTACTATGAGAAGAGAGACATAAAGTGGCCAGTAGGCCTTAAGACATTCAGTTGGGAAGAGACATATGGGGCTAATTATGTTGAGAAGAGTCTTCTTGAAAATAATGGTACTTTTTGGTAAATGTGAGGCTTCCTGCAGCTTTGAATATAGATCAGAGATTTTTACTGTTAAAGAAGGAAGACTTCAAAACTTCTGGACATCAAGATTATTTCCTTTTTTAAAAAGATTTTATTTATTTATTTGACAGAGAGAGAGACAGCAAGAGAGGGAATACAAGCAAGGGAAGTGGGAGGGGGAGAAGCAGGCTTCCCACCAAGTAGGGAGCCCGATGCAGGGCTCGATCTCAGGACCCTGGGATCATGACCTGAGCCGAAGGCAGCTGCTTAACAACTGAACCACCCAGGTGCCCCAAGATAATTTCCTTTATCTCAGTCTTCACTATTGTTTCAATCAAAACTTATAAACTAAGCATTATCTTTCCCAAACTTGCTTGCCTCACCATTTAAAAGGCCTTTCAGCCCCTAGTTGTCAAGTTGTAGAACAAACTCCAATTTAAGACTGAGAATCTTCTTACCTGAACTGTCTTCCAATATTCTTGGGCCTATTTTTAATATATATAATTTAATATTTCATTTTATATACAGTAGTGAGGCTTACTAGTGAACACTTCTGTGAGTTTAGATGAATATGAAAATTGTATAAAAGTGACATAATCCAGGGCACCTGGGTGGCTCATTCAGTTAAGCATCTGCCTTCTGCTGAGGTCAGGATCCCGGATTCCTGGGATGGAGTCCCGTATTGGGCTCTTTGCTCAGCAGGGAGACTACTTCTCCTCTCCCTCTGCCTGCTGCTCTGCCAACTTGTGCATGCTCTCTCTCTCTCTGTCTCTCCCTCAAATAAATAAATAAAATCTTTTTTAAAAATAGTGACAGAATCCAAGATATAGAATAGTACCACCATATCAAAAAAAAAAAAAAATCCTACCAGTTTAGAATCAGAAATCCCCTCAGTGCCCAGACTCTGGAATACATGCACCATATTTGTTTTCTCATATTTTGGTGCCCCAGGCTCTGTAGCATGGGAGAAACACAAGATTCCAGTAGCATGTGTCTTAGACCAAAAAAAAAAAAGAACAGAAAATACAAAAACATACTCAAAGTGACATTACTCCAGTTTAAGACTCAGAAAAACCCGATGCTGAGAGGAATATAAGGGCATCCCTAGGCCCCAAGATCCTATCTGTCTTATGGATCACTCTTGATAAGTAAAAAATATATATATTTTTACTCCTGAGTTTGAGAAAGAAGAGACTTCTACTCTCTCCATCCCACCAATAACTGATCATTGTCCCCACTTTGCTTTCAGGATCTTGTCTGTTTTCACTGCTTATTCTGTGCTTTTAGAGTTGAGATAGGTAACTCAGGTAGAGGGCCTCAGATCTTTGAATGACAAGGCCGCAGTTGGTGTGATGGAGGGCATTTTCTGCTTATCTGGATCTGAGGAATATAAATCACTTGTTGAACGCTTTATTCTAAGAATGGAAAAAAGAGAAAGGTAAGCCATGCAAGGATATATCTTCCATGAGAGAACTGGGGGAAAAGGCTTAAGGTTTCTGAGTTCTGAAAACTGCCATGGAAAACCTGCTGCAGG
The DNA here is from genome assembly GCA_028533885.1 of Nasua narica. Classification (NCBI taxonomy): domain Eukaryota; kingdom Metazoa; phylum Chordata; class Mammalia; order Carnivora; family Procyonidae; genus Nasua; species Nasua narica. The sequence goes on along the minus strand of CM052801.1, from coordinate 97,176,573 downwards.
TGAGAGGATAGCACTTATGAGGGATAGATGAGGGAGAGGGTGGGTGCTGCACACTTCCTTTGGACAAATGTCAGCAGCCACTCACAACCTGAAAGCATGTGATTGTTTCAGAAATGCATGAGGGGATATTTAGGCAGGACCGTCAACCTGGAAATTCTTTGTGTAGTACCCTACTCCAGAGAATGGCAATCATGTGTAACTAAGTATGATTGGCATCTCTGTGAGTGGAGTAATACATGACATGTACAACGTCGATGAGGGTACTGTGGGTGCATTGGGAGTGTTTACTTACATGCAGAGGGATGCTTTCCCTAGAGTGCTGGTCTGCCTCCAACCCCTAGCATCCTACCCACTAGTGCTGGCCTCCATCAAGGGAACTCTCTTAGATACCTTTTCAGAAGCAAGGCCTAGGAAATGAGTTTCCCATGAACTCTCCTCTCATTGTTTCTTCTGGGATTCATATCTCTTTTGCCAAAGTTGGTGTTCCTCCCTGCCTGTGCAGTATTTTTCTTTTTGTAGAAACTTTCTCCTGCACCATCTCAAATCCTTAACCTATTCTTTCCTATCAGCTCCCCTCACTATTTTTAAGGCTTCTCCTTTAGGCCTCCTTAAATTCCCCACTTACTTTCATTTTCTATCCTACTGAGGCTCAATTTTTTTATTCTCAAGTAGTGAAGTTCTTTCTTTCTTCATGGACCCAGAAGACCTTCATTCTTTCAAAAATACCTATGAGTCTAGTGTAAATTATCTATTTTTTAGGGTTTGTGGCAGAATACCCAGAAAAGTTTAGTCATTGATGCAATTTTATTTTGTTACTTTTTATTTTTTATTTTTAAGATTTTATTTATTTATGTATTTGTTTATTTGATAGAGAGCCTAAGAGTGGGGAGAGAGAGAGAGAGATAGAGAGAGAAGCAGATGTCCTGCTGAGCAGGGAGCCAGATGCGGGGCTCCATCCCAAGGCCCTGGGATCATGACCTGAGCCGAAGGCAGAGGCTTAGCCAACTGAGCCACCTAGACAACCCATTTCGTTACTTTTTAAAAGTTAAGTAACATTTTTAATTGTGCAGAAGAGGAGATTGGATGCTACCATGTGCTTGGGTGCTATACTCTGTGCTGGAGAGGTGTCTATAGAGCAAGACAAGAATTTTACTTCCTTGTATTAAGAAAGATAAGCTGGCGCCTCTCTCTAATTCTGATCAGAGAGAGTTGAAGTAGAAATGGGCCTTTGTGGTATTTTGTCTGTATGAGCAAGCCATATAGAGTGCCATGCTTCAATTCTTTGTAAAAGTTTAGTTTTGGACATCTTGTCTCCTACCATCATGGCCACTCTACAAATGCTTACTGATACTGATCACAGTACTTTGTAGTACTTTCTGGTTTCATTTTATTTTCTGTCTTTTGGTTTCTTGTCTCTTGATTTCTTTTGAGTTCTTGTTATGTCTTTTTTTTTTAAAGATTTATTTTATTTAATTGAGACAGAGAGAGAGAATGAAAGGGGAGAGGTCAGAGGGAGAAGCAGGCTCCTCTCAGAGCAGGGAGCCCAATGTGGGACTCGATCCCGGGACTCCAGGATCATGACCTGAGCCGAAGGCAGTCGCTCAACCAACTGAGCCATCCAGGCGCCCCTTGTTATGTCTTTTTCTTTTTAATTTAAAATCAATTAGTTAACATATAGTGTATTATTTGTTTCAGAGGTAGAGTTCAGGGATACATTAGCTGAATACAACACTCAGTGCTCATTCCATCAAGTGCCCTCCTTAATACCCATCACCCAGTTACTCCATCCCCCACCCACCTCCCCTCCAGCAACCCTCAGTTTTTTACCTAGAGTTCGGCATCTCTTATGGTTTGTCCCTTTCTCTGATTTTGTCTTACTTTATTTTTCCTTCCCTTTCCCTATGTTCATCTGTTTCGTTTCTTAATTTCGACATATGAGTGAAATCATATGACATTTGTTTTTGACTTTTTTTTGCTTAGCATGATGTCCTCCAGTTCCATCCATGTCATCGTAAATGGCAAGATTGTGTTTTTAGAGACAGTCTTTTTTTTTTTTTTGATGTTTCATATATGGGATTTGGATGTGAATTTTTCTTTTTTCTTATTTAATTTTGAGTCATTTGTTATTTGATTATTGTTGATTTGTCTGATCTGTAAATAACTGATACATAAACAGTCCCATGCCCAAGACCCTCCCTGAATTTCCAGAGAGTGTCCGTTGTTCCCTAAATTACCTCATGCTTCTCCTTGTAGTAAAACTCCACCCCAACTTAACCCCTGGTAACCATTTCTCTGTATTCCATCCTTAGTATTTGTCTTTTCCAAAATGTCATGTAAGTACAGTTTTATAATATTTTGCTTTTTAGTCTGATTCCTTTAACAAAGACTTTGAAAATCCATCCATGTTTTTATGTGAATCAATGTTCTCTTTGTTTTTATTGCTAAGTAGTATTACAGTTAAATGTGAAGTAAATCTGTTATTTCCAGTTGCTGGTGATTGTGAATAAAGCTACTATAAACTTTCACATACAGATATATGTGTGAAGACAAGTTTCATTTCACTATAAATAGTATGAATAGCTAGAGTGGGATTGCTATGTCTATGCAAAGTTTGTGTTTAAACTGGTAAGAAACTGAAAAAAAAAACTGTTTTTCATAAAGAATTTACCATTTTGTGATTCTATGAGAGATATAGTTGCAAAATTACCACCAACACTTAGAATTAAAATTTTTTTAAATGTTCTAAAGTGGTTGTAGATTTATCATATTTTGGTTTAAACTTATATCTTTATCAACTGGCTATATTGAGTATCTCTTTATGTACTTATTTGCCATCCATCATCTTCTATGGCAAAGTATCTGTTGAGATATTTTCCCATTTTAATGGCTTTTTTATTTTTATTGTGGAATTTTCAGATTTTATTATATAGTCTGATTATAATTCTTTTGACATAAATGTGATTTGCATATATTTTCTCTCAGTCTGTTGTTATTGATTTAATTCTCTTAACTTTAAGTTTTTATATTGTGCTTTCAATGCAATATCTAGGCTCAATTTTAGTCTTAGATATATATATGAATCTTGGTGGACAGATTTTCTTTTGGCATTTTGAATGTCATCCTGCTGTCTTCTGACCCCTATGGTTTCTGGAGAAAAGTCAGCTGTTAATCTTGAGGCTCCCTGGTATGCAGTGAGTTGCTTTTCTTTTACAGTTTTCAAAATTCCCTTTAAAAACGGCATCTTTCTCAATCTCTCCTCTCTCTTCATCCCTTCCATCTCTCTCTCTCCCTGTCTCTTTCTCTTTCTCTTTCTCTTTCTCTTTTACCCCAGCACCAAGATTGAATATAATGTCTTCCATGCCAGATTTCTTTGTATCTATCTTACTTTGGATTTGTAACACATTTTTGTTCTATAGAGATTCATGATTTTTTTTTCTGATTTGTTTCCTTTCTCTTCCTTCTGGTATTTCCATTATGAATATTTTATTGTGCCTTCTGACATTCCACCTTTCTCTGAGGGTCTACTCATTTTTCAGCGTTCATTTTATTCTCCATAAGGTTTTATCATTATTAACCTGTTTTCAAGTTACTGACTCATTTGCTAATGCAAATCTACTGTTGAGCCCCTCTATTGATTTTTTCATTTCAGATATTGTGCTCTATTGATATTTTTCATTTCAGATATTGTACTTTAAAACTCTGGAATATTCTTTCCTTAAAAATTTTTCTACCTATTTTCGATATATGCTTGATGAGATGTACATCTTAATATATACATCAGTATAACTTCCTTTATTTCTCAAATAAGGTTTACTTTTTGAAAATATTCATAATGTTTATTTTAAAGTCTTTATTAAAATGATATTTGGAACCTCTACACAGGAAGTTTCTCTTGTGTGCTTTTCTCCTGTGTACAGGATACATTTCCTTTGCATATCTCATCTCATAAATTCTATTGAAAGCTGGACATTTTAAGTAATTAGTTGTACCAACTCTGGCTAATGATTCCCTTCCCTGGAATTGTTTTGTTGTCGGTATTGATTTTTGCCTTTTTATTTGTCTATTGACTTGGCAATACTGTACTGAAGTTTTGTCTGTCTCATGAACCAGTTTGTGTTTTTCCTATTAGGGCACAGCTTTTGGTATGCACACAGTCATTCTGAGAAGACAGTGGAGTTCTCTTTGACTCTTTTTTTTTCTCATCTGTCAAGCTATCTGCCTCCATTGTATCACACCCAGCCTTTAGACTTTCTAATTGTAAGTAAATTGTTACATAGTTTTCAAAATGCTATAGACAAAAATTGCTCCTGAGTTTGATATAAATAATTTAGATTCTTTTGCACAGGTACTTTTGAGGCAAGTCTTTAAGATTTGTTTAGATACCACGAGGGCTCTTCCTAGCTATCTCTTCACCTTGTTCTCTTTGGTAAACAAGCTGGGCTATATTTTAGCTTATTGCTCCCTGAGTGCCACAGTCTCATTTTATTTACTGACCGCCAAAACCTACATTGTTTTTGAGGGTGTGGTTAGGTTTGAACTTCCACATATTCTGTAACAGATAAAGTCATGTTCTTTACAGAGAGCTGTAATGTTCTCTGTTATTCAGGGTAGCCACTCACAGTGACTAAAAGATTCAAATCACTAATCTGGAGTTGGCACCAAAGGCAGTGGACTACATCTCTCAGAGTGACATTTCTGCTTCACAATAGGGTACTTGTCCATGACAATAGATCTTGTTCTTCTCAGCTTGCCCCACCTGATGTGGAGCTTTCACCCAGTGATTGAGCTGGGGTGGAGTAATTAGAAATTTGGTATTCTCAGATGTTGTACCTGCAATAAAGCCTCCACTATGTGATAGTTGGCTAAGTGGTGGAATAGTGACCCTGAGCTCTCACCATATGTACCTGGTATTTAACATCTGAAACAAACTGAGTTTGTAGAGTGGATGAGAAATGCTGGAGGATTGCAACTTCCATGAATACACTACAGCTCTTGATTGGGAGCTAGAGGGAGATACTAAGGCCTTATGCAGGGCATAGCCCACTTAAATACTCAAACTCCAGCCTCTGATGTCCATCACCATATCTGTGTACCTATATTATGGTGTCTGGACTCCATTTTTCTGGGGAAATGCAGGCACCATATAGCACCAAATGCTATAGGAAATGAAATAACATTTTCTAAACAATCTTTTTCCAGGAAAGGATCCAGAAAACCCAAGGGCTGAAGGAATATAAGGGCATTCAGATCAGGAATATTTTACATCTTGTTTCTCACTCCAAGTAAGAAAAATAAATTTTTACATTCTGGAGTCTAAGGATGATACAGCATTTCTATTGTTTCTACTTCAACATCTACTGTTTATTATTTACTTCTAGGATCCTATGTGCTTTCTCTGATAATTCTGTTTCTTAGGAGTTGAGGTAGGTAACTCAGATAGAGGGACTCATATCAGGTGAGTTAAGCATAGTTAGAAGACAAAAAGTATACTTCCTGCTTAATTAATGCATCTGGGGAATACAAACTGCTTGTTTACGCTTTGTGTATAACAATGGGAAAAGGAACAGGATAAGGCATACAAGGATATTTCTTCCATGAGCAACAGAACCTAACAGTAAAATTTAATATTAATCAGTTCTAAAAACCACCATAAGAAAGCTCTAACACATGAAAGAATAGCACCCAGGTGGGAAGTATGAGTAAAGACAGTGGAGTGGGTGCTATAGAGGTCCTTTGAAGAGTTCCACTGATCACTCATATCTTGAAAACACTAGGGGGTTGTTTCAAAAATGCATGAGTGGGTGTTTAGGCACGACTGCCGTCCCTAAACACACTGTGTGGTACCCTACTGCAGAGAGTGGCTATCACACATAATTTAAAATGATTGACACCTCTTTGAGTGGAGTAACACCTAACATGTGCACCATATGTGATGACACTGTGGGTGCCTTGAAAGTGTTTAGATACTTACAGAGGCATGTTTTCCCTAGAGTGCAAGTATGCCACTCTTACACACCCTTTATTCCTGTGCAAGACTCTCTTAGGCGCCTTTTCAGAGGTAATGCCTAAGAACATAAGGCCCAGAAAAATATCCCTTTGAGTTCTTCTGAGACAAATACCCATTTTTCTAAAGTTGCCTAACTGAAATAAGAACAAGTCTTTCTGTGCTATTATGTTGTTCTATTCTGCCTGAACAGTATTCTTTTTGCAGAGCTTATTCACTATCCCAGTGAAAATATCTGTTAAATTGTACTCATTTATTAGCTCTTCTCCCCATTTATGTAATTCACCAATTTATTAGGGTTTGTGCATCATACTGAGACACTTGTGTTCTTTGATATATTTTTTCTGACACTTTTAAAAGAATTTGTGTATCCTTAGTTTTTCTTTTACTTTCCTTTTGTTGTCCTTAATCTGGTGAGGAAAGAGAAGAGGGAAAAAGGAGATAGAAGGAGATAGAGAATGAATAGATCAATAATCTAGTTCTTTTTTATTACTGAGCAGGGTACCAGCCACAGGTGATAGAAATCTGAGTTTTTTCTAGTTGTTAGCAATTATGTATAAAGCTACTCTATATATTTGCATGCGGATGTGAATGTGAACACAAGATTCATTTTTACTTATGTAAATATCTAGGAGTATCAACTGCAATTTCTGATTCTACAAGTAAGGAGCTCAGAATTTGTCACTACATCCTTACAAAAGGAAAAAGCTGAACAGACTGAAAAATCAAGACCTCCTCTTGAATTTGAAAGAGAGGAGAGGACACAGAGAAAACAACTGCTCCCAAGATTGGACAGACAAACAAGCAAATGCAGGGAGTCTCAGCTTACTGAATTGGAGACTCAGAAGTGGAAATCACTGTGGGAGCTAGCACCAAGGTAGGAAAACCTGAACTTGATGAGTTTCTGCAGGCTTAGTGTGGACAACTCTGAGAATTAAAAACTTCAGGGATATCCAATCAGGAGAGAGCCCACAATTTTGTAAGATTTATCTTCAAGAGATTAACAACATTCCCACAGTAAATATCAAAAAAATATCCCCCTTGGCCTTCTGGCAGGGAGTGGGAAAAGAAACTATTTTAAAATAAGTCAGAGCACTCTACTCTTCTTAACAAGGCCTGTCCTCAAAAGAAAGTATTTAACCAAAGCGTAATTTGCTAGGGTATTATCAGAGCATAACTGATCTGGGGAAGGGAAAACCCAACTTCAGGCAACCCTAGCCACCTTACCTAAAAGAGGAGGAAGAAACTGAGGAAAAAAACGTATGAAGCTCACAGTCCAGAGGCATATACTTAATAAAAGCAGAAACCCATGATAGGACTATAGAACACTTCCTCTCCCCTTACAACCTCACCACTACATTACTGAAGGCCATTTATAGCAATCCCTTTTACCTTGAACATCATTTTCCACTGTTTATAAGCACAAGTTTCATGTTACTTGTGCAAACAAGTAGGAGTGGAATTTGTGTGACTTATGGCAAGTAAAGATAAATTTAAAATAAATAAGAAAAAAAATCTCTTTTTGCCGGAACTGCTTTAACATTTTTTGATACCATAAAAAATGTATCAAGTTTCCAGTTACCCATATTTTCACCAGTACCTGGAGTATTGACAGCTTTGGTCTGGTGTTGTTTTTATATTAGCCATTGTAATATTTGTGTAACTTTGTTTTTTTAACATTTGTGTAGATTTTTCTTGTGGTTTCAATTTGTCTCTTTATATTGACTACAATATAGCAGTTGCCCATCTCTTAATTTTCGTATTTGCCATTTACATTCCAAATTTTATTACATTGCTTGATTTATTATTAATGACATTTAAGAGTTTTTATAGTTTCTGAATACAACACCTTAGATGCAAACATGATTTGCACATATATCTCAATCTATGTTGTGTTTTTTTATTCTCTTAATAGTGCCTTGTTCAGGGCAAACAATTTCAGTTTTCATAAAGTACAATTTACCATTTTTTGTTTTATGAGTTCTTTTAATTCCATATCTAAAGGCTATAGTCTTAGAAATTTGATTCTTGTTGGACTGTCATTTTGTTTCAGCACTTTGAATATATCCTCCCACTGCCTTCTGGCCTCCGTGGTTTCTGTAGTTAGCTCTTAAATCTTGTAAGCATCCCTTGTATGTAATGAGTTGTTTTTGTTTTCCAGCTATCAAGATTCTCTCTTTTTCTTTGGCAGCAACAGGCTGAATATAATGCCTGTTGGTATGGACTTCTTTGTGTTTACCCTATTTGGAGTTTGTGGCACTTATTGTATGTGTAAGTTTTTTCAACAAATTTAGGACATTTTCATTTTCAAAAGCACATTACATTTTTTTTGCCCTTTTTCTCTTTCCTTTCCTGCTAGTTATCCCATAATGTATATTTTGTGTACTTACTTTCTAATGTTCCACATTTCTTAAGGCTCTAATAATTTTTACTCATTCATTTTACTCTTTTTCTTATATGCACTATCAATGTTCAAGTTCATGAGTTCTTTTTCTTTTCTTTCTACTTATAATCTACTGTTGAGAACCTGTTATTGTATATTTACTTTTTTTATGTAAGCTCTATGCCCAGCATGGGGCTTGAACTCATGACCCTGAGATCAAGAGTTGCCACCTAAGTCAGCCAGCATCCTTGTTAGATATTTAAAATCCAGATTTTCCTATTTTGAAAAAAATATTTTCTACCTCTTTGTTGCTATACTTTACCTTTTAAAATTTATTTTTATTCAAGTATAATTAACATAGAGTATCATATTAGTTTCAGATGTACAATATAATGATTCAGCAATTCTATACATTTCTCAGTGCTCATCAAGATAAGTGTACTCTTAATCCCCTTTATTGATTTCATCCTTCCCACAACCTACCTCCCCTTTGGCAACCATATTTTTGTTCTATTTAAGAGTTTGGTTTTTTTTGTTTGTTTTTCTCTCTCTTTTGCTTTGTTTTTTCATTTGCTTTGTTTCTTAAATTCCATATGGGGTGAAACTATATGGTATTTGTCTTTCACTAGCAGACTTATTTCACTTGGCTCTTAAATTTTGTGAGGATCCCTTGTATGCAATGAGTTGTTTTTCTTTTCCAGCTACCAACAAAACAAAAGGCAACTTACTGATTGGGAGAAGATATTTGCAAGTGATATATCCAATAAGGGGTTAATATCCAAAATATATAAAGAACATATACCACTCAATACCAAAAAAACCCAAACAATCCAATTACAAATCTGAATAGACATTTTTCCAAAGAAGATGTACAGATGGCTAACAAACACATGAAAAGATGCTCAACATCACTCATCACCAGAGAAATACAAATCCAATCACAATGAGATACCCCTCATACCTGTCAGAATGGCTAAAATCAAAAACACAAGAAACAAGTGTTGGCAAGGTTGTGGAGAAAAAGAAAATCTTGTACACTGTTGGTGGGAATATAAATTGGTACAACCTCTAGGGAAACAGTATGGAGGTTCCTCAAAAATTCAAAATAGAATTATCATATGATCCAGTAATTCCACTACTGAGTATTTACTCAAAGAAAACAAAAATACTAATTTGGAAAGATATGTATTTCCCTGTTTATTGCAGCATTACTTATAATAGCCAAGACATGGAAGTAGCACAAGGACTCATCAATAGATGAATGGATGTGGTGTATATATATTATATACTATAGAGTATTAATTCAGCCATTATAAAGAATGAAATCTTGCCATTTATATACTTTAGAGTAGACCTTATCATCATAATTTCCTTTACTTCTCAAACATGGCTTTTATTTCTTTGAAAAAGTTTATAATGGTTGCTTTAAAATCTTTGAATGTTAATATAACTTCTGGGTACTCTCATGGACAGTTTCTGTCATCTTTTTTTCTCCTGTGTAAGAGTTACATTATCTTTTCTTTGCATATCTCATAATTTCCTATAAAACAGTACATCCTGTACTCAGGATATTGATACCTTCCTCCTGGGGATTGTATAATTGTTGTTGTTGTTTGCTTTTTATTTGTTTATTGAATTGGCTGGGGTATGTTAGTGAAGTCTATTTCATCTGGTATGAGTTTTCTTATGTTGTTCCTTGGGGGGCACAGCTTTCTGTAGGCACATAGTTACTTTGAGATGACACTAGTTTTAGTAGGATTCTCTTTGTTTCTTTTCCTATCCCTCTGTCAAGCTGTCTATCTCTGTGTGTATTATGCCCAGCTTTTAGGTTTCCTAATCAAATGCTGACTTTTTCAGAAGTCATAGGGAAGTTTTCAGAAATAGCTTTCAGAAATGTCATAGGGGAAAAAACACCTCCCTCAGAGTTAAATAAAAATAACTTGAATCACATTGAACAAGTAGTTTTTTGATTCAAGTCTTTCAGATTTGTTTTGATATTAGGAAGGCTCTTATTAGCTGTCTCTTTACCTGGTATTTTCTGGTCGACAAAGCTAGATCATAGATTAGCATATTACTTTCATATAGGTACCAACCTCATTTTATTTACTTAGCCCCAAATCTGCATTGTTTTCTGGAGTGCCATCAGGCTTGACTTCCCTTACACTATGTTACAAATGAAGTCATGTGAAGTTATATTTTTAAAGAGAGTTTTAATACTCTCTGTTATTCAGACCAACCTCTTACATGGGGCAAAAATCTCTGATTAACTGCTCTGGAGCCTGGGGTATGGGCAGTGTCTTGCCTTGCTTCTCTCACACTGACACTTGTGCTGTATGAACAGAGTGCTGATTGGTAGTATAGATTCTGGTCTTTTCAACCTGTCTAGCCTAGTATTAAAACTCTTCCCGACAGTTATTCTCAGGCAAGAATGATCAGGGATATAGGATTCTTACCCTGTCACAACCCCAGCAGAGCTTCCACCATAAGATAGTGTGCTTAGTATGGAAATAGTACCCCTAACATTTCACCACATGTACCTGGTATTTAGCCTCACCAACACAAAGCTTGGAGTGGGGCATATGAGAAATGCTGGTGACTTTCTCCTTCCACGAAGACATTATAGTCCATGAAGACATTGACTAGTGTCCCAGACTAATCTGTCCAGGTAAAGAAGAGTACCTAGTTGCAGGTCTCAAAGAGAGAAAATGTAAAAATATGCTCTAAAATATCTTGCTTGAGGAAAAGGCTCAGAAATCTTACAAGCTAAAAGCAATATAAGAGCATCATAGGTGCTTAGAATATTTTCTGGCTTGCAGATCATTCTTGGTAGAGTAAAATGGGCTTTTCTCACTCCTATATTTGAAGAGGAAAGGGATTTCTACTCTTTCCATCACACCAACCACTAATTATTTTCCCATTCTTTGCTTCTAGGACATTGTGTATTTTCTCTGCTTATTCTGTGGTTCAGGAGTTGAGATAGGTACTCAGGTATAAAGAATCAGATCTTTAGGTGACAAGCACAAGTTGGTAATATCAAGTATATTTTCTGATTAATTATTGGATTTGGAGAATGCAAACTTCTTGTTAGTGTTTTATATATATATAACAATGATAAAAGAAACAAAATAAAGCATATAAAGGTATTTCTCCCATGATCAGGAATACCTAACAGGAGGGCTTAATGGTTCTTAGTTCTAGAAATTGCCTTGAAAAATTCTAAAATATGAATAGACAACACTCAGGAAAGGATGGATGTGAAAAGACGTGGAACAGGTGCTATAGAAGTCCTTTGTACAAATGCCAGGGGCCAATCACAGCCTGAAAACACTGAAGGGTTTTCCAAAGGAGCACAAATGGGTGATTAGGCTGGACCGACATTGTTAGGCATTCTTTGTGTGGTACTCTACTCCAGAGAGCGGCAATCATGTGTAATTGGATATGATTGACACCTCTATGAGTGGAGTAACATATGATACATCCAACATGTGATGCCACAGTGGGTGCATTGAGCATATTTAGTTGCTTAGAGAGTGATGCTTTCCCTAGAGTACAGCATTTCCCCTAAAACCCTCCTCTGTGTGAGACTAGCTCAGGAAACTCTCTAGATGAATTCTCAGAAGCAAGTCCTAGGAACTGAAGGCCCTAGAAAAAACCTTCCCATTGAGTTTCCTATGGGATTCATATTCATTTTACCAAAGTTACTTGCTACCTGAGAGTAAGACTTTCAGTGCTTTCATGTTGTTCTACTCTATCTGTATTTTTCCTTTTTGTCAGAAGGTATATCCAATCCAAAACCCTAAATATGATAAAAATGTTCTCACTTATCAGCTTCCCTTCCCATTTTCAAGTCTTTTTTTTTCCTGGTGTTAAAAATTCAGGCCACTGATTACACTTAAAAAAGTTCAGTGTAATTAAGATACAGTGATATATTAATTTCAGGTGTACAATATACTGATTGAACAGTTCCATATATTATTGGTGTTCATGAAGATAAACATATTCTTAATCCCCTTCAACTTTTTTAGCCATCCCCTGACCCACCTCTCCTGTGGTAATCATCTGTTTGTTCTTTATAGTTAAGACTCTGTTTCTTGGTTTATCTCTCTCTCTCTTTTTTTCCTTTGTTCATTTGTTTTGTTTCTTGAATTCCACATATGAGTGAAATCATATGGTATTTGTCTTTCTCTGACTGGCTTATTTTGCTTAACATTATACTCTCCAGATCCATCCATATGCTGTTGCAAATGGCAAGATTTCATTCTTCTTTATGGCTGAATAATATTCCGTCACAATACATATATATACCACATCTTCTATATCTACTCATCAGTCAATGGGCATGTGGGCTGCTTCCATATCTTGGCAACTGTAAATAATACTACTATAAACATAGGGGTGTATATATCCCTTTGAATTAGTGTTTTTGTATGTTTGGGTAAATGCCCAGCACTGCAATTCCTGGATGATAGTGTAGTTCTATCTTTAAATTTGAGGAATGTCTATACTGTCTTCCATAGTGGCTGTAGCAGTTTGCATTTTCAGCAGCAATGCACAGGAGTTCCCTTTTCTCCACATCCTCACCAATACCTATTTTTTCTTCAGTTTTTGATTTTAGCCATTCTGACAGGTGTGAGGTGATGTCTCATTATAGTTTTGATTTGCAATTTTCTGATGAAGTGTGATGTTGAGCATCTTTTCATGTGTCTGTTGCCCTTCTGTATGTCTTCTTTAGAGAAATGTCTGTTCATGTCTTCTGCCCATTTTTAAATTGGATTATATGCTTTTTTATGTTGAGTTTTATGAGTTCTTTATATTTTTTGGATACTAATCCTTTATCTGATATGCTATTTGCAAATATCTTCTCCCATTCTGTAGGTTGCCTTTTAGTTTTGTTTATTATTTTCTTTGCTGTGCTGATTTTTATTTTGTTATAGCTCCAATAGTTTATCAAAGAAATTACTACCTGTGCTCTCTTCTAGGATTTTTATGGTTTCAGGTCTCATACTTAGGTATTTAATCAATTTTGTTTAGTTTTGTGTTTAGTATAAGAAAGCAGTCCAGTTTCTTTTGAAAACTGTGCATGTTGCTGTTCAGCTTTCCCAACATATTTTGCTGAAACAACCATCTTTTTCCAATTGGATACTCTTTTATGCTTTGTCAGAGATTAATTGATCTTATAATTATGGGTTTATTTCTGGGCTTTCTATTCTATTCCATTGATCTATGTGTCTATTTTTGTGCCAGAATCATACTGTTTTGAGTACTACAGCATTGCAGTATAACTTGAAATCTTGAATTGTGATACCTCCAGATTAAGATTGTGTTGGCTATTCAGGGCGTTTCATGGTTCCATACAAATTTTAGGATTATTTGTTATAGTTTTGTGAAAAATGCAGTTGGTATTTTGATAGAGATTTCATTACATCTGTAGATTGGTTTGGTTAGTACCAACATCTTAAGAATATCTGTTCTTCCAAGCCATGAGCATGGAATGTTTTTCCATTTCTTTGTGTCATCTTTAATTTCTTTCATTCATGTTTTATAGTTTTCAGAGTATAGGTCTTTCACCTCTTTGGTTAGTTCCTAGAAATCTTGTATTTTTGGTGCAATTATAAATGGGATTGTTTTTATTTCTCTTTCTGCTGCTTCATTATTGATGTGTAGCAATGCAACAGATTTCTGTACTTTGATTGTATATCCTGCAATCTTACTAAATTTACTTATCAGTTCTAGTAGTTTTTTGGTGGACTCTGAAGTTTTCAGTATATTATATTATGTCATCTGCAGATAGTGGAAGTTTTATTTCTTCCTTACCAATTTGGATTCCTTATATTTCTTTTTGTTGTCTAATTTCTGTGGCTAGGACTTCCAGTACTATATTGAATAAAACTGGCGAGAAAGACATCCTTGTCTTATTGCTGACCTTAGGAAAAAAGTTCTCAGTTTTTCCCCATTGAGTATGATGTTAGCTATGGGTTTTTCATAAATGGCCAAGCACTATTGCTCTGAATATTACTTTCATAATATTTAGTTATTATAATGCATGGGCATGGTATATCTATATTTGTTTCTATCTTCTTCAGCTACTTTCGTCAGTGTTTTGTTGCTTTTAGCATAGATGTCATGCACACATTTTATTACATTTACTTTCCCATGGATTTTGTCCATAACAACCTTCATATCACATATCAGATAACTAAATCAAAGACAGCTGGAGGACTTGCCCAAGGAAACATGTTAACCTGGGATAGGATGATTACAACAATAATCATGGCAAAAACAGACATTTACACAATGCTTCATGTCTTTCATTTCAGGCTTACTATGTTCTAGGAATATTTCTAAGCTGTTAATGTACGTGAATTCAGCTAAACTTTACAAGAACCCCCTAAAGTAGGAGCTGGTGTAATTACCCTTATTCAACTAATGAGAAAAGAAAGGAAAAGGAAGTTTAATAATTGCCTTAAGATCGCACATCTGTCAAGAGACAAAACTATTATTTGAACCCAGTCAGTCACTATCCAGTGCTCCAGCTTTAAGTTAACATATGGCCCTACCTCAAGTCCTTTGATTCTAAATCCAGCACTAGTATGTTTTGAACATCTGAGGCAAGTACAGTCTTTTATGTAGAGTTTGGATAATTGCCCAGATTACAAGGTGAAGGAGGTCTGAGAAAACACTAATACTCATACCTGAAGAAGAAATCATCTAGAATAGAATGGGGTGCATTTGCATCCAGGACCTTCAAACTTTATGTGAGGACACTAGGATGTCTTATTATGTTTTGTCTACAAGCTTCTCCTTGGGATTGAGTCATTGGGTGTGATGGAATTAGAGAGAGGAGAAAGTTGAAATTTTTGAACATTGCACAGAGAACTTTAAAATCCTTTTGGTCAGGGTTTTTAACAGAATAACAACAAAAAGAGTTGGGTTTTTTTCCCCAAATATGTTTATTTTATTTTTTCAGTGTTACAAGATTAATTGTTCATGCACCACACCCAATACTCCATGCAATACATGCCCTCCTTAATACCCACCACCAGGTTCGCCCAACCCCCCACACCCTCCCCTCCAAAACCCTTAGTTTGTTGCTCAGAGTCCACGGTCTCTCATGGTTCATCGCCACCTCTGATATCCCCCCATTCACCCTTCCCTTCCTTCTCACAATGCCCTCCATGTTTTTCCTTACACTCCACACGTAAGTGGGACCATAAGATAATTGACCGTGTCCGCTTGACTTATTTCACTCCGCATAATCTCTTCCAGTCCTGTCCATGTTGATACAAAAGTTGGGTATTCATCCTTTCTGATGAAGACATAATATTCCGTTCTATATATGTACCATATCTTTTTATCCATTCATCTGTTGAAGGGCATTTTGGTTTTTTCCACAGTTTGGTGATTTTGGCCATTGCTGCTATGAACATTGGGGTACATGTGGCCCTTCTTTGTACTGCATCTGCTTCTTTGGGGTAAATACCCAGTCACAGACATATATATATGAATCACACACACACACACATATATATATATATATATATATATATAGAGAGAGAGAGAGAGAGAGAGAGAGGTTATGATGGTTTCAGTAATTTATACCAATTTATATCTACCATTACCCATTGTAAAAGGAAACGAGGCAGGGATAAAGGCAGGCTTCCCTCTTTAGCAAGCCAAGGAAAGGTGAATGTTTTCTGCTTGTTGAGACCTGGACTGCCAATGCCTGAATGTCACCCAAAAACAAGATTGTTATTCTAGTTTTAATCCACATAAAAATTCACTAAAAGAGATGGGAACATACCTCAACTTCAAATCTGGATCTGGTCCAAGGTACTGTCTAGTAAACCAACATAATTTAAGTATCCTAAAAACTCTTTTTGTTTTTTACTGTCTTGTTGATTTTGGCCATTCTAACTGGTGTAAGGTGGTATCTCAGTGTGGTTTTGATTTGAATCTCCCTGATGGCTAAAGATGATGAACATTTTTTCATGTGTCTGTTAGCCATTTGTATGTCTTCTTTGGAGAAGTGTCAACAACAAATGTTGGAGAGGATGTGGAGAAAGGGAACCCTCTTACACTGTTGGTGGGAATGCAAGTTGGTACAGCCACTTTGGAAAACAGTGTGGAGATTCCTCAAGAAATTAAAAATAGAGCTACCCTATGACCCTGCAATTGCACTACTGGGTATTTACCCCAAAGAAGCATATATATATATGTCTGTGACTGGGTATTTGCCCCAAAGAAGCAGATGCAGTACAAAGAAGGGCCACATGTACCCCAATGTTCATAGCAGCAATGGCCAAAGTCACCAATATATATATAGACATAGAGAGAGAGAGAGAGAGAGAGAGAGAGAGAGAGAGAGAGACAGAAATCCGTAGCTTTTATTTTGTGAATTAAAGACTAAGCTAAGCCCACATGTGCATGTAAAGAAGGGCTGTGTGGGGGTGGGTGGGAGAGAACGGTGTTAAATTCTGGCAGCTCTCTCAGATCTTCAGAAGCTATAGATGTTGGGCAAGTTTCTTGTCTCTGTTTCATCAGATAATATTCCTAATGGGAACAAAGGAGAAGGGGCTCTGACCACAAATAGGAGTCAACTTGGGGCCAAAGATGACTTGGGGAAACCCAGTTTAAGTTTAAAATCCAGTTTTAACTTACTTTCTCTCCTCATTGTGAATAACACAGACAAGTTTGTATTTTTCCAAATTTTTCAACTTCCTAATCCACAAGCTTTTTTATAACCTGGTTTCCATGCTCTTAAACCAAGAATGTTTTCCGGTTTTAGAATCTATTTACCTACTTCCTTCTATGTTTATCTTAGGATGTTTGTCCAGGCCAGAAAAATACATACACATGGAGGCCTGTGTCTCAAAATGGAAAATTTGGAAAAGGTCCTCTCTACAACCAGACCGCTGATAAAAAGCTGAGAATTTTAGCGATGAGAGGAGGAACAGTGTATTTCTAGGCTTTAAAGCCATTTTCTTTCTTGGAAATCAATCCAGGTGAGTTTTATATTTTGTTTCCTCTCTGGAGTAAGAGGAGAAAAGAGATTTCTACTTTCTACTTGTTGACAACTATCAGTGCCTCTCTCCTTGTCTCCCTTAAAATTATTTATGCATGTATTCTATTTATTTTGTGATTTTGTCATTAAGATTTGAAATTCCAAATAAGGGTGAATTACTTTTCAACTGCTAGATAACATTTTATTCCAAATTAACAGCTGTAAAAAATATCCTGTAGCTTCTGTGGGTCAGGAGTCTATCTACAGTTTAAGTGGATCCTTGGCTCAAGGTCTAACAAGGCTGACATAAAGATTTTGACCAGAGTTGTGATCTCATCTGAAGCTCAAGGTTCTCATTTAAAATTGGCAAAATTGGCAAAATTCACTTCCTTTCAGCTGTAGAACTGAGGCTCTATCTTTTTGGAGACTTCTGTTGTTCCTTGCCATTTGACTCTATCCAAAACATGGCAATTTGCTTTCTTAAGGCTACTCTCTCTAGTCTCTAGCCCACCTTTTTTGAGGTATTATTGCACTTCCAGAGGAAATATTGATGAGCCAAGGCCCCAGTCGTTTTTAACGGGGCTGGAAAAAACATTCAGACAACGCACTAAGTTGTTTCATCTCATATTTTATGATTTCATCAAAAAGGAGATGGAAAGGGGGTAATTATATGCAAATTTTCACTCTGGTGATAATTCAAACATATATTTTTAAGCTCAAGATATTGATAACATATTGGCAAGTTCTTGTCCCCACTTATGTGAACAATGCCAGCCACTCAGAATATCCTAATGATAATGAACATGTTCAGAGAAAGAGGTCAGTGAGGAGATACTGTATCTTCTTTTAAAGTGCTTACCTAATTAGGTCAGATCTACTTAGGATAATCTACCTTCTGATTAAATCAAATTCAAAAGATTGATGACCTTAATTACATCTGTAACATCCATTTGGCTAATAAACATAATATAATCATGGGGATGATATCATATAAAATTCAAATTTCTGCTCACACAAAAGGGGAGAAGAGTATGCAGGGCATGTGCATGGGGACTCATCTTGAGACTATCTTAGAATTCTTCCTTCCATTAAGGCACTTGAAAGTTTGAGGAGGAAGATTGGGATGGAGAAGGATGTGGGGTGTGTGGTGATGGGACCTTCAACTTTGGAGGGAAATAAATTGTATATAAAGCATCACTTCTAATTACTTAAAATTTAACAGATTAACACAAATGAGGTTCTATCTTGTTTTTTAATTTTATTATTTTCATTAACATATAATTATTATTTGTTTCTGGGGTACAGGACTGTGATTCATCAGTCTTACACAATTCACAGCACTCACCATACATAGCACATACCTCCCCAATGTCCATCACCCAGCCACACCATCCCTCCCACTCCCCTCCACTCCAGCAGCCCTCAGTTTGTTTCCTGAGATGAAAAGTCTCTTATGGTTTGCCTCCCTCTCTGGTTTCATCTTGTTTCCTTTTTCCCTCCCTTCCCCTATGATCCTCTGTCTTGTTTCTCAAATTCAATGAGGCTGTATCTTATGTGAGTGAGAGAAGAAAAGAAGAAAGGATCATTCTCTCTCAGCCAAAAAACATGTAAATCAAGCAGGCAGCAGGTGCAGGGAGAAATGGAAGAGGGAGGGCATTGTGGTAGGTGTCTCTTAGATGTTTCGCATAAATCGTAGGTACCCCACAAGGGCAGGAAGCATCAGGTATTATAAAGGTTAACCTGGCTGGGGAGCATTTGGGCAGAGCTGCCACATTTAATAAAGCTTTGTGCAGTGCCCCACTCAAAAAAGTGCCATTCAGGTATACTAAAATATGATTGGCACTTTTTTGAGTGTGGTAATTCACAACATGTACAACCACATGTCGTGGCCCTAGAAGAGGTAGCATGATTGTCCGTGCACAGTTGCGCTCACTTTGGCCAAACCACCATCCTCTCAGAAGACTCTTAAGTGCCTCTGGAAGACCAGACCTAGGATCTGAGAGGGTCCTGGGGAAAGTTCCCATTCAGTTTCTCCAAATACTTACATACCCTTGTTCAAAAGGGGGCCTGAGACCTTGGAACAAGATTTGGATTGGGTCTATCACTCTCCTTCTCTTTTGCCATTTCCTGTTGTGCACTAAATCCACTTTTCCTAGGAGCTTAGAAGCTCTTCCTACTTTAATATCCTTTCTTTTTTAAATTATTTTTATTATGTTCAGTTAGCCAACATCTAGTACATCATAAGTTTTTGTTGAAGTGTTCAATGATTCATCAGTTGCGTATAGCACCCAGTGCTCATCATACCACATGCCCTCCTTAATACCCATCACCCCTCAGCCCCCTCCCTTGTGTAACCCCCAATTTGTCTAATATTCTTGTATCAGTAGCAGTTCAGATGGTGACCAGAACTTTTCATTCAGTTAGTCTCTTAAAACATTTTATTTTAATTACTTTTTGTGTCTTATGTGAAATATAAACATTTATTGAAATGATAAGACCTTTGAACTAAAAGACATGGTGCATAGACTTTTCTTTCTGTTCTTATGGGGTCCCATCTTAACCAAGCTTCTTCAAAGAGAGACTAGAAGACTAGAGAAACAAACAGGTAAAACATGGCAAGCAATACAGTTGTGGACACCTTTCAGAACTGTGGCAATTCATGGGAAGCGCTTTGTATATTATACATTCCTGTGTTGGAAAATTAGTATATCCCGATGCCCTCAGGCTTTGAATTACAACAGAGCATTGAATTGCCAATTGATGTTTGTCAATATTACTATTTCCCAACAGCCGCTTATCTTTACCTCAAGCCTTGGTGGAAATTTAGGTTGCAGTGAAGAGAATGGAAATTTCTCTTAATATCTTTACAAGTGCATCCTATGTGTCTGCTGTTCAGTGTTCGTTCCATTTTTTTCCTGCCCTGATTCTCAGCTACTCCTGATTTGAGCTAGACTGTGAAAGTAACTAATTGAAAATTTTCTCAAACTTTGGGTATATTTGGGAGGGTGTGTACATGTACACATGCACAGATGTTTTGGAACTCTTGTGTTTGTGAGGGTACACTGTACTGTTCATTTTTTGTGTTTGTGATTTATGGATTTTATTCTTATTTGGTCTTGATTTGTTTGCTGTACATTTATATTTTGGTTTGGATGTTTGTTTTTTGTTGTTCTCTTGTTTTAGGGCTTTGTGCAATTTTATGTTTGAATTTTTTATTTTCTTTGCCACTGATGATTTATGTGGTGTGTGTGTGTGTGTGTGTGTGTATTTAAGAATTTGTGAATCTTGTCTTGCTATTGTCATTTTAATTGTTTTTTCCTGTGAGTGTGTGCTATTATCTGAGTCATTATTTGTTTTTGCATTTCTATTTGTTGGAATTGCCTCTATATGTGTTGAGGATTCTTTTGCTTATATCTCGGTTTGAGTTTATTCCTTTTATTATTTTTTGTCATTGTTGTTTGCTTGTGAGTTTTTGTTTATGGTTTCTCTTGGCAGTTAATCTCAAATGTCCCTGAAATGTATAAAGCTGGTGAAATGAATACTTTGAGGTTGCTGAGAGAGACAGGGATGGGGGAAAGCAGAAGAAATGGCATTGGGCTTTGGGTGGATGAAGAGCAATATTCCTATTTGGGGGTCCATTGTTTTTCTGTGAAGAGTTTTGTAAATCAGCTTTCTATAAGTAAAATTTACATATGATAAAATTTACCATATTTAGTTATATAATGTAATGAGCTTTTACAAACATATTCAATAAGGTAGCTAACAGCCCAAAATTTCTGTTAGCGCCTCAAATTCCTTCATGTCCATTTGTAGTCAATCCCCTTCCCTTCTCTTTGGACCCTGGAAACTACTGATCTATATTCTATCACTACAGTTTTGTTTTTCCATAATTTCATATAATTGAAATCATACAGAATGTAGTATTTATATATTTTGCTATTTTCACTTAGCATAATACACTTACTATTCATAACATTATGTATGTTCCTTTTTATTACTAAGTAATTTTCTATTGTATGGATATACCATAGTGTTTTTAATCCATTCACTTTTGAAGGATACTTTGTTTCCAATTTGGGGCAAATAAGAATATAACTGCTATAAGCAGTTGAATATAGCTTTTTGTGTGAACATAGTTTTCATTTCTCTGGAGTAAATACCTAGCAATAAGATTACAGAGCCATATGTAACTGTATGTTTAAGTTTGTAAGAAGGGGCCAAACAATCAAAGTGGCTGTACCATTTTGTACTACCACCAGAAATATGTGATATCTCCAATTGATTCACATCTTAACTTTTAATTTTATTTATATGGGTCTGTTTCTGAACTCTCCATTCTATTCCAGTGATCTATTTAGCTGTTCTTTCACAAATACCATACTTTCTTGATTTCAGAAGCTTTGTTTTTTTTAAGGATTTCCCCCCCCCAAATATGTTTATTTTATGTTTTCAGTGTTACAAGATTGATTGTTCATGCACCACACCCAGTGCTCCATGCAATACGTGCCCTTCTCAATACCCACCACCAGGCTTG
>CM052801.1:97119576-97154551 GCA_028533885.1 Nasua narica | reverse complement strand
ATACAAAAGTTGGGTATTCATACTTTCTGATGGAGGCATAATATTCCATTGTATAGATGTACCCCATCTTCCTTATCCACTCATCTGTTGAAGGGCATCTTGGTTCTTTCCACAGTTTGGTGATTGTGGCCATTGCTGCTATGAACATTGGGGTACATGTGGCCCTTCTTTGTACTGCATCTGCTTCTTTGGGGTAAATACCCAGTAGTGCAATTGCAGGGTCATAGGGTAGCTCTATTTTAATTTCAGAAGTTTTGTATAGTAATTGTTGAAATCAGACAGTGGTAGTCCTCTAACTTTATACCTATTTTTAAAAATTGATTTGGCTATTCTGGTTCTTATGTTTCCCCTATACCTTTTAGAATCAAATTGTTGATATCTACAAAAATTCTCAAGGAGATTTTGATTAGGATTTTGTTGAATTTATGGATCCATGTGGGAAGATTTGACATCTTACAATACTGACTCTTCCAATATATGAGAATAGTATATGTCTTTATTTATTTATAGCTAAGTGAATAATTTTGTTCTAGATTATGATACCATTTAAAGTGTTTATAATTGTTCATTGACAGTATATAGAGATATTATTAATGGTTTGCTGCCCATCTCTCAAGGATCACTGTCTTTCAATGCCTGATTTCTGGTAACTTGTAAGCTATTGTTTCCTATTTTGGCAGTTATTTTGGCAGTTTTTCTCATTATTTCAGGTAGGAAGATAAATTTGTTTCCTGTAACATCATCTTGGCTGGAAATGTACAACATACACACATAGGTGGTGGCTCTAAAATTGGCAAGTGTTTATTAGCATTCAGAGAGCTGCTTTCTCTTGAGTCTAGATACCCCTCTCCCACTTCAATATTGGGCTGCCTCAGAGAACTTTCTCAAGTGCCTCCTAAAGCGTAAAATGTAGAGACTTAGATTTTAGGTGAGAAGCTACCCATATAGATTATTCAGTGATTTAAATTCCTGTGTCTGAACGTGGCCTGACTAGATGGAAATAAGTCTGGCTAGAAGAACATAGCCTTCATTTCTGTCTTATTAGTCCTTTTCTGCTCTGTAGTACTGAATTTTCTTCCTTTTCCCTCAAACCCTTAACATTTTTTCACCCATCAAATCTCTTCACTATTTTCAAAACTTTCCTTTCTTGCTCCCCAAATTCTCTTCTGCTTCTCAGTTTCCCTCAGCCAAACCAAAACTTTATTGAATCTCAGGGATTGAAGCTACTTCTTTCTTTATGGAGTCTTTCCATTTTTCTGGATATACTTTTGGATATTACATGACATTACCAGATGATCCAAAATTTCCCAAAACTTTTACTCTATTTAGACTCTTTTATTCTTCTCATTTTCCCCCTCATGTGTATATGTGAAAGGAGGAAGGGCAAGGAGAAACCAGTACTCAGATAGCCTTATAAGACTAACTGTTAAGTTGGTTTTTATATCCCATTTTTGATGTCCCTTCTTAATCTAGTGTGTGGGACAGTAAGGGGGGGTGATGGGAGAGAGTAAAGGAGGGAAAGGGAGATGTTAATAGCTCTAGTTAAGAGCTCTATAAACCTGAAAGCCTCAGGATTGGAACAGTATATGAGAATCAGTTTACACATTTTACATTTCTACTTGGGGGGAATGGAGGCTTCCTAACGTTCCTCTCCTTTAATCTACACGGAAGGTTGAATTGACAACTTCTTTTTAGGGAAATTTGCTGCCTAACTTAAACAAGGAAATTTAGGTTGAGAACCTAAACCTAGGGGAAGAAAAACACTCTATTTTATATACTAGCATTGCTAACACTGAACAACATGTGTGTAATGAAATTAGAATGCTTTTTTTGAGGTATGATTTTTTTATTATTTCTTATTTTAGTTTTGGTATGTGTTTTCTGGAAAAGTGTTTATGTTATTGTGGGTATTATATATTTGGGATTTTTTAAAGGGAAGTTTTTAATTGTGGTTAAGTATATATAATGTAAATTTTAACCCTTTTTAAGTGTACAATCCGGTGGCATTAAGTGTATTCACATTGTTGTGTTGCCAATATAACTATCTATCTCCATGATTTTTTTAATCATTCCAAATTGAAATTCTATTTGCATTAAACAGCAACTCTTCATTATCTCCTCACCCCTAGCCCTAGGTAACTTCTATTCTACTTTCTATCTCTATGAATTTGCTTATATTGGTACCTCATACAAGTGGAATCATACATTGTTTGTCCTTTTGTGTCTGGCTTATTTCACTTAGCATAATACCTTCCAGGATCATCCTTGTTATAGCATGTGTCAGAACTTTCTTCCTTTTTAAGACAGAATATTCCATTGTATTATATACCATATATATACATGTGTGTGTATATATATATACACACACACACATCAACCCATTTATCTGCCATGGTGTCATGAGTTGTTTTCACCTTTTGGCTATTGCGAGCAGTACTATTATGAATATGGGTGTACAAATATCTGTTCTAGTTTCTGTTTTCAGTTGTTTTGAGTATAAACCCAGGACTGGAACTTCTGGGTCATATGGTAATTCCATTTTTTTTAAAGACTGTCCATACTGTTTTTCATAACAGAGCCACCATTTTACAATCCCACTAGCAATGCACAAAGGTTCTGATTTCTCTGCATCCTGTCAAAACTTGTTATTTTCTGGTTTGTTTTTTTTTTTTTTTTAATAGACATCCTAATGGGTATGAAGTGGTATTTCATGGTGATTTCGTTTGCATTTTCTAATGATTAGTGATCTTGAGAATCTTTTCTGGTGCTTGTTGACTGGAAATTTTTAAAAAATATTTTATGATTATTTCAGTTTTGATTTACGAAGGTACAGGTATGGATTTGAGACTTTTGAGTCATTTTAGTCTCTTGACTAAATAGAAGTTTAGTCTGAACGTTTGGGGACTTGGGTCCATCCATATTAAATATCCCTCACCTTATTCTCCCTCCCCATGGCAAGTAATTTAGTCAATTGTGTATCTTATTCAATACAACCATCTCTGTCTCTACAGACTCTTGTAAAACTCATCTCCTTAGCTCTAAAAGTACAACAGGTTTGGGGTGTGTGAATTTCTTTTACCTACTTCCATTTCCTACTATCTACTTTCACTACCTACTTCAGTTTTTAAAGGGAAAGATGGACCCATGGAGGTCTATACCTCCAAATTAAAAGATTGGAAAAGATCTTCTCAACTACAGGAGCTCTAGGAAAAAGTGGAGAAAATTCAGGGCTGGGAAGGAAAAATTGTACACTTCTAGGCTCTAAGGCTGTCTTCTCTCTTGATTCCAGGCAAGGTAAATAGACTATATCTTATCTAGGAATGGCGGAGAAAATGGGATTTCTGTCTTGTGAATCCTAGCACCACCTCTAAATTGTCTTCTCTTCTCTCTTGAGTTTCCTGCATGTTTACTTTGCTTCTTCTGGGGTTTTGGAGTTAAGCTGTAGAACTCTGAACAAAGGACTTGGAAGGTTGGGGCACAGAGGGATGTGGTGGATGTGTTGGAGGAAGCTTTAGCTATGGTGGAAAGAAACCCATTTTTAATATGCCATATCTAACAACTTGAAATTCAACAGGAAAATGTTGATGAGGTTATCTCTTACTTGAGGAAGAGGAAAAGGGAGGAAGGCTTGTTATCTCTCAGGCCTCAAAATCAGCACATTAAATATGCAATAAAGTAAGGGGATACTCACTCAAAGGAGGGTAAGAGAAGGACAGTGGTGTAGTCATTCACATGCTAGAAACTCTGCATTGGATGAAAACTACTTGTGTGTATTTGGGCAGGGCCACCACTGAGTGTAGTGCCCTACTTGAGAGGGTGTCATTCACATAGACTAGAGCATGATTGTCACCTTTTTGAGTAGAGTAATGCACATTATGTACAATACATATGGTGGCTATGGCGGCAAGTATTAGAGCTACATACACAGAGCTACCCTCCTTAAGTCCAAGCACCATCCTCCCGCTGCTGGAACTCTCATAAGCAGGTCTTGAGGAGCAAAACCTAGGGACTGAGGACTCCTGGGAAAAGTCACCCATGGAGGTGTTCCAGGGATTTGTATACCCTTATCCAAAGGAGGTGTGCCCATGCAGGTATAAAATCTGTAGTGAGGATGCAGCTTTCCCTTTTTTTGTGCATTCAGAGCATATACTTTCTGCAGAACCCATGTAGTCTTTATGCTCCCCCCCCCCCGATTTTTCCTAGTAACATTCCATATGCTACATTTTGTAGAGTACCCAAGACTTTCCTTTTCCTTTGGGGCTTTTCAAATTCCCTCCCACCTCAGAAGCTTTCCTCTATAACCAAAACTTCTTTGCCATCTCAGACTGAAGACAAGTCTTTCCTCAGGGGTTTAGATGCACTTCCCTACTTAGAAAAATATATACATTTTCTTCCTAAGTATATGTATACAAACCTATACATATATCTAAATATTATTCAAAATACATGTTTATGTATATCTATACCAATTCTTTCTGAGTTCACCATAACCATACGGGTTAAGAATGTGCCTGGAACATTTAATCTGGTTAGTTCCTTTTACTGTATTTAATGTTTTATTTTTTAATTCTGTGAAAAGATGAAGGGAGAGGAAAGTACTTATCTCAGACCTATTGAGAATGAGGTTACGTCACTTCGTCTTTTCCCTTCCACATTCCCTGAGTTGTTCCTTCTTAACCCAAGGTCTTCACAAAGAAAAAGCAAGAGTCATAGAGAAATGGATGGCACTATACCCCTGGAGATGATCTACAGGACCAGAGAAGTAACTGGGAAGCAGGTTGTATACACTATAGTGCTGGGAAATGGGGCTGGGGAGCTGCCATTCTGATGCCCCCTTCCAGATAAGTTCCCATAAACCACATTGCATCAGCACACTGAATGGGCAAGTGGTTGTTTGTGGAATTTTGCTGTTATCTCAAATCAGTTATATGTCTTACTCTACTTTACAAATCTTGAGGGAAATTTAGATTATGACAAAGAGGAAGGGAATTCCTCTAATTTATCTCCCAATACTATTACATTACTACCTGTATACAACTAGTATCAAATGCTCAAGAGTTGTTCCCCTCTCATGAGTTCTATGGGTTTCTCTGGGCAGAAAGTCTCACACCCTCAGATTTGTGCCATTGTAAATTGTTCTCAATTTAATTCTGTGCTTATTTTTGAAAAGGCATGAGAGTTTATGTGTGAGTGCATGTATGTTGGTGTTCATAAATTATTGAATGGCTCATGTATATATCGCATTGCTTGAATTTGGTTTTTAGCTTCCCAATTGTTTTGGTTTAGTAATAATTGCTTATATGGACTTTGGTACCTGGTTTTATTTGTTTATTTATTTGCTTTTGTGATTATTTTATTTATACTTTTGCTTTTATTTACAGAGTCTGTGTATGTGTTCTTAAAATTTGTTTTTTGCTTTTTTAATTAGTGTTTTTTGTTTCTGTTTCAGTGTGCATGGCATTTCGGGTTGTTATTTGCTTGTATGCTTGAGCATTTTTTTAGTTAGACTTTTGGCTTTTTGTTCAGTGAATATTTGGGTTTTGGATCGGGTATTATTCTTGAATTATTCATATTTGGTTCAAGCCTGGGTTTTTTTTATTTGGTTTTGATTTGTTTATGTGTTCTGTTTGATTTGTTCAGAGAGGTGCTTTGGAGTTTTAGCTATGGTTTTGTGTGTGTGTGTGTATGTGTGTATTTTATTAACATATAATGCATTATTTGCCCCAGGGTACATGTCTGTAAATCATCAGGCTTACACATTTCACAGCACTTACCACAGCGCATACCCTCCCCAATGTCCCTAACCCAGCCACCCTATCCTTATGCCCCTACCACCCAGCAACCCTCAGTTTGTTTCATGAGTTTAAGAGTCTCTTATGGTTTGTGTGTGTGTGTGTGTGTGTGTGTTTAGGTATTCATTTTCCTTGTGTTGTGGGATTTTAAAATTTGTATGATTTTTCTTTGGTGGGTTTTGCTGTTTTTTTCCCTTTAATATTTTTGTGGGGCTCTTTAATTTTTGTTTTGTGGATATTTATGTGTGTGTGTTATATTTGGGGTTTGGTTTGTGCAAGTTGCGGGAGTTCATTTGTGTTTTGTACAGTTTGCATTAGTGTATACACTCATATGGTTTGATATTTACCATATGTTTTCTTATCAATATATTCGTATATTGTTTTTATTTGGGTTTTGTTTGGGTTGCCTTATTTATTATTTACTTAATCCTGTTTATTAAGCTTGGCTTATATGATGGAGTGTTAGTGGAGATTTTTTTTAAATCTTATTGGTTTTGTTTAATTGTTGATTTATTTGTGTCTTGTTTTTCTGATTTTTTTTTAATTGTAAAGGTTTTGACACATTAGGGTATGATGCGTTTTGTTAGGGATGGATTATTTGTTGTTTATTGGGTTTTTTAGCTTATATGGTATTTATTTTTGAATTGTGTATATGAGTGTGTGTTTTTTATTTGAGAGTTTTTGTATTAAGGGATTGCTTAATTTGGGAGCATGATTTTGTTTTTGGCTATTCCAGTCTTTGCCCTTCCATTTGAAAATTATTATTAAGGTATTTGGTATAAAATCTATAATTTGATACATTCTGGCATATTTATGTACTCGTGAAATCATCACCACAATCAAAATAGGGAATAGTATCCATTGTCTCCAAAAGATTCCTCCTGCCCTGAGTGATCCCTCATTCCTTCCCTTCTCCCTAGCACTACTTGCCTAGGCAATCATTGAGCTGCTTTCAGTCATTAGAGATTAGATTTTAGTTTCCAGATTTTTATCAGAATGGAATCATGGAGTATATATCATTTTTTGTCTAATTTATGTCCCTCAATATAATTATTTTGAAGCTCACCCATATTGTTAGATAAATCAATGGCTCATTTATTTGTACAGCCAAATAGTATTCCATGTATGGATATTCCACAGGTGTTTTCATTTTGTCTTGTTTTTTAACACATTCACTTTCGATGGGCATTTATCTTCAGTTTGGGGTTATTTGGGCTTTGAGTGTTAGAAATAAAGTAGCAATGAGCCTTGGTATAAAAATATCTCTATGGAAATATGCTTTCTCTTTGAAAGGCTGGATCATATAATATAGTAGGCATATGTTTGCCTTTTAAAGAAACTAACAAGCCATTTTTCACAGTAGTGGTACTCTTTCCCATTCCTCCTACCAGTTTATGATTTCCAGTTGCCCTGTATCTTTGCCAGCACTTTTTATTACCTGTAATTTTAATTTTAGCCATTCAGAGAGATGCGTCTGATCTTTCATTGTGGTTTTAATTTGTTTCCCTATTTATTAATGATGTAGAGCATATTTTCATGAGATTAATCCCTATTCCTATATGTATTTTGGTGAAGTGCCTATTCCATTCTTTTGTCCGTTCGTAATTGTGATTCATTTTCTTATTAACGAGTATTAAGAGTTCTTTATAAATTTTGGATGCAAGTCCTTTATCAGATATATAATTTACAAGTATTTTCTCCAATTCTCTACCATGTGGGTTGCCTTTTCATTCTTTTCAACAGTCTCTTCAAAAGAGCAGATCTTAATTCCAGTGAGGCCCACTTTTTCCATTTGTTCTTTTATGGATTGTGCCTTTGATGCCATATCTAAGAAATCTTTCCCTAGCCAAAATTGGCAAAATTGAAGAGGGCTTTCGCCATAACTTGACCATGATCACAGATTTCCATACTCCAGAACTATGACCAATAAATTTCTGTTGTTTACAAGCCACTCAGTGTATGGTATTTTGTTAGAGCAGCTTGAACTAAGAGAGAAACGATGAGAACTCTGCTACCTCTGTCTTCAGGTATCCAGTCCAGTGGGAGGGGTATTTTCCTGTTTCCCATTTCTCTATTTTGCAAGAACTTCTTTTGACTAGATAGTCATGAATATCCTATCATTTAATACCTCCCTTTCTCTGTTCTAACATACTCCCCAGGGATGCTTGTGGCAGGGAGGTGATATTAGCTACTTCATCTCAGAAGTATCCTAGTATTTGTCATGGACTTTAAACCAGGATTCTCAAAACACTGGCCTCAGAATCAGTGCAAGTCTAAATCTTATCAACAAAATGGGATACTTCAGGTTCAGACAGGTAGCATAGACTGAACCCTACACATTTCAGCTAAGTACAAGCACTGGAAGTAACACAAGAGGCAACTAAAGAAAAACTGAAAGATGGAAAGAAGAAGGCGAACTGGTTAGGAACTTCAAGATTGGACAATGGCAGAGCTGCAGGTTATCTTGTGGCCCCTCACCCAATAGGTGAAGTCAACCTAGGCATGAGGTTTCCCAGTCCCCTACCTAGCAACAGAAGGTGGGGTGAATGGGAGTCTTGTTTTTCTCCTTTCAGCATTAAAATGAAAGCACTGCTCTATCAGAACTGCAGGGTCCTAATGTGGTTTGTCTCAATTATTCCAAGATTTTTGTTATCAGTGATGGATAATTAAATAGAAGAGGCCAAGGACTTGAGGACATCTGGATCTCTACTTGACCCAGTCTTCCTTTTTCTTTCGATGAAGAAAAACGTTATAGCCAAGTATGGATTTCCCCAAATCCTCCCACTTCCCTGTCCACAAGAACTTTAGATTCTGGTTGCTCATCTCTCAAAGCCCTATTTGTTTTTGGAAATTCTTTACCCCAAACTTCACCCAGAGAGTGCCCATTTGCATGTTGTCATGAGATTTGAAAACACCTAGAGAGACAGAAAGGAAAGGTGGGGAAAATGCTCTCAGCAAACAGGTCTCACATGTAAGCCTCAGAAATTCTGTTTTGTAAACCATTTCTGTTTGTGTGTATGAGCTGATTTTTTTCCAGCGTCTGAGCTAGAAGTGGGCTTTCTGACCTCACCATCCTGGCACCTAAATGCCCACTCTTCTCCCTGAAGAGGTTCTTGCTCTTACTCACTGGCTCTTCTGTGGGTTGGAGTTTAGGTAAATAATATTGAAAGAGGCATAAGAGAGTTTACAGTTCAGGAGCATGGAAGGCTGAGGTATTTGACTTTTTACTTAAAGAATTACATACAGCCCAGGATGTAATGAGCACTGGGTGTTATATAAGACTGATGAATCTCTGAACTCCACCTTTGAAACTGATAATACACTATATGTTAATTGAGTTTAAATAAAAAATAAATTAAAAAAAGATTGCATTGGGGGTGGCAAAATAGTTGATTCTCCCTTACTCCTGAAACCTGGCTCATTAAAGATGCAGTACATGAGGTGAAACCCAGAGGTTGGAAGAGGAAGAGCAGTGGCATGAGGGTCATAGAGGCACTTTGGTCAAATGTTGGTGTCTGTTCAAAGACTTAAATGTTTGAAAGTGGAATGAAAACTTCATGAGACAGGTCTTTGAGCAGGGCTGCCACATCCAGTCACTTTATATACACTGCCCTACTCAAGATGACGGGATTCACATAACAAAACTATGAATGTGGTCTTTTTGAAGTGGAGTAACGTACATCATGTTCATCAACATGTGGTAGTCCTAGGGTTGCGGTGGAGCTTCAAGTTCAGCTGTCCTCCTCTGAATAAGGTGCCACCTCCTCAGTGCTAAGCTATTTCAGAGGACTCTCAGAAGCACATCTAGAGAGGCCAGATCTAGCAAAAGAGGTTTCTTGGAAAAGCTTCTCTTCATATACATTCTCTAGGGATTTGCACCCCACTCTTCTAAAAAGGCCTGATCAAATTGGAAAGAATTTTGGAGTTGGGTCCTTCTCTGTAGTCTCAGAGTTCCTTCTTTCTGAAGAAATTCCTGTGCTCAAAGATACAACTTTGTTCTCAGCTTTCAAATTTCCTCACAGAAGGCATCTCCTCCATTTTCTTTCCTACCTTAGAATCCTCTTCTGCTGAACTCAGAAGCCCTTTACTCTTTCAGGGATTGAATCTAGCTGTTTCCTCAGGGTCTAGCTCTCTCTTCTCTAAATATCATTTTACATTTTCTCTAGTCACCATATCAGTAAGGAGAGACTAAGATGGTACACAGAAATTTTCATGCAATAAATAGATTTGCATTTTTTTAAGTTCCGTGTAAAGGCATGACAAGATGTGATAATCCACTCTCAGTACTTTCAAGAATGAGGAAATATTGTGTTGGCTTTTCTCTCTTATTTTCTTTAAATCTAAAAAAAAAATTCTTTTAGATTCTGCATATAAATGACACCATACAGTATTTGTCTTTCTCTATCGGGCTTATTTCACTTAGCATAATGCCCTTCAGGTTCATCCTTTGTGTCACAAATGGCAGATTGTCTTCTTTCCATGGATGAATAACATTGTTATATATCCATATTTATGTATGTATAGATATATATGTACATATAGAATACACACACATATATGTGTGTGTGTGTGTGTATACATGTATATATATCCATCCCACATTTTCTTTCTCCATTCATCCATCAGTAGAGACTTGTTATTTATATATCTTGACTATTTTGAGTATTGCTGCAATGAACATGGAAGTGCAGATATTTCTTCCAGATACTGATATCATTTCTTTCAGATATATACTCAGAAGTAGGATTGCTGACTCATATGGTAGTTTTATTTTTAATTTCTTGAGGAATCTCTATACTGTTTTCTATAGTGGCTCTACCAATTTACATTTCCACCAATAATGCACAAAGGTTTCCTTTATTCCACATTTTAAAAAAGTTTTTATTTAAATTCCAGTTAGTTAACATACAGTGTAATATTAGTTTCAGGTATACAATTTAGTGATTCTACACTTACAAACATCACCCAATGCTCCTCACAGCAAGTGCACTCCTTAATCCCTACTACCTGGTTCACCCATCCCCCCATCCACCTCCCCTCTGATATCCATCAGTATGCTCTCTGTAGTTGAGTCTATGGCACATTTTTTTTCTATTGCACATTTTTGCCATCAGTTATCTCTTCTCCTTTTGATGATAGTCATTGTAACAGGTATAAGGTGATATCTTATTGTGGATTTAATTTTCATTTTCCCAATGATTAGTGATGTTGAGCACCTTCTCATGTACCTATTGATCATTTGTGTGCCCTCTTTGGAAAAAATGTCTATTCAAGTAATTTCCCATTTTTTAAAAAAGATTTTATTTATTTATTTGACAGAGAGAGAGAGATCACAAGTAGGCAGGCAGAGAGGGGGAAGCAGGCTCCCCACTGAGCAGAGAGCCTGATCCCAGGACCCTGAGATCATGACCTGAGCAGAAGGCAGAGGTTTCACCCACTGAGCCACCCAGGTGCCCCCCTTTTCCCATTTTTAAATTGGATTATTTGGGAAGGTGTTGTTTTTATTTTTGCTATTGAGTCATTTGAGTTCTTTATGTATTTGTCATTTTAACCCCTTATCAAATATGTGGTTTGCAAATATTTTCTCCTGTTCCATAGATTACCGTTTCAATTTATTATCTCTTTTGCTATGCAGAAGCTTTTTAGTTTGATGTAATCCCACTTGTCTAACTTTTGTTGTCTGTAATTTTGGTATCTAATCCAAAAAATCATTGCCAACACCAATGTCAAGGAACTTTTCCCTATTTTTTTTCTAGGAGTTTTACAGTTTTATTTTTTTCTTTCTTTTCTTTTCTTTTTTGAGCTCATCTATTTTGAGCTAATTTTTGTGAGTGGTGTAAGGTAGGAGTCCAATTTCATTCTTTTGCAGGTGAATATCCAGTTTTCCCAGCACCATTTATTAAACTTTTAGTTTAATGTACTAGTTTAGTGTACTTCCCCCATTGTGTGTTTTTGACATCCTTGTCAAAATTAGTTGACCGTGTATGCATGAGTTTATTTCTGGGCTATTCTGTTACTTTGGTCTATGGGTCTATTTTTATGCCAGTTCTCTTGTTCATTTTGAGGTGTCACTCTTAACCCAGGGCTCTCAGAGAGAGCAAGAAAATGAGCAAACACCAACCCCTGAAGGTCATTATTGGACTGAAGCACAACCTGGAAGCCAAGGTATAAATATTACATTTCTATGTAGGGGGATGTGATATAACCTGATAACCTGATGCCACGTCACCTCTCAGGTAATCTCTTTTAAATCATCACGGTATTGAGTTGGCAACTAATGTTTGTGTATTTTGTTCTTAATCTCTAAATCATTACATAACCCAAAAGCCTCACCCAAAGTATGACAAAAGTTCAGCTATAGTGAAAAGAAGAGAAATTTTTCTACTTTGTGTGCGAACATTGTCACCAGGGCACCACATCAGTTTACTTCTTATGGTGTCCACTTCTCTCTTGCTGAATTCTTGGTATTTCCCTGTGCAGTAAGGGTCATTTAGCTTCAATATGTGCTAGGCTGCAATAGGGATTCAAGTTCATTCTCAGCTTTTGATTTTATTGAGAAGTGAAGTCATTTTTTTTTTTGGTGTGTATGTTTTGGGGTTTTGTATTTTTGTGAGGATATTATCTATGTTTCTTTGATGGGGGCATTTTTTATTTATGCAATTCCCATTTTGTTTTGTTTTTATTATGTTCAATTAGCCACTGTATAGTACGTCATTAGTTTTTAATGTAGTGTTCAATGATTCATTAGTTCCATATAACACCCAGTGCTCATCACAACATGTGCCCTCCTTAATACCCATCACCCAGCTACTCCATCCCCTCATCCCCCTTCCCTCTGAAACCCTCAGATCTTGTTTTGTTTTATTACCTTTTGTTCATTGAAATTTGGTCTGTGCGTTGTTTTTTGTTGTTTTCTTTGCTTGTTTTCTTTTTGGGTTTATTTCCTGTGGGGTTTTGTGTATCTGAATTTCTTGTATTTTATACCTTCCTTTTAGTGCCCTGCTGATTGGTGTTTTTTTAATGTGTGTTATTTAGAATATTCAGTAGTATTTTTAATTTTTTATTGTTTGCACTATACTGTTTTATGTGGATTATCTTTTGGTTTTATTACCTACATATGTATTTGTATGTATTTGCATGTGTTGCTGTTTCTGCATGTCAATTTTCAAGTACATAATGCTGCTCCTTCTGCTGTTTCAGACTTCCATCTCTTTTCAGAGGATGCCAAGCTAAAGCCCACATGGTGGTAAAAAGAAGAATTGATGTGTGAAGAAAAAACTTCTGTCCAGCAGTATTCTGAGCTCTACCAGATCTCCAACATCTAGACATAATGAGTGAGTTAAATTATCCTTTCTACTTAACAGCTAACTTTTGGGAAATAAAATTGTTTTTTATGTGCCCACTATATTAAATTTAAAAGCAGAATAATACAGGCAAATATCTTAAAGCTAAGAGGAAGAGGGAAAAGTCAAGGAAGAAGGCTTATTCTCAGTCTTAAAATCTGTCCCATGAAATACACAGCAGGTGAAGAGATAGGAATTCAGGGGAAGGCAAAAGAGAGGGGAGCATAGTGGTTGCTTTCCAGGTCTTTGGGGTATATTCTGCTGATTCCTCATTGGGAGTATTAGGGTGTTGGTTATACTGGCGTAACGATGGGGTTCTGGGCTTTGGGCAGGATCACCACCTTCAGCTATGGTGTGTGCAGTGCTCCACTTCAGGAAGTGCCATCCATGTAGCTAGAAATATGATTGGCACCTCTTAGAGTGAAGTAATGTACAACAGCTTCGACGTCAGTGCTGGCCCTGGGAGAGGCCATCTCTGCACACTAGTGTTATTTCTTGAATCTTAGAACCATCCACTCAGTGCTGGTTCAACTCATGGGACTTTTAAAGAGCCTTCTAAAATCTAAGGAGGAAGAGTCCCAGGAAAAACCTCACTCATAGGTTCTTCAGGCCTTTATATCACTTTGTTAAAAAAAAGGTCAAGCCTGCTGCCTACAGCTAATCTGTGTTCAGTGTCCTACTCAGGAAGGCATCATTCACATAGATTGATTTATGAATGGCGCCTTTCTGAGTAGAGTAATGTGCACTGAGAACAACATTTGTGGTGGCATTGGCAAGGGTGGGTGGAACTTTAGTGACAGAGCCACATTCCCTTGATCCCTGGTGTCTACCTTTCAGTAGTAGGCCACTTCCCAGTACTCTTTGAAGCACTTCTTCTGAAACACAATCCAGAATTTAAGGACCCCTGGGAAAAGTTTCTCATGTGGGTTCTTCAGGTATTTATAGCTCTTTGTCCACAAAAGGACTTGAGCACACTTGGAACAATATTTGGGATAGGAACAATATCCTCCTTCTCTTGTATGTCTTTCCTCTCTACACAACGAATACATTTCTTGCCTTCAAAACCCCTGAATGGTTTACACCTATTTGCTTTCCTCACAATATTCAAGCATTCTTTTTTAAGTAGTTCAAATAGCTTTTTGTCCTTCCTTGCTGAATTCCAAACTTTTTTTTTAAGATTTTATTTATTTATTTGATACAGAGAGAGAGATCACACGTAGGCAAAGAGGCAGCCAGAGAGTGGAGGAAGCAGGTTCCCTGCTGAGCAGAGAGCCTGATGCAGGGCTCAATCCCAGGACCCTGAGACCATGACCTGAGCCAAAGGCAGAGGCTTTAACCCACTAAGCCACCCAGGCGCCCCTGAATTCCAAACTTTTTTTAACCCTGTCATGGAGTGATGCTCTCCAATTCCTTTGAATATTCTTGTGTAATTTTGGTGATGCTATCATATCAGAAGATTATCTATCTATCTAATCTTGAGAGAGAAAGAGAGAGACAGAGAGACAGAGAGAGGAATTGATTATAAAGAATTGGCTTATATTATTAGAGAAGCTATTAAGTCCCAGGATCTGCAGGGTGAACTGGCAAGGTAGAGGCTGAGGAAAAACCAATAGCGTAGTTTCAGTATGAAAGCTTGCAGGCTTGAGACCCAGGAAGAGTTGATGTTTCTGTTTGAATCCAAAGGCAGGGAAAAAAAACAAAAAATAAAAACCTGACATCCTAGCTCAAGGCAGTCTGGTAGGAAGGATTCTCACTGTTATTCAGTGAAGGGTGAGCATTTTTGTTCTATTCAGGCCTTCAACTGATTTCATAAGCACACCAGCATTAGGGAGGGCAATTTGCTTCCCTCAGTCTGCAATTTCAATATTAATCTCTTCCAAAAACACCCTTATAGAAATATCCAGAATATGTTTGACCAAACACCTGGACACAATGTGGCCCAGTCAAGTTGATACATAAAATTAACCATCACAAGTCCATTCCTTGTCAACTTGGAACCCATATGTATCTCCTTAAAGCATACTTAATCTCCAGATGAAGACAATATCAAGGTCATAACCCTGCCCAGCATGATATAATTATCTTGCATACAATTGAAAATGCACTCACTTCTTCCCCACATGAGGAGGTAAAGTCTTTGAGTGATATTTACTCTTCTCCTTGATATCCTTTAACTGAAATATGATGTAGCATTTAAAATATTTAATTACTCTGACATAAAGTCAACACAGCTTATGTTACAAGATAAGGAGACAAGAGAGGGTAGAAAATAAACATATTTTCTATGTACTATATAAACATATAGTCATAACAAACTAAGGAAGAAATACTCTTGATAATTGCACATTGCTGTAACTGGTTACTTTTTGTACCTATTATTTATAACTACTTTCTTCCACTATCCATGCTGTGAGGCCAGCATTACCTTGATCAAAACCAAAACTCCATCAAAAAGGAGAATTACAGACCAATATCCCTGATGGACATGGGTGCCAAAATATTCACCAAGATACTAGCCAATAGGATCCAACAGTACATTAAAATGATTATTCACCACCACCAAGTGGGATTTATTCCTGGTCTGTAAAGGTGATTCAACATTTGCAAATCAATCAACGTGATACATCACATTAATAAAAGATAAGAACCATATGCTCCTCTCAATTGATGCACAAAAAGCATTTGACAAAAATACAGCATGCTTTCTTGATTAAAACTGTCCACAGTGTAGGGATAGAGGGAACATACCTCAATTTCATAAAAGCCATCTACGAAAAGCCCACAGCAAATATCATTCTCAATGGGGAAAAACTGAGAGCTTTTCCCCTAAGGTCAGGGACACGACAGGGATGCCCACTCTCACCACTTTTGATCAGCATAGTACTAGAAGTCTTAGCCTCAGCAATCAGACAACAGAAAGAAAAGACATTCAAATTGGCAAGGAAGAAGTCAAACTCTTACTCTTCGCAGATGACATGATATTTTATGTGGAAAACCCAAAAGACCCCACCCCAAAATTGCTAGAATTCATACAGCATTTCAGCAACATGGCAGGATATAAAATCAATTGCATTTCTATACACTAACAATGACACAGAAGAAGGAGAATTAAGGAATTAATCCCATTTACAATTGCATCCAAAAACCATAAGATACCTAGGAATAAATCTAACCAAAGATGTAGAGGATCTATACTCTGAAAACTACAGAAAACTTATGAAAGAAATTGAAGAAGACACAAAGAAATGGCAAAACATTCCATGCTCATGGATTTGAAGAATAAATATTGTTAAAATGTCTGAGCTACCCAGAGCAATCTACACATTCAAGGTAATCCCTATCAAAATACCATCAACTTTTTTCACAGAGCTGGAACAAATAATCCTAAAATTTGTATGGAACGAAAAAAGACCCTGAATAGCCACAGGAATGTTGAAAAAGACAACCAAAGCTGGCGGCATTGGTTGTACAATGTGGTTGTACAATTCTGGACTTCAAGCTATGTTACAAAGCTGTAATCATCAAGGGAGTATGGTACTGGCACAAAAATAGACACATAGATCAATGGAACAGAATAGAGAGCCCAGAAATGGACGCTTAACTCTATGATCAACTAATCTTCGACAAAGCAGGAAAGAATATCCAATTGGGAAACAACAACAACAACAACAACAACAGTCTCTTTAGTAAATGGTGTTGGGAAAGTTGGCCAGCCACATGCAGAATGAAACTGGATCATTTCCTTACACCTTACAAAAAGATGAACTCAAAATGTATGAAAGACCTCAGTGTGAGACAGGAATCCATCAAAATCCTAGAGAACACAGGCAGCAAACTCTTTGACAGGCAGCAAACAAAAGCAAAAATGAATTATTGAGATTTCATCAAGATAAAAAGTTTCTTCGCAGCGAGGGAAATAGTCAACAAAACTAAAAGGCAACCTACGTAATGGGAGAAAATATTTGCAAATGACATATTAGATAAAGGGCTAGTATCCCAGATCTATAAAGAACTTATCAAACTCAATACCCAAAACCCAAATAATCTAATCAAGAAATGGGCAGAAGACATGAACAGACATTTCTCCAAAGAAGACATATAAATGGCCAGCAGACACATGAAAAAATGCTCCACATCACTTGGCATCAAGGAAATACAAATCAAAACCACAATGAGGTACCATCTCACACTGGTCAGAATAGCTAAAATTAACAAGACAGGAAACAACAAATGTTGGCGAGGATGTGGAGAAAGGGTAACCCTCTTACACTGTTGATGGGAATGCAAGCATACAACCATTGTGGAAAACAATATGGAGTTTCTTCAAGAAGTTAAAAATAGTGCTACTGTATGACCCAACAATTGTACTACTAGGTATTTACCCCAAAGACACAAATGTAGTGATCTGAAGGGGCACCTACACCTCAATGTTCATAGCAACAATGTCCATAATAGCCAAACTATAGAAGGAGCCAAGATGTCCATCAACAGATGAATGGATAAAGAAGATGTGGTATGTGTGTGTCTGTGTGTGTTAGACACACAATGGAATATTACTCAGCCATCAGAAAGGATGAATACTTACCATTTACATCAACGTGGATGAAACTGGAGGGGATTATGCTGAGTGAAATAAGTCAATCAGAGAAAGACAATTATCATACAGTTTCACTCATATGTGGAATATAAGAAACAGGGCAGAAGATCATAGGGGAAGGGAGGGAAAAAAGAATGGGAGGTCATCAGAGAGGGAGACAAACCATGAGAGACTCTTAACTTTGGGAAATAAACTGAGGGTTGCTAGAGGGGAAGTGGGTGGGAGGATGGGGTAATTGGGTGATGGGCATTAAGGAGGGCATGTGATGTGATAAACACTGGGTGTTATATGCAACTGATAAATTATTGAACACTACATCTGAAACTAATGATGTTGGCTAATTGAATTTAAATAACAAAAAAAATGTCAAAAAATCACAGGACTGCTGATACGAAGAGATGCCCTAAGGGATCTCCTGTATTCCAGACACATTCTCTCTTAGCTCCACTGTGGAGTAGTAGTCCAATCTCTCCTTCATACTCAGGATCAGTCATACCAGCAAGCACAGGAACTCCCCAGTCAGACCTCTTGAATATTAGGAAATATTGTATTGGGCTTTTTTCCTCTATGCTTTGGGAGTTATGTCTTTTTAACTGCAGCTTTTTAGAGGGACAGAGACAGAAATAGAACAATACCTCTTTTACACTGGCAAATGGTGATTGTGTTCATGCTTTCATAGGGTAACAGATCTTATCTCCTGCTATGTGCTATGTTGCTGCAAAGACTTTTTTGAAGCTACTGAGGGGTATGTAAAGCAGAGAAGGGGAAATTGTACTCATGCCTGTGGTTGAAGGAAATGGTTTTGAGGTGTTATTTTTTTTTCCCTTGAGAAGTTTGGAGAGCTATGCCTAGGGCCGAAGTACTTCAAGGATGAAAGAAGCAGACAAAAGAGAAAATGATATATATCAATGTTTCCATAGAATTAGACTTAAGTTATTGTTCATGAATTTCAATAATTCAAAGGAAAGGATCAAGAAATTTGGAATTGTTTTGTTCCCTGAAATATGTTTCCTTGACCATGACTAAGCTCTGAGAATGAGCTGTGTGCTTCCCTCTCTTTTGGGGGTTGTAGATGTTTAGTAGACTGATGGGAATGGTGCACAGGTATATGTGATAATAAAAATCTTCATTATTTTCTCATATCAATGTAAAAGAAGTACATGGTTACTATGCAAGATGCTTGTAATCATTCATTCTCACCAAACCAAATTCAAAATGATCAAGCCCAGTAGTGTATGCTTAGAAGGAGGGAATTTTTCCCAGCTCTCTGCCAATGAAGTTTCATCATGTCTATAGCATCTGTATTAGATGGGACACCTCTATACTGTATTCTGTTATTTCTATTAGGATTGCTTTGGGAAATTAGGAAGAAAGTCCTATATCTAGAATTAGAACTAAGAAGAAACAAAACAGAGTCTAGGAGGCCTATTTGTCCTGGGAATTTCCCTTAAGAGTATGAATTTATGATCCTAGTTTATCATAAGTCTTGTAATACACCAAAATTTCAGGGAATGTATGGCGTTTCTGGCATTTAAGGGAGAGAATTTATTTTATGGACAGTTGAAGACAAGGGAACACATACAGACTGGAGGACCAGGAGACATCCAGATTACATTTTCCTTATCCTTACTTTATATTTCAAAAGTAATAATGTAAATAATATTAAATTACTGTATTAGGTAATTGTATTTACACAAATCCTCATATCTCTCCTCACAAGAACTTCTAGAAACCATTTTCCATGTTTTTAAGTCAAACTTGCCTTCAGTCTAGTATTTTCTCTTGTATTTCCTTCTAATTTTTTCAGGTTCAATTTGGCAGGGGAAACACAGGCACCTAGTAGTAGCATGTTTCACAGAGTGCAAAAATGCAGAAACATGCTGCTCCTAGCAACCATGCATCCAACGAAAGGTTCACAAAAACCAGGAGCTGAGAGGAGAATAAGGGCATGCCTAGGCACCTAGAACATTTTCTGTCTTGTTGGTCACTCCTGATAAATAAAGTGTTTTATTTTGTTTTTTTTTTCACTCCAGGGTCTTAGAAGGAAAAGGGATCTCTACTCTCTCCATCCCACTGGTTGGAATACTGATTATTCTCTCATTTTTTGCTTTGAAGATTCTCTGTTTTACCTGCTTATTTGGGGTCTCAGGAGGAGTTGCGTAAGTTACTCTGGTAGAGGGACTCAGATCATTAGGTGACAAAGCAGGAGTAAATAAGATGGAATGTATTTCCTGCTTAGCTATTGGATCTGGGGAATGCAAACCACTTTTTAATACACATATATAACAGTGGGAAAAGAATCAAGATAAGATATACAAAGATATCTCTTCCATGAGCAAGAAAACCTAAGAAGAAGGCCATACCCCTCCCCCACTGGCCTCATCGTGTCCCTGGGGTCACAATGCCTACCTTGTTACTTGGCCAGAGCTCTCTGTGCCCCTTGGCCTTGGGAGCAGCATGTCCCCTAGTGAGTTCTGACACTGCCTATCAGCCATTACCTAGATTCAAGGGAAATAGTGATCAAGGTATACAGGTTGGTCAGATGTGTGAATCACATGTTTCAGGATACCAGAAGATACTCCTCTGATCTTGAAGGCAAGAGATGGAGATGTTCATTACCCAGTTGTGGTTAATGCCATGAGCCCTTTAGAGACCGAAATGGAAATTGGGGGAATATTTTGATGTGTTCCCCAATAAAGTAGTATTTTGATCATGTACTCCAAACAATAGCCTTGACAGTTCTCCAGTCCCTGTATCAACCTGAGGTTGTCGCCATGAAGCAGAATCTTCATGCCAGGATATCAGGTGAATCACTTAAGGATTTTACTGCCATGTTATTCTCTAGGATGATTTTGAGAAATTATGACACATACTGAAATGAGAACAAGAAGAAATAATTGATCTCTATACTTAAAAATATATCTCTTGTGTAGTTGATGGTCATTTTTCTTTAGGAGAAGAATAATGATTTTATATTGTTTCCTCTGGACATTTGGAAGCCTGTGGTACTAGATATGACAACTGAAAGGAGGAAGGATATGTAGAAACAACAGTATACTTGTATGCCTGTATATTTTTGTATGTATGTAAAATTGTAGCCCAGAGCAGCTTTTTGAGATTTTGTGACTACTGCCAGTAAAAAAGTTGGTAATACAAAGAATTCAAAAAGTGGTAAATGCTACCCAGTGATCTTCAAGACTATTTTAGGAAGTTCATTATTTTTATATATCAAGATTGGCATTATGTTGGCCACCTATTGGGCACTCAATAACTTTTTGTTGAATGAATGACAGATTAAGCATTTTAATTTTTAAAAAACTGCAGTGGAGCAATCAGCAACTTGTGGCAAATCTGTGCTTTATTTTTAATGCTATATTTTGTGAATTTAGATGATTACAATATAAATAAAATATAATATTTATTGATTACTTATCATATACTAGATATCCTTTTCAGCATATCAACTCATTTGATTATTCAACATCTACTGTTATTTATTACACAGGTGAGGAAACTGAGGCACAAAGAGGTTACACAGTTTATTCAAGGTCATACAATTTTAAATGGCAGAACTATTGTTCTAAATAACCAGAGAGGATCACAGTTTCTGTGATCTAAAACACAACACTCTACTGCTTCTTGACCTGAGGGTTTTGCAGGTTAAGAGGGCGAAGCAAACCTTGGTGCATCCCAGAATGTGTCAGAGGAAGAGTTCAGTTTGGGACTGCAGTTAGGTGAAATACACACACACACACAGACACATAAGTAAGGAAATGAATACATATGACCGTACACGTATATAGAGAGATATGTGTATGATGTGTGTATATTCCACCTGATACATATGTACATATATGTGCATGTTATTATGTGCATAAGTGTGTGTGTATATATAATTTATAAAATGAAATAGGTGAGAAGGTCCATAGTTTGGGGAAAGATTGTGTAGCTGCGCTGCCTGAAGGGGAAATTCTGAGGAACTTTGAGGACTTCAGTATGTAATGGTTCTTTTGAAAATATCTACTGGTCAGCTGAAAAAGTTTTGAAGGATTAATCTGATTATTAGTCATTTACCTGTGATTATGTGAGTAGTAAGGTGTAAAATTCCTCTTTTCTGACTCTGTGCTTGGGATGCCATATTACCTGGTCTCTGCTGGCAGGAGT
Organism: Nasua narica; assembly: GCA_028533885.1. NCBI lineage: Eukaryota > Metazoa > Chordata > Mammalia > Carnivora > Procyonidae > Nasua > Nasua narica. The sequence goes on along the minus strand of CM052801.1, from coordinate 97,132,655 downwards.
TTAAATGAGAAAGAGCATCTGGAAGCCCAGAAGTAAATATATCACAAAAATGGCTCTAAAAGCAGATAGTCAATTCATTAAAAAGGGAGTGTTGTGACCTTGTCAAATTTGCATTACCCACCTTTCCATGCCCCCAAATTTCACTGATTTTAATATGTAGTTTGAATAGGTTGTCACTAATCAAAACTCATCGGTATGGAGGACAATCTTTTTGTTGTTGTTGACTTATGTACAGTTGCTTTATTTCTATATGCGAAGTTTACTTTTCAATTATTTTACATTCGGGGAAGCTATCTTTCAGGTCCTCTAATGCTCTTTGCATGAGGCACTAAACAAACCCCAAGGTTTTTATTTACATATGTTGCGGGGATATATTTTCATAGCAAGAACATAATAGGACTTATGAGGAGACACAGATCAGTTGCTGGGCTTTTTTACACATTCAAGACAGGTGCTTTTTTCAGTATTATAGGTAGGTTCTTAGATAAGTATCCAACTGTTATTAGGAAGCATGGATCATAATGGTGACACATTTGTTTCTTTACACATGTTAAGGCATTTGTAGAATGTCTCTAATGTGCAGATTTGGGATATGGGGTGATACATAATTGAACAAAAACGGAGCCTGCCTTCAGGGAAACTGTAGTCACGTTAGAGAGGCAGAGGCATGTAAATTAAAAAGCAAAATAAACAGAGGAAGTTGCCTCTCCCTTGGTAGAGATGGAAGAGAGTACTCCAGCAATGTTCACATTGACCAGATCTCAGGACTTGAGATCATTCAGTTCCCCATCTCATGCAAAGCTCACCACTTCACTAGCAATTGGCCTCTCAGATACTACAGAATTAAGCTATCTGTCTCAGAATTGGGAGGTGGGAGGTACTTTCTCCCTGGTCTATCAGTGCTAAGTGCTGAAAACTACAGTCAATTCTGAGTTGAGTACTTCATACCTTATTGCCTAGGTTCTAATTATGCATACTCCCAGGGTAGCTCTTTCCCCCCCAAAGGCAGGTTAGTCACAGCTGGCAGTGAACATAAAGAAATGGTCAGTGCTTTCTCCAAACTCACCTATAGTTATGGTTCTGGAAGCTACATATAGTTCACAGACATTCCTAATGTTAAGTTTTTAAAATATTATGTGGGAAAGGACTAAGTGACAAAAGGATCATTTGAATGTGAATAAATACTATAGCTTTCCTGAGTATGAATAAGTTATGCATTGGCTTTCTTCCCCTAATTTTTCTTGGGTTGTTCCTTCTTAACTGAGGACCGAGAGAGAATGAGACTAGGTACAGAGACAAGATAACTGCTCACAAGCCACCTTTTGGACATGATCACAGGACTGGAACAATGTCTGAAGGGTAAGTTGTAAATATTACATTGTTCTCTTGGGAAATGGGGTAAAAACTGGTGTCATCTCTGATATAAGGTCATTTATACCATTTTACCTTTGACAGTTATGTTTGCAAATTTCTGTATCCAATTCTAATAACCATTTAACTCACCTCACTTCAAGCTGTTTGGGGAAATTTCGACTGTTATATAGAAAAATGGTCTTTTGCCTCAGGTTCCTACTGTGACCATATCCTTCCACTTCCCTTCCTGAACTCTCAGCATGTCCCAGGTGCTTGTATATGACAGTGACTACTCTGAATTTTTCTTCATTTTGGTATGTTTACATAGTAGCGGTGAGAGTAATATATATGTGTCTTTGGTTTGAGGTTGGAATTTTAAGTGGATGTGCTTATGTTGTGTGGATATTTTTATGGGATTGGTTTCGATATTTAGTTTATGGGATTTAGTCTTTACATTTTCTTATATTATTGTTATATGTTTAAGTTTGGTTTTAATATGCTATTGGGTTTGGTTTACTAGTATTTCATTGAGTATTAGATTAGAACTCTTAAGAATGAGGAGATTTTATATTGGCTTTATTTGCTCCTTTATTTTTCTTTGATTGTCCCTACTCATATCAGAGCTCCAAAAGGCAGAATTTGAGAAGCAGGTTCCATATTTTATATATCTATGTTAGGAAAGCATATCCTGTTACCTCTTTACCCCCAGGGTGATCCTCCTCAAACTACATCAATAGGTTGCCTTGGTAACTGCTATTCGTTATGCTTTTGTTTTCAGAAAAAGTTATGTAACTTCTGTCTAGCTTCTTTCATCAACATGATTTTGAGATTTATCCAAATATTATGTGTATCAATGATTCAAGTATTTTTATGGCTAAGTGGTATTCCAATATCTGCATAGACTATGTTTTGTTCATCTATACACTTATCAATGGACATTTGGATTGTTTCAAGCCTTTAGCTATTTTGAATAATGCTGCAGTGAACACTGATGTACAATTTTCTGTGTGGACATTTGTTTTGGAATGACAAGATTAGATGAGAGGTTTAACTTTTTAAGAAACTGATAATCTGCTTTCAAAAGTGGTTTTACTATTTTATATTATCAAATTTTTAGTTCCTTTAAATCCTTAACAAAACTTAGTATATTTATTTTTTAAATTTTTTTCCCAAATATGTTTATTTTATTTTTCAGTGTTACACGATTAATTGTTCATGCACCACACCCAGTGCTCCATGCAATACGTGCCCTCTTCAATACCCACCACCAGGCTCGCCCAACCCCCCACCACCCCCTCCAAAACCCTCAGTTTATTGCTCAGAGTTCAAGTATATTTAATCTTTTTAATTTTAGCCATCTTAGTGGGAATAAAGTGCTATCTCATCTCGGTTTTATTTTGCATTTCCTTAATTATTGATGCTTAGCATTTTTAAATGCGCTTATTTGTCATTTGCATATTTTTTTTTACAGAACTTCATTTGTAATGTTAAAAAACTGGAAACCTTCAATAGTTGTGGTATAGCCAATCATTGGAATACTATTCAGCAATATTAAGAAATGTATCACTGATATACACAGTAATTTGGTTGAGTCTCAGTGGCATTTTCCTGATTAAAAGAAGCCAGTCTCAAAAAGTTATATATTATACAATTCCATTTACATGACATTCTTGAAAAGATAAACTTATATTAATGTAAAGCAGACTAATCATTGCCAGGGCTGGGTGTAACAACAAAATGATAACACAAGGAAAGTATGTAAGATGATGCCATTGTGTTTTATCTTGATAGGGATGTTATTTACTCAAATCTATACATGTGTTTAAATCATAGGACTACACATATACACAAATTTCAATTTTACTGCAATTATTTTTTCATTTATATGCTCTTACTATATGCAATTTTTAAAACTATTTTTTTAATGTTTAAAGACATTTTTAAAAAGTTTTGGGGGCGCCTGGTTGGCTCAGTTGGTTGGGCAACTGCTTTCGGCTCAGGTCATGATCCTGGAGACCCGGGATCGAGTCCTGCATCGGACCCCCGGCTCCATGGGGAGTCTGCTTCTCCCTCTGACCTTCTCCCCTCTCATGCTCTCTCTCACTTTCTCTCTCTCTCAAATAAATAAAAATAAAATATTGAAAAAAAAGTTTTGGGTATTGAGGAGGGCACGTATTGCATGGAGCACTGGGTGTGGTACATGAACAATGAATCTTGTAACACTGAAAAAATAAAATAAAAGTATTTGGGAAAAAAATTTAAAAAAGGTTTTGGGTTCAAGGCAAAATTGAGAGGAAGGTATAGGAATTTCCCATATATCTCCTTCCCCTACACATGCTTAGCCTTCCTCATTATCAATGTCACATACCAGAGTGGTACAATTCTTATAATTGATGAATCTACACTGACCCGTAATTAACACTCAAAGTTTATAGTTCACCTTAGTACATCATTTTTTTCTTGGCTTCAGCTGTGTGTGTGTGCGTGCATGTGTGTGGGGGGGATGCGCTTTCTCACTTCAGCTATAATTATAATGCATTGTAAATAATTTACCAGGAAAACTTTATTGCTTGGTACTATTCTTTTTTTTTTTTAATTTTTTTAAAGATTTTATTTATTTATTTATTTGACAGAGAGAGAGAGAGAGATCACAAGGAGGCAGAGAGAGAGGAGGAAGCAGGCTCCCGCTGAGCAGAGAGCCTGATGCGCGGCTCGATCCCAGGATCCTGAGATCATGACCTGAGCCGAAGGCAGAGGCCTTAATCCACTGAGCCACCCAGGTGCCCCTGCTTGGTACTATTCCTAAAAAATTTAAATGTGTTACCCTTAGAACATGAATGCAAGCGAAAGCAAACTGCATCAAATATCTACTTAATCCACTATCAACAGAGCTTCTCCACCTATTAGGTTCTAATTTCTCATGGAGTATAACTTCAGCTCTGCTGTGGAACATCATGGTTTCTCTTATTTTATGACATCTTTTCACCTTAGCAGCCTGATACTAGCCCAACCCCTATCTTTTTGGGAAGGATATTATTCTTAGTGCTTTTTAGTTTGTGCCAAGCTACTTAATAAGGGCATTGGATGACTGATGGATTGATTGTCTATAAATCTTCAGAGTTGCATATCCTTTCACCATGTCCCAGTCTTAGTTGGTAAGGTAAATAGCCCCTGGAACATATTTTTCAGAAATAAAGTTGGGAAAATATTATCTCAAAAATTATACTCCAGATCTTGGTTTTTATATCTCATTTTCTTTTTTTTTCTTCCCAAATACTTCTATTTTTTCAGTGTTACAAGATTAATTGTTCATGCACCACACCCAGTGTTAAAGATTTTATTTATTTATTTGACAGAGAGAGAGAGATCACAAGTAGGCAGAGAGTGAGGCAGAGAGAGCAGCAGACTCCACACTGAGCAGAGGGCCTGATGTGGGGTTCTATCCCAGGACCCTGAGATCATGACCTGAGCTGAAGGCAGAGGCTTTAACCCACTGAGCCACCCAGCTGTCTGATATAAAACTTTCTTACAAAAAATAATTCTAAAAAATATATAAAGGTATCCCCTCTCCAAGAGGTGCTTAATGCCTCTCCACCTGAGTGTAGGCCGGGCTTAGTGACTCAATCTCAAAGAATAGTGTATGGACAGTGAAAAGTGACCTTACACTAGTTTTGGTAATGATAATGTTAATGTTATATTTTGGATACTATTAATTTCTGGTTTTCCCTAATGTATCATGGTATGCTTACAGGAAGCTGAGTGATAGATGTATGAGAACTCTCTGTAGTACATTTACAACTTTTCCATAAATCTAAAATTATCCTAAAATAAATGTAAGGAAAACAAAGACGCAACTAAAAAGCATGCATCAAATTTTGCTTCTGCCTGATATAAAGAACACTGAAAAGTATGGATTTCAACCTAACAACATGAAAAAGTCTGATAAACTCCATACTCATAATTTTTCTTGAACACCTTCAAGATCTAATGTTACAGATCTATTAAGTAGCTTAATTTTAAGAAAAGATAGCCCCTCCAAGGAGAAATGGGCTAGAGACTGGCTTACTCCTGACAGAGAAAGTGAAGTAATAGGATTATACTGGCTAGCACCAGAGAAACAAGTGAGAGTAGTCTCCCACTAGGAAAGGTCATGGACTTGGAGAGAGATCCCTATGTGGTTTAGGTGTGTTGAATGTCAGAGATCAATGAGTAAAGCAGGAGGAGCACTGAGAAAAATCCTCTGGAACATAGATATCACCCTAAGAACAAAACAATGCTAGAGGAATTCAAAGTCTATAATACACTTGAGCTAAACACTACAACAATAAAACCCAATCACAGGCTAATAATTGACAAGACTGACACTAGAAGCAGCATGTTCATTTCCAGGTGCAAATATTATTTACCTTATTCTCTACTGTTCTGAACAGGATGTTCAGCATCAAATAAAAAAACTTAAAACACAAACAAAAGACAAGGAAACCTTGTATGAAGAGACAAATCAATAAAACCAGATTCAGAGATAATCCACATACTAGACCTATCAGACAGGGGCTATACCATAATTATGATTAACATATTTAAGTATCCAGTGGAAAAAGGAGACATCTTGCATGAGCAGATGGGGAATTTTAGCACAGAGATAGAGACTTTAAGAAAGAGTTCGATGGAAATGCTATAAATAAGAAACAATAAAGGACTTTCAGAGACAAATATTTCCTCTGATGGGCCCACAACTACCTCAATGCCATGCAAAGCAAGAAACTTGTGAAGACTTAATGAAAGCAGCACGGATGGAACTATTTGGGTTGGGCTGCTACTCGGAGCCACTGAGTGTGCAGTACCTTTCACAAGAAGGTGTCATTCATGTTAACTACAATATGAATTGCGCCTTTTTGAGAAGAGTAATGTACAATATGCACGACGTAAGTGGTAGCCCTCAGGATGGGGTTGTAGCTGCAAGCACAGAGATGCCTTTTTTAGAGCCCAGGCATTCACTCTTCGGAAGCTGGACGACTTCAAGAGACATTTTGAGCCTTCTAAGAGAATATATAGAGAGAAAGTGTGCGCTCCTGGGAAAACACCGCCATTTAGATTCTTCAAAAGTTGATATATTTTGCCAAATGAGGCTTCGCTAAAGTGGGAAACACATTGTATTGAGAACACAGCCCTCTTTTGTTAGCGGAGATTTTTTTTTCTCTGCATTGGAAAATCCCCTAACCCTTTTCCACTACTTACTTCTCATCATTTGCAAGACTTTTCTTTTAGAGCGCTCCAAATACCCTCCTGCCTCTCAGGTTCCTCCACTGATTAACCTTGAAGTCCGTTTTTTTTCTCAGAAACTAAAACATCTTATTTTTTCCAGTTTTATTGAGGTATGATTGACAATAAAAATGTACATATGTAAGTTGAATGTAGTGTTTTTAAGGTGTATGACATAAGTATATATATATTGTGCAATGATTACCACAGTCAAGTTAATGAACACATCTGTCACCTCACATAATTACTTTTTGTATGTGATGAGAACGCTTAAGATCTACACTCTTAGAAAATTTCCAGCACCTATGTGATAGTGTTACTAACTGTAGTTACTGTGCTATACATTACACCCCCAGAACTTACTCATCTTAAACTTTATAACTTTATACCCTGTAACATCTCCCCATTTCTGTCACCCCTTAGCCTCTGACAACCATTATACCTTTTGTCTCTAAGAGTTCAACTTTTTATATTCCATGTAAATGAAATCAGTTATTTTTCTTATTAATTCAAGTACCATTTTTGCAACATCCATATGTGTTCCCATTTGTTATGTGGCTTGATTTCACTTCTGTATTTATGCATGTCTTAGCTCAGGCTGCTGTAACAACATACTATAGACTGGGTGGATTAAGCAACAAATTTATTTTCTCATGGGTCTGGAGGCTAGAAGCTCAAGATCAAGCTACAGGTGTGATTGGGTTTTTGAGAGAGTGCGCTTCCTGGCTTACAGCTGATCACCGTGTGCTCATCTGGCCTTTCCTCAGTGTGTGCACTTGGACAGTCAGCAAACTCCCTAGTGTCTCTTCTTAGAAGAATTAATAATAATCCCATGGTGAAGGCCCAACCCTCATAAGCTCATCCAAACTACTTCTCTCCCAAAGGCCCCATTTCTAAACAGCATCAAACTGGGTATTAAGAGTTTCAACATAAGAATTTGGAGGGACACACTTCAGTCCATAGCAATGAATTTCTGTTTTATTTTGTACACTGTGTTTCATGAAATGTTATATTGTGGATATTTATTTTCATAGGATTTATGTGTGACATTTTATGGGGCTTTATCTTTTGTGCACGTGCACAATTTGATTTTTTTTATTTGCTTGTTGAGTAAATCTTTCTCCCTTTTGGATGTCTTTGTTTACTTCTGTGATTGGTATGCCTTTTTGTTTATACTCAATGTGAAGCTTTGTTTTTGCATGTGAGAGACTTCATTGGGGGCTATTTGTTACATTTGCCTATATTTGTGAGTGCATGTATGTTTGTGGGAGGTCTTATGTGTATGTATTCAAGTATGCTTGTGTGAAGTGGGTTCATATTTATGTATTTGGCTTTGTTGTTGCTCTATTTTTTTTTTTAGGTCACATTTTTTTTCTATAAAGCTTCTGCACAGCAAAGAAAAGACAACATATGGGATGGAAAAAATATTTGCAAACATATCTGATAAGGGGTTAATATCTATAATATATAAGGAATTCATGCAATTCAACAACAGGAAAAAACCATCTGACTGAAATATGGACAAGGATTTGACATATAATGTTCCAAAGCAGACCTACAAATAACAGATAGATGAAAAACTGCTCAACATCATTAATTAGTGAAATACAAATCAAAACCACAATGAGGGGCACCTGGGTGGCTCAGTGGGTTAAAGCCTCTGCCTTCGGCTCAGGTCCTGATCCCAGGTTCCTGGGATCGAGCCCCACATCAGGCTCTCTGCTCAGCAGGGAGCCTGCCTCTCTGCCTACTTGTGATCTCTCTCTCTCTCTCTCTCTCTCTCTGTGTCAAATAAATAAATAAAATCTTTAAAAAAAAAAACCACCAGTATGAGATATCACCTCACGCCTGTTAGAATGGCTATTATCAAGAAGATGAGATTGTTGACAAAGCTGTGGAGAAAAGGGATCCCTGGTGCACTATTGATGGAAATATACATTGGTACAGCAACTGTGAAAAACAGTATGGAGGTTCCTCAAAAAATTAAAAATAGAATTACCATATAATCCAGCTATCCCACTTCTGTTATATATGCAAAGGAAATGAAATCACTATCTTGAAGAGATATCTGCACTCCCATGTTAAATATAGCAGTATTCATAATAGCCAAGAAATGGAAACAACCTAAGTGTCCATCAACAATGAATGGATAAAGAAAATGTGATATTTATATAATAAAATGTTATTCAGCCATTGAAAAAAGGAAATTTTGCCACTGTGACAGGTAATGCCCTCCAGATTCATCCATATTAAGTGAAATAAGCCAGAAAGAGAAAGACAAATAGTACATGGTCTCACTTATATATGGAATATGAAAATGTTAAACACACACATGCAGAATAGATTGGTGATTACCAGGAGCTGAGGGGTAGGAGAAATGGGAAGATGTTGGTCAAAGGGTACAAACTTTCAGTTTCGAGATGAATACATTTGGGGGATCTAAGATATAGCAGGGTAGCTTCAGTTAACAGTATTGCATTTACTTGAAATTTGCTAAAAGACTAGATCTTAAATGTTCTCATACACACAAAAAAGTAACCATGTGAGGTAATGGATTATGTTAACTCACCTTAATGTTGTAATCATTTTATGATATACACATATATCAAATTATGTTGTATAACTTAAACATACACAAGTTACCTGCCAATTATATCTTTAACACTAAAGCTGGAAGATTAAAATATACACTCAGAAGTTGGAAAGAAACCCACAAAAAAATACAAACAATAAATAAGGAATATGGACAAAAGAATAAGCAGACTCTTTAGTAATATGTGGGTGACTAATAAGCACATTGACAATACCAAGTATTAATGAGAATAAAGAGAATGTACACATTACCAATATCAAGAATAAATAGATACCAATATAGATCCTAGACACATCAAAAGTATTAATTAGAGGATATTATTAAAAATTTACACTAACTTTGATAAAAATCAATGAAATCAACAAAATTCTTTTTTTCCAATTAATTTAATTTAATTTTTTCAGTGTTCCAAAATTCATTGTTCACAGTGCTCCATGCAATACCCGCCCTCCTCAATACCCACCACCAAACTCGCCCAACCCTCCACCTCCCTCCCCTCCAAAACCTTCAGTTACTCAGAGTCCACAGTTTCTCATGGTTCATCTCCCCTTCCAATTTCCCCCCATTCACCCTTCCTTTCCTTCTCACAACATTCTCCATGTTTTTCCTTATGCTCCGCATGTAAGTGAAACCATATGATAATTGACTCTCTCTTCTTGACTTCATTCACTCAGCATAATCTCTTCCAGTCCTGTCCATGTTGATACAAAGGTTGGGTATTCATCCTTTCTGATGGAGGCATAATATTCCATTGTATATATGGACCATATCTTCTTTATCCATTCGTCTGTTGAAGGGCATCTTGGCTCTTTCCATAGTTTGGCAATTGTGGGCATTGCTGCTATGAACATTGGGGTAAGATCTATAAAGAACTCCTCAAACTCAACACCCAAAAAACAGATAATCACGTCAAAAAATGGGCAGAAGACATGAACAGACACTTCTCCAAAGAAGACATACGAATGGCTAACAGACACATGAAAAAATGTTCAACAAAATTCTTGAAAGACACAGGCAACCACAGCTGACCAAGAAAAAAATGTAAGACATGAACAACTTCACATTAAAGAAGTACGTTTAATAATCATTAAAAGAAAATACATTTGAAATCATTTTATAAATCCTGTACTGTTCTGATTCCAAAATTATTAAAAGATAACATAATAAAAAGAATTTCAGACCAATGTTTCTCTTAATACAGATTCAAAAAGCTTTGGGAAAATATATCCAGCAATTTATAAAGATTTTTATATTTCTTGACACTCTGGAGTTAAACCATACAAGGAGTTTAATCCATACAAAGACGTATTAACATCCAAAAAAAAAAATATCAGTGTATTTCACTATCAGAAAATAAAGTAGAAAAAAATGATCATTTCAAAGGATGTAAAGTATCTGATAAAATTAACTCTCTTAAAATAAAAATAAAATCTTATCAAAGAAGAGAAGTGAAACTCCTCAACCTAACTAATGGCATCTTAAGAAATCAACCTACAGGGGTGCCTGGGTGGCTCAGTTGGTTAAGCGACTGCCTTTGACTCAGGTCATGATCCCGGAGTCCCGGGATCGAGTCCCACATCGGGCTCCCAGCTCCACGGGGAGTCTGCTTCTCCCTCTGACCTTCTCCCCTCTCATGCTCTCTCTCGCTCGTTTGCTCTCTCTCTCCAATAAATAAATAAATAAATAATCTTTAAAAAAAAAAAAGAAATCAACCTACAGCTAATATACTCAACTGAGAAAATGAAGTTTTATATATAAGGTCATGAACAAGGCAAAAATGTTTGCTCTAAAAATTTATATGTAATATTGTATTCCAGAAGCATATATCTGATAAGGGTCTAGTATCTGGAATATATAAAGAACACTTATAACTCAATAAAAAGATAGATAATCCATTCTAAAAACTAACATGTTATTAAGTAGACATTTTTCCAAAGATAGATATTTCTGTTACCAACAAACTTATGAAAAAATGTGCAATCTAGTCATGAGAGAAATGCAAAACAAAAACACAGTGAAATTCTACTTCATACCCACTAGGATGGTTATAATCAGTAAGACAGAAATAACACATACTGGGTTAGAATAAAGTGAAGAAATTAGAAAACTCATTCATTGCTGATTGGGATACAAAATGAATTGGATACTTAGGAAAGAGTTTGGCACTTCCTCATAATGCTAAACAGAGTTGTCACAGTTACCAACAATTCAACTCTTAGGTATACATCTAAGGGAAATATGTGTCCACATAAACACTTACACCCAGATCCTCATTGCAATATCATTCATTCAATGTGAAATTTGAACACTTGTCCTTGTAGCTCTCTCCTCCTAGTTTATATTTTCCTGTAGAATTTATCACTTCTTCGCATGATATTGTGTTCATTGTTTTTATTATGCCTTCTAATAAAAATGTCAGTTCCAGGGTGCCTGGGTGTGTCAGTCAGTTAAGCATCCAACTCTTGATTTCAGTTCTGATGATAACCTCAGGGTTGCGAGATCAAGCCCTATGTCAGGCTCTACACTGGGCATGGAGCCTGCCTGAGAGTCTCTCTCTGCCCCTCCCCACTCCCTCTCTCAAAAAAAGTCAGTTCCATGAGTATGTTTTGAATCTGTTGAGTTCTGTAGTATTCCAACCTGGCTAACATATATTCTTAGTAAATAGTTGATACAGGAATAAATATTTCTTCTAGGTCAAAATCCCAAAGACATTAAATAGCTCAGTAAATATTTTTGAAACATGATCAGATATAGTAAAATTTTGAATTATACATAATAATTTCCAGTACTTTTTTTTCCCATTAGGCTTTGTGCCATGGTCACAATACAGTGAGTTGGTTAAGAACACATGTATTACCTCATTTAATCAACTAAAAAACCCTTAGAAAGGAGTACTCGCTTTTATCACATATTTATAGATGAAGAGTAAAGCTCACAGAAGTTAAATAAATTGCTAAAAGCCAGGAAATGAATACGTAGCCTGATCCCATTAGGGTAAAGTTTACCACAGTCCTCATTCAAACTATGGCTGCATAATAAGCCATCTTAAATGTCAGTGCCTAAAAATATAATCCTTTATTATTTCTCATGATTTCTTAAGTTGATTGAGAATTTTTCAACTGAGTTCACCTGGGCTCACTCATGCAAATGCAGACAGCTGAGCTGGGGTGGTTCAAGATGCCCTCTCACATGGCCCAGGTGCAAGCTAGAATGGCAGGAAGTTAGACTGGCTGGGCTTCTCCTCTCATTTGGGAATACGTTCCTGAATTTTTCAGAGCATGGATGGCTCAAGGCTCCAAAAGAGCAAAGGCAGAAACTGCAAATCATCTTAAGACTTAGACTTGGAAGGTAACCAAAATCACATCTGAAATATCCTGTTGATAGAAACAAGATTGTAAGTCAGCCCAGGATCGGCACCTGGGGAAATAAATCCAAACCCTGAAGGGTTGTTGTCCCATGACAAAAGGTTATATTCACAGGGACACAGGATTCACTGGGTATCATTATTGTAATGGTCCACCAAACTATTTACTCTGCAGTATTTCATATCCATTTTCCTTGTATGCCTTTGTCATTGTTTTTAAAGTGCCACCACACAGGTTACACTATTAAAAGATGAAGTCTCTCTGGTCAACAACGATCCTTAAGATGTTGTTGTGCCTGGAATGGAGCCCCTTTAATGCCTTCACGATGCCTGGCTTTCTTCAGTAATTGTCCTTTTTGCTTAGAGTTGGAAGGAGCGTCGGTAGTTTGGTGACCAAATATTGCTAGACTCCTCACATTCGTTCCAGTCGGCTGCTTGCAAATACTGAGTTGTTAGTCCGTCTGTTGCCATTTTGGCCAATGGAGGAGGCTCTTCTGGGAATCATCT
>CM052801.1:97072995-97119076 GCA_028533885.1 Nasua narica | reverse complement strand
GCAGCCCAGGAAACTCCCTGAAGGTGGAGTAGGGAAAGTTCCCCAGGTGGGGGGAGGAACCCGCTTGCATCTTCCTTGGCCTGTCTCTGGCTTTTTCCGCTTCTCCCTCCAAGAGCACACGTGCACCGTCGAAAAAGGAAAGACAAGTGGTACTCCCCATTCTCAGGAGGTCTGTCTTGCCTCCCGCCCTTCATTCCTTCACACAGCATACAGAGAAACGGTAACTAAAGCAAACACAAGGACTACCACTCACCAAGCGTGTGTCCAGTGCACTAGGTTAGTCCTAGCTCACCTGGAGACGAGAGCTGACTATGGCTGCTTTCAGTATGTGAGGGGCCATCAGAATTTTTTCAAAAACCTGGTCAGGCCAACCTGGCCCAGAGTGAGCGTCCCCTCACCTGCCCTGAGGACAACTGGAAAGAATAAGAGTCCCCCCGTTTTCATCCTGAGAGCGGCAATAGCCTTGCCTGATGATTTTCACAGTAGGGTTACATGCCCACTTAAATGTGCTTTCTCTAGGTCTTCATCCAACTGGACTGCAGCGTGCTGCAGAGAGAGGGCACTCCAAGCCATGAACGCTCCAGAATCACTTACCTGAACCTGCAGCTGCAGAATAGCAACTCCAGCTTCTCTTAGGAGCGAGGAGGCAGAGAAGACAGAGGACTCTGAGTTTGCGGAGATGGAGAGGCCAGGAATCCTGCTCCTACTAAACCCTGGGAGGGAAGAGAGCCTTGCCTGGCCCTGCCCAGCCCAGCCTGCCCAAGGCAACTTTCATCCCAACCCCTGATGAGTGTCGAGTAGCCTCACGCACCTGACCTCCATCCTCCCCAGCACTCTCCTCCCTCCCTCCCTGCCCTGGTGAGTATCCATTTCACCTGCTGCCCCTTAACACACGGGCTTTCGGGCCTCAGCGGGAATACAGACCCGCAGCCTTCCCACCACGGCCCTCTGTGCCCCACACCTCCCAGCCCCTCTCTAAGAGATACTCTCCTCACTCCTGGATCTAGAGAATACTCTGTGAATATGTGCAGGAACCAGGAGATAGAGGGGAGAGAGAATTCAGGGGGTGTTCCAACCTCTCCTTAGATTCTCACAGAGAAAACAGAGCAATGAATCAACCAGAAGTGGGTAATGAGAACCATGCGTTTACACTGCTTCGTTTTCTCAGGGCAGACACGCCAACCCTCTTAATGTCCTTAAGGAATTCAAGTGTTGCCTTGGTAGTACATTTCTGAGGCTGTTGAAGCCAAGGAGCCCTTTCCTTCATGCTGATGCTGAGTTTTCCAGAAGTCTCTTCTGCAGAAGTGCCTTTATGGAGAGACCTTGTCATATGTTTTCATTCCAGTGCACCCGTTCCCTTTCCTGGATTAGAGAACCAGATAGCTAGCTAACATGTAAGAAAGAGGGAAGAAGTGCTAAGGAGATGCTTCCATGACCGACAGGAGGTTTGCTGTAGGAACCTCTTCACTGCAGTCGACATCCCCAGAGCCTGTTCCGAGTGGGGCAGCACAGTCCACAGGCAGCAGTTGCCTCCACCACATCCAGCCCGGAGACCTACCTCCACCTTCCCACGTGCCCGTTGTTTCCTTCTTCCCCACCCTCTTTGTCCTGCATGTGGGGATTGACGGCTCACCTGGGACCATGTCCTCCCTTTTGGCTCTTCCTGTTCAACCTCAGGCTTCTCTACCTTCTGTGGAGATGGCATCACAAACCTGGCAGCTGATGGAACTATGGGAGTGGGGATGGGAAATTAAAGCCAAGCTGGAGTGCACAGGGCATTTACAAATACTGATGAAGCACCCAGTTCTCTAGGACAGGGGCTATGCTAGGTGCTGAGCATATACGTGAATTCACTCTCATGGATCTGCATGTCCTCAGGGGTAGTCAGAAAATAAGGAAAGGGAGAATAAGAATATTTGTTATGGTCATAAATATTATGGAAAAATATAATTAGTTGACATGAAATGAGGGACTAGAAGGGAAAGAATACATCCTGAAAGGCCTTCTTTTTCTTTATTTTTTCAAGAATGGACAGGGAAGATATGTAGGTAAATATAAATGAAAACTGTTCAAAACAGCTACAACAATATCTTAAAAGTTTTATGGTATATATAGAAATGAATCCTAAGACAAAAATGAAACCAAAAACAGGAAGGACCAAATGAAGTAAACTTCAAAAAAAAATTGTTTAAACTCAATTTGGGTAAAATGTACTGTTTTATAAGGACCTTTCCAGAAGTAATAAAAATATTTGTTTATGTTAGACTATAATGTTACTGTTATATATTTTAACCACTGGCAAAATCATAAAAGAATAACATAAGATCATGATAATTTAAAGCAAAAAGAGAAAAAAAGAAATAATGAAAAAAATACTTGATTAGTCGAAAAGTAGGCAGAATAGAAGGAATCAATTGAGAAATATCAGGTGGGAGAAATAAAAAACATAACAAGTTAATAGACTTAAATCTAATGTTAGAATCACATTAAAAGAAACCTGAGCAAACACTCCAATTAAAAGAAAAGATTTTTAGGCTGAATGAAATAAGTCAGCTATATGCTGAACACAAGGCACTTTAAATATGATGATAACATGTAGGTGGAAAGAAATGTGATGGAAAACATCTTTATTTTATCATCAATGCTTTTAGTGAGGTATTTACAAATGTTAAATGTACAGTTTCATAAGTTTTGAAACTTATAAACTCAAATCACCACCTGCACTGGGTGTGGTGCATGAACAGTGAATCCTGGAACACTGAAAAAATAAAATAAAAGTTAAGAAAAAAAAACAAATTCACATTTAAAAAAACATTTCCATCATCCCAGAAATTTCCTTTGTCAATGCCCCACAAAAAGAAAAACAATGCTGTGATTTCCTTTTTTTTCTCCCAAAGATCCTATTTATTTATTTATTTGTTTGTTTGTTTGTTTATTTATCAGAGAGAGAGAGTGAGAGAGAGCATGAGTGGGGGAAGGTCAGAGTAAGAAGCAGACTCCCCGTGGAGCTGGGAGCCCGATGTGGGACTCGATTCTGGGACTCTGTCCTGGGACTCTGGGATCATGACCTGAGCCGAAGGCAGTCGCTTAACCAACTGAGCCACCCAGGCGCCCCAATGCTGTGATTTCTATAATCACAGATTACTTTTGCCTTTTCTTTTACTTTAAAAATCTAATCCCCAATTACACATTCAGAGGTATATACAGTCAATCCTTACTTCTTAGATTCCATATTTATGATTTCTCCTACTCACTAAGTTTTTTTTGTAATTCAAAAATCAATACTTGTTACACTTGCATGGTCATTCACTGACATGCATAGAGTGGCAAAAAAATAAAAAAACAATTTGAGTCACCTGACATCCACATTTTTGACTGAGGGCAAACAAGGGGATACCCTGTACTCTTGCTTCTCGTCTGATACTGTAAACAAATATCTTTTTTGCAGTAAATTTAGTGCTCCATTTTTCAGTTCTTGTGCTTTTTGTTGGTGATTTTGCTTTTTATAATGGCCCCCAAGTGTAGTGCTGAAATGCTGTCTTGGGTTCTTAAATGAAAGAAGTCTGTGATGTATTTTATGGGCAAAATATATGCACGAAATAAGGTCCATTCAGGAATGAGTTATACTGCTGTTGGCTGTGAGTTTAAAGTTAATTAACCAACACTCTATATTAAAAAAGATGTCTGTAAACCGAAACACATATGAAACAATGTTATATACTGATAGGTTGACAAAAATGTTTTGGCCAGATGCTTTTAGGAAACCAAACTTGTATTTCCCTTAGGAACAATAGCTTAGTATTTACTTACTAATTCTGTGTTCACAGCAACTTTATAGAACATAGCTACTGCACGTAACAAGAATTGACTGTATGATAAATATTTTCCATAAATTTCTTTAAAAATATAATGCAATCCTAATGAAAATACTAATAAACTTCTTTCGGGAGCTAGAGAAGTTGATATTGAATTTTCTGTGGAAAAATAAATATATACAAATAGCTACAAAACACTAAAATGAAGGGAAATGATGGGTTATAGCCTTATGGGATATTAAAACATAAAATTAAGTCTGCATAGTTAAAACAGTGTGGTACCAGCATACAAGTGGACAAATTAAAGGAATGGAATAGCAAGTCCAGAAATAGGTCCAACTACATATAGAAATTTGGTATAGATAAAGATAGTATCTTAAATCATTTTGTCAAAAATGAATTTTAAATAAATGATGTTGAGAAAATGGATAACCATTTGGAAAAAGAATAAATTTATTTCTATTCTTCCCACTTGGATACAATTCCAATAGTAAGATATATAAAGAAGAAAAATTCAATATGCAATGAATACAATAAAATATGACAGACAAGCAAATATATCAAAATTATAGTAAGTGTAGGGGTGCCTGGGTGGCTCAGTTGTTAATCGTCTGCCTTCGGCTCCGGTAGTGATCCCAGGGTCCTGGGATTGGGCCCCACATCGGGCTCCTCACTCTGTGGGAGGCCTGCTTCTCCTTCTCCCACTCCCCCTGCTTGTGTTCCCTCTCTCGCTGTGTCTCTGTCAAATAAAATCTTTAAAAAAAATTTATATAGTAAATGTAAATACAACTAAGTTATGTAATAGGCAGAAATTTTTCAGACTAGATAAGAGAGATCCTACTTAATAGGAAACACATTTTAAATAAAAAACAAAGATAGTAAAGTGTAAAAATTTTAATTCTGTTTATTTTCCATAATGAAATCTTACTTATTTTAGATACCCAACTCAAATATTCTTTCTTTTGTAGAGTCTTCCTTGAGTTGCCTTAGCTGAATTGATTATTATCCTCTGCTCCCCCAGTCTTTTATACATTCCTCTACTATAGTGTTTTTCTCTCTTTTTTCGGTCCCCCATACCAGATAATAAGCTTATTGAAATCAGGATGTTTGCCTGATTTGTATTTGTACCTTCATCATCATCATCATCATCATCATCATCATCATCATCATCATCTCTCTCTCTCTCTTTCACTGGCTTGAGACATAGTAGGTACTTAATTAAGTACATATTTGTTGAAAGATCTGTTGATGCTGTCGGGATCAGGAAGAGAAGGTTAATTCTTATTTTTTTCTTGGCCTGTTTTAGTACCTTTCCTCATGTTCTGTATATGGGAGAAACATTTCTCTGCCTGGCTGGAAGAAGATAATTGTATTTGCTCTATTTCAATTATATCTCGTTGTCACAAAATAGATGTAACGTAAATGGAGTTGTCTCTCTGCTGAAAATGACATAACAGTGTTTACATCCCATTAAGCTTTATAAAGTCTTGTCACATCATATAATGTGACCAGAAAGAACAGCTCACAGTTTAACCATTGGAATTGTTCAAATTGTCTTTTTTTGTGGGATTACAGCATTTTTTCCCCCAAGATCACAAGGCACAAGATACTTTTACTCTCCACCGTGCAAATGTGTGGTTGAAAGATTGGCATCTTTCCATTTGTGTATAATTATGAAATAAAGGTCTTTTACCTCACTTTCAAAATACAGTTTTCTGAAAAATGTAAAATTCTTTTTTTTTTCCAAGAGATATTTGTATCAAGTCTTCGCTAGTATGCAGAATTTCACTAGGATCCAGAATGGTTTGCATAACTATATGTAGACTACTTTCCAAGCTACTAATGTGAAAAAATGGACCATGTTCTCAACTTATTCTACCTGATCCAGAGATTCAAAGAATTACCACATTTTTACTCCATTGAGGAGTTGAAGAAGTAGTTCAGTAACTATGAAAGTTATCCTTGAGCATGAATGAACACCAATAGATAAATTGTACCACATCACCAGGCTCAGAGGCTAAACAATAAGTTAAAATATGAACACCTCCACACAACATTGTAACAGTCCACATAAGACACAAGACGGTTAATATCTTCAAACAGAAAGACCAATATTATTGTGAATATGATAAAATTTCCTCAATCATGATTGATATATTTTAAAGGCCTTCATTTTTAATAAACAAATAAACCTCAGAATAAAAAAAGATACTGACATTCCAGAAACTATTCTCAATTACAATTCTCATTGTCCAGGTATTTCAATATGTTGTTGCATTCAGAAACATTACCAAAAGTAGAATCCTATCTTCACTTAAAATATTGCCTGGTAGTGATGCAGGTACTTCTTTGTCTTGCTAATTCTTTACGAATTTATAGTTTCTTTGTCTGAAAGGTATGAAAGCTACCTGCTTTGGTCCCTTCTTTGAGCCTCATATCTTTGGGGCTCTAATACATATGAAATTAAATTTTTTTCCTGTTAATCTGTTTAATGTCAATTTAATTATTAGACCAGCCAAAGAACCTAGAAAGCGGGAAGGGGAACATTTTCCTTCTTTACATATGTATCTTAAAATGCCATTTGACCTCTGGAATGGTCATGTAATTACCTCTTAACCAATTCTGCTGAACATATAGGTAGGACTTTTGTCCTCCAGGACCTTTTGGAAATGTGTGGAAGATATTTTGGTTTTCAAAATGTGTGGGATTATCAACTGGCATTTTTGCACTAGGGTCAGAGAAGCTATAAACCACAAATATGTAGGGCAGTGAGACATTCCAAAGGTTTGTCCCTCTCAAAATGCCAGTAGTGATCCATTTGAGAAAAGCTGGACTAGAAGATCTCTACAAATCTTTTCTTTTTTTTAAAGATTTTTTTTTTTTAATTAGGAAAGAGAGAGAGTGAGAGAGATCATGAGAAGGGAGAAGGTCAGAGTGAGAAGCGGACTCCCCATGGAGATGGGAGCCCGATGTGGGACTCGATCCCGGGACTCCGGGATCATGACCTGAGCCGAAGGCAGTCGCTCAACCAACTGCGCCACCCAGGGGCCCCTCTACAAATCTTTTCAATCTGTGATTTTAATTACATAATTGTGATGTTTCAATTTTTAGGAGCAGTTGAGCTGAAAATCTGTCTTAGGGAATGTTGTGTAATCTCATAAAATGTTTCAGTATTATCTTTTGTTTAAAAATATGAACAGTTTATATGTTCAGAAATTAGAAATATCAAACAAAAATGGAAACTTTTGTCCCATATTTGAAAGTTTGAATGAATAGAGTTCAGATTCTAGATGTAGGGACAGACTTAAGGAACTCAGAAATCTGATTGTTAAAAAACATACCTTTTTATTGTTGTTAAGGTAACATCATGATTCTCATACAAGTATAAATAAAATACATTTTAGTGATTTTATTTAAGTAATTAATTATGAAAGAAGCAGCAAAATGTAATGACCAATTCAAAGGAGAATTCGAAGTGCCACACCTATGTAGGTCAATCAGGAATACTGAAATCAACTTTAAAAAAATCCATTTTTGTCCCCACAAAAGGAAATAAATCCTTCCTCCACTGCATAGAATTCATTTGCATGTCTATGGACAAGAGTCATTTGCATGATTATCAGATATCTCCAAGGTAAAGGACTGTACAAAGTTTAAAGGCAAAACCCATCAAATCAGAATATCCAGATTGAGGCAACATCTATGATTTACATTGTAGACACAGAATTCTTTTTGCTCCATTTCAAAAGTTTTCACAATTTTTTTTATTAGTGCTGCCTATTTGATTTTAATAATCTCAAAGAAAGATTATGCTTAGTCATTAAATAAGGCTAGTTTCAGTAGGTTTGTCCTGATTATTTACATACATACAGTAATAGTGTTAATTTACCATTTAGTCTTCCTTGAGTTTGCTTTGCAAATCAAGAACCATACTGTATTGAAATATAACTAAGGTCACAAAATTAATTTCTATGTCTGGACATTTTCAAAATTAATTTCAGACTGAATTTTAAAAAGCTACACAGTTTCTAAATCTCTGTATCTTTCTATCCCAAGTCTAGGGAACAAGTCCCAAGAAACTCTCCAACAGATTATACTTATGCTTCCAATGGATTTGAGTGAATTATTGAGTGAATTTCTCTTTCTTCAATGTTATCAACATGTCTTAAGTTTTCTAGCCTAACAGAAAGATTCTTTCCTTAAAACCTGTAAGTCTGGCACCTTGAAAGTTAGGTAACAGGCCACTTTTCCTAGCAGGATTTTATGAGCATTGGCTTCAAAGGTAAAGCAAACCTATGTTCATTAAAAGTGGTTAGTCCTTCCTGAATTAAAAAACTTTTTTTTCTTATATGACACTTTAGATAATGCCTTAGTCATATAATTAATTTGTTAACAATGCCCTGGTAAAAAGGAAGGAAATTCTTACTGTATTTTCTTACAAGCACCAGTATTGCAATGAAAAGCAAGGAGACACTTGACAAGCTTTTGAATTTTGGAATTGAATGAAAATCAGACACTTTAAAATATATAATTTCACATTACAGAGGCAGAATTTATAAAATTATTGTGGATTGGAGATAGTTTATGAAGACTGTATTAGATGTTAAGAGTATAAAACATTAAAGCAATATCAACATTATTTCAAGCAAATAACTGCAATAAAACTCTCCTCATAAGTTTATCAGTCGTA
This sequence comes from Nasua narica, assembly GCA_028533885.1. Classification (NCBI taxonomy): domain Eukaryota; kingdom Metazoa; phylum Chordata; class Mammalia; order Carnivora; family Procyonidae; genus Nasua; species Nasua narica. The sequence continues at coordinate 97,110,571 of CM052801.1, read as the reverse complement.
CATTATTAATTCTCATTCTTCTGGATTTTAGGTTACCATGGAGCCATCTGCTTTTCTATGAAAAAGAGTCCTGGACATCCTAACAGAGTCTACTGGTACAATCTGAAAGTTGTCCGATGTCAGTTTGAAAGTTGACAAGAGTTAGGTTTCATTTTCAAGTGTTAATAGTTTGAAGTATCTGGTATCGTTTTTTTTTTTTTATATAACTTTGAGACTCTCCTTTGTTGAAAACACAAACTGCAGATTGTAGCTTATAGCAGATCCTTCATATACACATCAAAAGCAAGCAAAAATTATCTGTAGAAAACAGACACTTAAAATTGATGTGGTAAATTTATACCGACAATTTTTCAAGTGTGAAAGGTCTTAAGAAATTCTTAATAAGAATAATGCAACTGACAAGGAAATTTGTTTGTTTCAGTGGCATATATAACGAAGGTAATAAAGTCATTTTAAAAATTAGACGACTTGTGTCCAGATAAAATGATTAAGTCCAATTTCAAAGAAGATAGTGAATCTTAGAACTACTTTGTAAAAATGGATGGACGTAGAATTTAGAGGGAAAAAAATCTTAAGATGTAACATCAAATAATTTTATACTAATAATATTAGTATGAAAAGATTCACTAATTCATAATAAGGCTTATTTATCTGCAGTTTTATAATAATCCATAATTGAGTCTGATGTACATCTACAGTTGGAAACTACTACCTTTGAAAATGCTAGGTTCAAATTAAAGAGGTAAAATTGTAACTAATCATAATTTTAAATAATAATTAAAACTATGAGTAGTGACATTAACATTACTGTTGATGTGTATTATCATCAGACAAAAAACTACCAGTACTCTGATACATACAGGAAAAGTTGATAGAACTATTCTCTAAGAATTATGATCAGTGTTAAAAAAAAAAAAGAATTATGATCAGTGTTTCTCCTGAAGTTATAACATATTATGGAAGGCAAAGACATTGACAAATTTCCAAGGACTTCCTATAAAGCATACAATTTTTAAAATATTTATATTGATACCATTTTATCTATACAAATTTAACCTAGGGAAGGTTGACCTTATCTTCTGATTTGACAGCTCTTCTCTATATAACACTTGAAAGGTGACATATTGAGCAAACTATTTTTAAGCATCTCATTATAAGACAAAAGAACAAATCTTTTTGTTTATGAAATCTCAAGTGTAGTTTTAGGTGTTGCTGGAGAGAGAAAATTTACTCTGCCCTTCAACATCCTTCTAGCCAGACTAAGAATCAAATTGACATGAGATAGATTAACAACAAAAAGTCAAATTTAATCATGTACTTATGGACAATCCACACAGACATGGAAATTTCAAAGAAAGGCAACATGGTGCTTATATGAGCTAAGAAGGGTAGGGGTCTGAGGATCTAAAGGGAGGAAAGACCATTAGCCATAAGATGAGAGGAGGCATTTGAAAACAAAGGTTACCATATTATGTAGACAAATTTCTTAGGTAAAGAGGAATCTCTGTTAATAGCCCTCTCATATTGGTACAAGCGGGCAGTTGAGGGGAAAGTAAAGAGCTTTTCCTGAATATATTGCTTTTAACTCAAAACAATATTTTCTGCCAAAGTGGCCCATCTTGGGGCAGCCTGTCCTTGGCCCCTGCAGTGTAAAGGTATCCTGAAAGTTTACTTTGTTTTTCTATTTAGGATTTGAGATATGGAAAGAAAAAGAATTTTGAAGTTGTGAAGAGGAGGGTTTGGACACTAGGTTAGGATAGGACCAGAGGTTCCTAAGAAATCACCTGGTTGCTTGTTTAACCAAATTGAGAGTAACACTTAAATATAGAAAGAGTAGGCTGAGGCACTAATTAATAAGCAAAAGAAGCAAACCCATCAAAATTGAGTGAACTTTACTAAGATTTTAATAGCTTCTTTTCAGTGACAGTTATTATAAACCATGATAAAAATTCTTTCCAAGGTTTCACATTCATTATGCTCTTTCATTTTCTGAAACAAAGTGATACTTTACTTTGGGATGTATCTCTGGAGTTCATGATGTCAAAACTAATTTCACAATAATTCTAAGAGCTTATTTATGCTAAACATTAATTATTGCTATTTTCACATAAAATCAATAAATATGCTTTTTAAAAAATTCTCAATTTTAAGCTTCTAATGCAGTAAGTATTTACTTTTATGATCCAGATGAATAGAAGCTCTTTGGAGTGCACAGTAAGTCCCAGGAATATAATAGATTCACAAATCAAAAAAAATAAAAGGCTGAGAATTTCTGGTTTAGGATAAAATTACTTTAAAAAAAAACAGTGAAGTTTAGGATCAACTATTAAATGAGAAAAAACAGCCCCAAAGACTACTCTCACCTCTGACAACACCTGCAAATTCCGGAATTTCCCAAAATCACCTAGAGGTTTGATGATTTACTACAAAGACTCGCAGAACTCACCAAAAACTATTATGGTAATGGTTTATTTCAGGGAAAGGATACAGATTAAAATTAGGCAAGGGGAAAAAGTGCATATAGCAGAGTCTAGGGGAAGTACCAAGTGCAGCACTTCCATTTTTCTCTCCCCATGAAATCAGGACACATTTCTCTCTTGGAATTGAATTTGAATCATAAGATGCATGGACTACTGGGTATTTACCCCAAAGAAGCAGATGCAGTACAAAGAAGGGCCACATGTACCCCAATGTTCATAGCAGCAATGGCCATAATCGCCAAACTGTGGCAAGAACTAAAATGCCCTTCAACAGATGAATGGATAAAGATATGGTCCATATATAGAACGGAATATTATGCCTCCATCAGAAAGGGTGATACCCAACTTTTGTATCAACAGGGACAGGACTGGAGGGGATTATGCTGAGTGAAATAAGTCAAGCAGAAAGAGTCAATTATCATATGGTTTCACTTATGTGTGGAGCATAAGGAAAAACATGGAGGACATTGGGAGAAGGAAAGGAGGGGTGAATTGGGGCAAATCAGAGGGGGAGATGAACCATGAGAGACTGTGGACTCTGAGCAATAAACTGAGGGTTTTGGAGGGGAGGGGGGGTTGGGTGAGCCTGGTGGTAAGTATTGGAAGACACGTATTGCATGGAGCACTGGGTGTGGTACATGAACAATGAATCTTGGAACACTGAAAAAATAAAAGTGTTTGGGAAAAAAAAAGAAAAGCTAAATAATAATAATAATAATAATAATAATAATACCGACCAGGGGAACTCACAGAAGCTTCAGTGTCCAGAGATTTTATTGGGGAATCATCATGTAGAAATGAATGACTGACTGATTGCCCATGTGGTTAATCTCAATTTCCAGGTGGACTGATGCCATGCGACCCAGAGACCTCACTCGAAATTACAATGTTGGTCTTTCTGGTAAGGCTAGTCTCCACCTTAAGACTATATGGATGTGGCTAGCTTCCAGTCAAAATTACATTGTTAGACTACACAGTATGACCTAAGGCCTACAGGCAAACAAAAACAGATGTTCCTGAAATGTTTCAAGGGCCTGGAGGTTATCTCCCAGATGCCAAGAGTAAAGGCCAGAACTTCTCTTAGGGCAAATCCAAATTCTTACCTACAAACACAAGGGTAAACACAATTCTATTTTTCTATCATCTGTGCTCCAAAACATAGTGTCAACTATTCATATTAATTGTACTCTTTCACTAATTTACTAAATACTATTACACAGAGTAAATTGGGGAGTAGTAATTGAGAACTGTATTATAGAACAATTTTAGTCAGTTACTTAAGCTCAGGAGCACACAAAGTAGTATTTTTTTATAGCCACACATATTTTTTTTAATTTAATTTTATTTTTTCAGTGTTCCAAGATTCATTGTTTATGTACCATACCCAGTGCTCCATGCAATATGTGCCCTCCTAAATACCCACCACCAGTCTCACCCAACCCCCCAGCCCCCTCCCTTCTATAAACCTCAGTTTGTATTTTATATAGTCTCATGCCTGATATTGAACTCCTTGAGATGTCTAATTCATTATAGTGCCCTTATAATCTAATTTGTTAGTTCTCTCTGGAGATAAGAAAACATTGCTTTCCCAACACAATGAGAATTAATAGCTTTTCATTACAGTCATGTTATCATACAGAGACAGAACTTGCTGCTAAAATTCTTCAATTTTAGTTCAACATCAAGAAACACAAGAGACTTAGAAACACAATAAACTCACCAGTCCAAATACCAAAAAGCCCATTTCCTTCCTAGTGGGTACAAAATTCTCAATTTATTTGATCTCAAAATATACAATAGACAAACAAAGGCTAACAAGCTGGATTCTTTGTTGTTTTTCACCCACCAGAGACAAGAACTTTATAATCCATTAATCCATTTATGAAGATCGCCAAATGGTCAGATTATAAAACCAAATTTCCAGACATTGCTGCCACCAATAGGGAATAACTAATCAGCTATAAAAGAAAAAGAACATTAAATCATCAGAGAGGTGGGAAAAAAGACTAAAGAAACAGGGATCAGCAAAGATATACATATCTTATTCATGTATAATTAACATTTTTTTTGTTTCAAGAGTACCATAAAATGAATCAATAATTCTATACATTACTCAGTGCTCCAAGTTATATTGACACTTGGGATTCACTTCTGGGAGCTGTTGGGGAAGAGGAATTTCTAGTACCCCTCAAGGTCCTTCTAGCCAGACTAAGAATCCAATTGACATGAAACAGATGAACAGGAGAAAATCAAATTTAATAATGTACATATGAGGAATCCACACAGACATGGAAACTCCAAAGACAGTGGGGCAACATGATGCTTATATGAGCTAAAGAGAGGGGTAGGGGTCCGAGGATACAAAGAGGAGAAAAACCATTAGCAGAAAGGTGAAAGATGGAAAGCAAAGGTTGCCCTAGTATGTAGATAAGTTTCTTAGGTAAAAAGGAATCTTTGTTAATAGCTCTCTTCCAGGTATAAGCAGGCAGTTTAAGGGGAGATGGAGAACTTTTTCTGAATCGCTGGGTTTGGATTGCCTTTAACTCAAAATAATGTTCATGTTAAAGTAGCCCCTCTTGAGGCAGCCTGCCCTTAGCCCCGACATATCAGATTGATGTTTTTCATTTTTTATTTTCCTCATTCTATTATAGAATTCGGATATTTGAGGAATTTCACCAAGCCCCATCTTTATAGCAGAAAAGTAGTACTATGTTGGTTTTAAAAAAATGCTCCCTGGAAGTCAAGAGGTATCATTTCCTTGGGGATAATTATGTCTTTTGTAGTTCTAAGCTGCTATAATTCTAAACTATTGGAACAGCAAAATCAATTGAGGATTATCCCCCATTCAATTGTGTTTACTGAAATAGTGGAAAGAGTTATATGGACACATATATTTAGGGGTTAAAGTTTAAATAAATATAAGCATGCTTTTTTATTATGCAAATGCTAGTGTACATTATCAGTCTCTAAAAGAACAGACTTTGAAACTTCCAAAAATTATTTAACCACAGAAATTTTTCCTGAGGAACTGATACCTCCAGGAACATAGTTTGGCAGATTCTAAACTGAGTGAAATCCTTTGTTCCTTCTGGTAGTCAGTATTTGGCATTTCTATGGAATCTACTTAAACAATGCCATTTAGGGGCCTGGGTGGCTCAGTTGTTAGGCAACTGCCTTAGGCTCAGGTCATGATCCTGGAGTCCCTGGATCGAGTCCCTGGATCGAGTCCCTGGATCGAGTCCCTGGATCGAGTCCCTGGATCGAGTCCCACATCAGGCTCCCTCCTCAGCGGGGAGTCTGCTTCTCTGTCTGACCTCTTCCTCTCATGCTTCCTCTCTCTCTCTCTCAAATAAATAAATAAAATCTTAAAAAAAAAAAACAATGCCATTTATATTTGCTCCTTCTTTGCACTCTTGCTACTAGTATTCTTGTTAAGGTCTGGGTTACATTTTACCAAGACAACTGTGTAGCTTTTCTAATTCAGAGATTTATCAAATCTCCTCAGGGAGCAATGGTTGTATGGAACACTACTAAGTAGTAGAGTCCACATGTTTTCTCTGTGAGACTATACATTCTTTCCCCTGCATACCCAGTTCTCATCTCCGGGAAAGATGTTTCTTTTTTATTCCACTGTATTTCTAGCACCTAGTAGAGTGCCCAGTACACATTATATGCTTAAGAAATTTCAGTTGATTGCTTCTTTGAGAATAATGGATGAACAGAGTTAGATTTGTCTTCATTGTAGGACTTCTCAGGACTTCTACTATGCCAACATGCGGAGAAAGTATCTAAAAATGACATACAATGTGTATTTTTACCAAAATTTGGAGGCATGAAGAGGATTTGATTTTACAGAAAAGATATTAGCATCTTACAGAGCATACTTTAGGTGACACTCCTCAATATAGTTTCTCTCCAGCTGTTATCCAGGAATAAATTCTCTTTTAAAATTTTTATAGTCTTAGTTCCAAAGCAAGATTTTAGGATTTTCATTTGTTGTAAGTATAGGAACAAAAAAAGAGGAGAAATAGCCCATCATTTTCATATATTAATACTCTTCAAAATCAGAACTGCTTGTCTTTAGTTACATTTTGGAAAATGCACTATATTCTCTAACAGAATTAACAAACGATAAAATTATCTAAATGTAGAAAAAATAAACCAAACAGATTTACAGGGACATTTCCTAATAATAAAAAATATTAAGAGATGGATGGAGAACAATATCTTGGGGCTTTTCTAAAATTGAGATCAAGCTTGTCTTACAGAGTACTATACAAAAATAAAGATATTTTTATTAGATTTATAAAATTTTAATTGTTTTTCTTATGGGATGTGCAGTATCTTCTGGATAGGATTTTTGTCAACATCAATAACTTATTACCACACACTTAGAGATTTGAAAAAATAAACTCTATATTTAACTAAGAGTGTTAATTCTGATTAGCAGTTGATAAAGATTGCTACAAGATTTGAATCAGCTTGTACTCCCCCTATACCCTACATTTTCTTAAACTCCTCATTTATAATTCCAGAGATGAATGTAATATCACTCATCTCAAAAAGTCAATATTAATGTTAGTTAATCTAATATCACTTCATGGTAACTTCCACATGAGACCAGCACAATAAACAACACTCACATCCTTCTTTTGTGTTTTTAGTGCAATATTTGACTCTCAGATAGAATGCATGTTGATTAAAATAGTCTCTGGAGCCAGACTGATTGAGTTTGAACCCCGCTTATTAGCTTTGTGATCTTGGGTATGGTGTTTAACTTCTTTGTGCCTCAGTTTTCTCGTTGTATGATAACAATACTACCTCAGAATCATTGGGTTTAAACAAGTTAATACTTGTGAAACACATGATAGTGCCTGGCCCATGACAGGTGCTATATAAATGTTTGACATAGGAAACAAAGAAAATTTTGAAAACAGAGAAATACAGAGGTGAGCAAGAGTCAAGTATGTTTGTGTAAGCATGTTGCTCACTTTATGAATAATAATATACTAACATGTAAACCTTCTAGAGAGAGAACACTGCTCTATTTTCATACCACATTGAAAATTCAAAAATAGAATCACAAATTAGTGCACAGATAGTGAATCAGAGAAAAGACAGTGACTCTGGGTACCCCTGGGATCTTGGGGGGGTCAAACCAAGGAGAAAAGTCATCTGGTTTGATGAGAGAAATAGAGGAATGTACAACCCTAACGTGGTCTATGCTTCTGTCATACTGACAGCACTCCTTAAAAAAAGCATCAGGCTATATTTGCAGACTTTGTGCAAGCATAGTTTTGAAATAAATACATATCCTGACATCTTTGAGGCTTTCAATACAAGGCAAGCTTCATGAGTAGGGGCTAGGATGGATGTGTAAGGGCCACAGGCGTGACTGCCATAAACATTATTTTTTTTCCAATTTCTTTTATTTTTTCAGTGTTCCAAGATTCATTGTTCATGTACCACACCCAGTGCTCCATGCAATATGTGCCCTCCTCAATACCCACCACCAGGCTTACTCAACCCCCCACCCCTCTCCCCTCCAAAACCTTCAGTTTGTTGCTCAGAGTCCACAGTCTCTCATGGTTCATCTCCCCCTCCAATTTCCCCCCATTCACCCTTCCTTTCCTTCTCCCGATGTCCTCCATGTTTTTCCTTATGCTCCACAAGTAAGTGAAGCCATATGATAATTGACTCTCTCTGCTTGACTTACTTCACTCAGCATAATCTCTTCCAGTACCATCCATGTTGATATAAAAGTTGGGTATTCATCCCTTCTGATGGAAGCATAATATTCCATTGTATATATGGACCATATCTTCTTTATCTGTTCATCTGTTGAAGGGCATCTTGGCTCCCTCCACAGTTTGGCTATTGTGAGCATTGCTGCTATGAACATTGGGGTACATATGGCCCTTTGTACTGCATCTGCATCTTTGGGATAAATACCAGTAGTGCAATTGCAGGGTCATAGAGTAGCTCTATTTTTAATTTCTTGAGGAATCTCCACACTGTTTTCCAAAGTGGCTGCACAGGCTTGCATTCCCACCAACAGTGTAAGAGGGTTTCCCTTTCTCCACATCCTCTCCAACACTTGTTGTTTACTGTCTTGTTGATTTTGGCCATTCTAACTGGTGTAAGGTGGTATCTCAGTGTGGTTTGGGATTGAATCTCCCTGATGGCTAATGATGATGAACATTTTTTTCATGTGTCTGTTAGCCATTTGTATGTCTTCTTTGGAGAAGTGTCTGTTCATGTTTTCTGCCCATTTTTTGACATGATTATCTGTTTTTTGAGTGTTGAGTTTGAGGAGTTCTTTATAGATCTTAGATATCAGTCCTTTGTCTATAGGGTCACTTGTGAATATCTTCTCCCACTCCGTGGGTTGCCTGTTTGTTTTGTTGACTGTTTCCTTTGCTGTGCAGAAGGTTTTTATCTTGGTGAAGTCCCAAAAGTTCATTTTTGCTTTTGTTTCCTTTGCCTTTGGAGACATGTCCTGAGAGAAGTTGCTGACATGAACATTATTTTGAGTTAAAAGCAATCCAAACCCAAATGATTCAGAAAAAGTTCTGTACCTCCCTCTCAACTGCCTGCCTCATCAGGAAGAGACCTAGTAAAGGAGATTTTCCTTTACCTAAGAAACTTATCTATACCATAGGACAACTGTTATTTTCAAAACATCTCCTTTCACCTTCCTGCTAATGGTCTTTTTCCCTTTGTATCCTCAGACCCTTACCACTTTCCTTAGCTCAGAATGTCCTATAAGCCTCACATTGCCTGAGTGTCTTCAGAATTTCACGCCTCTGCAGATTCACCGTATGTGCAAAACTAAACTTGATTTTCTCCTGTTATTTTATCTCATGTCAATTTTCTTAATCCAACCGGAAGGACCTCAAAGGGCTAAGGAAATACTTGTTCCCTGACAGTTGGTGTAGTGGACAGGACACTTTAACTCACTGGACAGCACTTGCATAGGACACTGGTGCAACTGAGAAATCGTTGGGAAATCTGACATTCAGCTAGCACAAGGTAAGGTTTCTTACCATGTCAGCCTCCCAGAATCTCTATCTGCAGAGTCTGATGGAGCAAAAGTACTTAGAGTCCTTTTTCTCTCTCAATTTAGAGTACCAGGAGAAAATACCTCTGGAACTAATTCCTTGGACTTAGTGACTCTTTGGTTAAATTTGATACAGTACTCTTTGGTTATTGATCCAGTTCCTCACAGAGATGTACTTTGTTTTTTTGTTTGTTTGTTTATGTCTTGTTTGTTATTTGTCATTAAAGGGAATTACCATAGGGCAGATTGCAGGCATAGGACCTATAAACCTCCCATTTGAGCTGGCCTGACAGACTGGTAAGTTCATGCTTCTCATCATACTGGCATGTGTTTAGACAAACGTTGCTATGGGTTAAAGGCTATTGCTAAGGGACATCTTGGAAGTCAAAGCTACAAAATTGGTGGGCCGAGTACTTAAAAGTTGTTAGAGGGTGCCTAGGTGTCTCAGTGGGTTGAACATCCAACTCTTGGTTTCAGCTCAGGTTGATGTAGTTTTGGAATAAAGGTGAGATTCAGTGGCATGGAGTCTGAGCCAATGACCAAGAAAGAATTCTTGAGATATCTTTGGTGCAAAATGATGGATTATTAAAGCATGGGGACAGGACCCATGACAGAAAGAGCCGTTGCACCAGGGGTGTGAGGGGTGGCTGATCATATACTATGGGATTGGGGGAGGTAAGGAAAAAGGGAAGTTCTGAGAAAGAACTTTCATATATTAAAGAAGACTCACAGGATACCTTGTTCTTGTCAATTAAGGTTACTTACCCCTCTAGGAAGGAATTAACAGTAAGATAGTTGGGAGCTTCCTGGAGGAATGTTACACTCCTCCTATCACACGTCCTTATCAATGGGCTGCAGGCTTAAAAGAAATTCAATTTTATTTACATTTCCTTCTGCTTCAGATTCCCTCAATTTAATGTAGGGGAGAGTGATGTTAGTGTTTCAGGAAACTGAGTTATGGGTCTCTGGACGTTAGGCTATTGATAAGAAAGCTTCTTCCTTGTAAATCACTAGGACCTTTGTAAACTGAGGGAGACTCTTGTCCTGCAGGACGTGATCTCTATCAGTTAGCAATTTGTTTTTCCTTTAGGGTAGCCAGGAGTGCCTGAGGAATGTCACACATACCACATGGGGAGGGGAGAGTAGGGTGCTAGTTTCTGCTTTGTCCTCAGCTTGCCTTCTGCTCCCTTATCAAGGTCATGATCTCATGATCTCAGGGTTGTGAGATCAAGCCCTGAGTCAGGCTCTGCACTTATGGTGGAGTCTGCTTGTAACTTTCCCTCCCCCTCTGCCAGAATGAGTTAGATTGACACTAGATCACACACCGACCTCAAAAAAACTGTGCAATGAGGTATATTGCTCCTAAGTATTTGTGTGATTCTAAGAGAATCACAGGCTTAGCCAAAAGAAAAACCGGATGGAATTTTTTTTCTTTTTAAAAAGATTTTATTTATTTGTCAGAAAGGGAGATAAAGAGAGAACAGGCAGGGAGAGTGGCAGGTGGAAGGAGAAGCAGGCACTCTCCACTGAGCAAGAAGCCTGATGTAGGACTTGATCCCAGAACCCTGGGATCATGACCTCAGCTGAAGGCAGACTCTTAACCGACTGAGCCACCTGGGCCTCCCTGGGATTTTTTTCTTTTGTCTTGTTCTATATCCCTAAGAACAAGAATTTTGTGACCATTAAAAATATTCTCTTTGGGGGGCGCCTGGGTGGCTCAGTGGGTTAAAGCCTCTGCCTTCAGCTCAGGTCATGATCTCAGGGTCCTGGGATCGAGCCCTGCATCGGGCTCTCTGCTCAGCAGGGAGCCTGCTTCCCTCTCTCTCTGCCTGCTTCTCTGACTACTTGTGATCTCTCTCTGTGTCTGTCAAATAAAGAAATAAAATCTTTAAAAAAAAAATTCTCTTTGGTTTCCACCATCTGTAGGTGGCATTTATTAGTGAAAACCTTGGCAGCCAGTCAAATAGACTAGGGAACTCAGTCTCTTTCTGTTTGGCTGTGCCAGCCCTCTGGGTATTTGTCATGATATAACTGTGTTCCAAGCAATCTAAAGACTATATACCTATAACTCACTGACCTGTGCCCTCTACTTATAACTTGACTAATTATAGCTTCTTTGAAATTTCAACAGAACATTGACCCTGCAGGAACAAGGAACCAGATGTTCCTAGAAGATCAAACTTGACCACAGTAGAAACTAGTCTTCCCTGATGCCAGCAAGTCTGCTGAAGATCATATGAAGAATTATTAGCCACTGTACAACTATCTCCCCTGCACATCAACTCCCACCATTTCCCTGTGCTTCTGCCTTAAAAAATCTCTTATTTGGTGCAGGACTTTGGAGTTGGACTTTAGACTTTAGGCCACCATCTTCTCTGGTCACCAGCTTCCTAAATAAAGCAGTCTTTCCTTTCCAACCAGCATTTTTTTTCACAAGTATTGACATCTAAGTGACAAGCAGTCAAACTTGGGTTTCAATAACAATGAGGTTCCAGCACACAGAAACTTTTTAGTCTCAACTTTTGCTCTTGGTTAGTATTGGAAAGTCCCATTCTGATAGCACCCACCCAGTGTCACAGAATAGCAAGTCCGTGACTAGAGACTTCTCATATTTTTGTTGGAGACCGAAGACATCATTTTCACTACACCATCCTTACCACCTGCAATGAAGGCCTTTGCTTTTTTTTTTTAAGATTTAATTTAGATTTTAATTTAGATAAGATAATGATAATTTTCTTAGGATTTGGGTTATATGACCATCATTTGGGAAGGAAATGAATCCTTCATTAATATCCAAGGAGATAAACAGACAACACAGATATTAAAGGTGCTTTCAAAAAATTATATGCTATTCTTTTTTTAATAATACCACAGCTGAAGTATTTATTGACTGTGAGCACATAATTACAAGACCAGAACAAAATGTTTTTGCAAATTTGAAAGTTAAATTTGCAGATACTCAAATAGACAATATAGATAAAATAAATATAATTTTAATTGTATGAGAGGTAGTTCTAAATAGAGATGAAAAGGAAAGAAAAAAAATGCTTTTTTAGTTAAACTATTCAGCCAAGAAATCAGGTATAGAAATGTATTTTTTCCTTTTTCTTCTTGCTTTGCTTTTTTCTTTCCTTTCTTTCTCTCTTCCTATTTCTCTCTTGCTCACTATTTCTTCTTTTTTTAATATTTTGTTTTAAATTTGAGAATAATTGACACACAATTTTGCACTAGTTTCAGGTGTCCAACTTAGTTATTTGGTAAGTTTATACATTATGCTATGTTCACCACAAGTATAGCTACATTGCTATTACAATCAATTGACTGTTTCCTTATGCTCTGCTTTTTATTCCTGTGACTTGCTTATTCCATAACTGGAGTCCTGTATCTCCCACTTCCCTCCTCCCATTTTTGCCCAGCCTCATCACCCCACCACCCTCTGGCAATCATCAGTTCTCTGTATTTATAGTTCTGATTCTGTTTTTGGTTTATTCATTTTTTATACTCCATTTATGAGTGGAATCATATCTTATTTATCTTTTTCAGTCTGACTTATTTCTCTTAGTATAATATCCTCTAGGTCTATCCATGTTGTATCAAATGGCATGATCCCATCCTTTTTATGGTGGTGTAATATTCCAGTGTGTATCTATACCACATTTTCCTTATCCATTTGTCTTTTGATAGACACATAGGTTGCTTTCATGTCTTGGTTATTGTAAATAATGCAATAAATATAAGATGCATATATCTTTTTGAGTTAGTGGTTTCATTTTCCCTGAGTAAATACCCAATAGTGGAATTATTGGATAATATGATATTTCTATTTTTAATTTTTTGAGGAAACTCCATACTGTTTTCAAGAGTGGCTGTACCAGGTTGCATTCCTATCAACAGTACACAAGGGTTCCTTTTTCTTCACCTCCTCACCAATACGTGTTGTTTCTTGTCTTCTTGATTTTAGCCATTCTAATGCTTGTGAAATGATATCTCATTGTGGTTTTGATTTGCATTTCCCTGATAATGAGTGATGTTGAGGATCTTTTCATGTGTCTGTTGGCCAACTGAATGTCTTCTTTGAGAAATGTCTATTCATATCCTCTGCCCATTTTATAATCATATTGTTTATTTTTTTGGTGTTGAGTTGTATAAGTTCTTTATATATTCTGGATATTAACTCTTTATTGGGATATCATTTGCAAATATCTTCTCCCATTCAACAGGTTGACATTTTGTTTTGTTGATGGTTTCATTAACTGTGCAAAAAGCTTTTCATTTTGATGTAGTCCCAATAGTTTATTTTTCCTTTTGTTTCCCTTGCCCCAGGAGACATATCTAGAAATATGTCGCTATGGCTGATTTCTGAGAAATTGTTTCCTCTGTTCTCTTCTAGGATTTTTATGTTTTCAGGTCTTGCATTTAAGTCATTAATCATTTTGAGTTTTTTTTTATGGTATGAAAAAGTCATCCAGTTTCATTCTTTTACATGTAGCTCTCCAGTTTTCCGAACACCATTTATTGAAAAGACTCTTTTTTTTCTACATTGTATATTGTTGCTTCCTTTGTCATAGATTAGCTGACCATAAAAATGTAAGTTTGTTTCTATTTCTGGGCTCTCTGTTTTCTTCTATTGATCTTTGTGTCTGCTTTTGTGCCAGTATCATATTGTTCAAATTACTATAGCTTTGTGGTATATCTTGAAATCTGGAACTGTGATACCTACAGCTTTATTCTTTTTTCTCAGGATTCTTTTGGCTATTCAGGGTCTTCTGGGGTTCCATACAAATTTTAGTATTATTTGTACTAATTCTGTGAAAAATTCTGTTGGTATTTTGATAAAGATTACATCAAATCTGTAGATTGCTTTGGGTAATATGGACATTTTTACAATATTAAGTATTCCAATCCATAAACATGGGATATCTTTCCTTTTGTTTTACTGTTATCTGCAGTTTCTTTCATCAGTGTTTTATAGTTTTGGGGATACAGGTCTTAACCTTTCTGGTTAAGTTTATTCCTGGGTATTTTTTTCCTGTTGGTGCAATTGTAGATGGTGTTGGTATTTTTAAATTTCTCTTTCTGCAGCTCCGTTTTTAGTGTATAGAAATGCTACCAATTTCTGAGTCTTAATTTTGTATCCTGCCACCATTTACTGAATTTGTTTATTACTTCTAGTAATTTTTTGATGGAGTCTTTAGGATTCTCTATGTATAGTATTTTACCATCTGCAAATAGTGACAGTTTAACTTCTTTATCAATATGGATGCCTCTTATTTCTTCTTCTTGTCTGATTGCTATGGATTGGACTTCCACTACAGTTGAATAAAAGTGGCAAGAGTGAACATCCTATCTTATTCATGACCTTAGAATGAAAGCTGTCAGTTTTTCACCATTGAGTATATTTGCAGGGGGTTTTCATATTTGACCTTTTTTGTGTTGAGGTAAGTTCCCTCTAACCCCATTTTGATGAGAGGTTTTTTTTTTTTTAAGATTTTTTATTTATTTATTAGAGAGCGAGAGACCGAGAATGAGAGGGGAGAAAGTCAGAGGGAGAAGCAGACTTCCCACAGAGCCAGGAGTCCAATATGGGACTCGATCCCGGGACTCCGGGATCATGACCTGAGCCGAAGGCAGTTGCTCAACCAACTGAGCCACCCAGGTGCCCGATGAGAGTTTTTTAATGAATGGATATTGAATCTTGCCAAATGCTTTTTCCGCATCTACTGAGATAATCCTATAATTTTTATTCTTCATTGTATTGATGTGAAATGTGATGTTGATTGATTTGCAAATACAGAACCATCCTTTCATCCTGGGAATAAATCTCACTGATTTGGTGAATGATCTTTTTAATGTATTGTATGTGGTTTGCTGATATTTTGTTGAGGATTTTTACATCTGTATTCATCAGGGATATTGGTCTACAGTTTTATTTTTTGTGTGGTGTTTTTGTCTGGTTTTGGTATCAGAATTCTCTCTTTATCTTTAACCTTTAACATTTTTATTATTGTGTGCCACAGTGTCTTTTTCCTTCCCATGGTTAGGGAAGTTTTCAGGTATTATTTCTTGAAATATGTTTTCTATACCTTTTTCTTCTTCTGGTGCAATTTTTGATTGTACCTCATTAATAGCTTTTTTGATTTCAACTTGGTTAGATTTTAGTTCTTTTATTTCTCCAGAAAGGGATTCTCTAGTATCTTCCATGCTTTTTGTGAGCCCAGCTAGCACCTTGATAATCATCATTCTGAACTCTGGTTCTGACATATTACTAATGCCCATGTTGATTAGGTACCTAGCCTTCAGTACTACCTCTTGATCTTTTTGTTGTTGTTGTTGTTGTGAGTTTTTCTGCCTTGTCATTTTATCCAGATAAGAATAGATGAATGAGAGAACAAAATACTAAAAGGGTAGCAAGGACCACAGAAAAATATACACTAACCAAATCAGAAGACACTTGAAACAGGGGAAGAAGAAAGGGTGAAAAAAAAATAAATATAAATAAATATATATAATATATATTAATATACATATTATACTGATTTAATTATACTATAATTATAGTTATATAGTTATATTTAGTTATATTATAACTATAATTATAATCATATTATACTTATAATTATAATCATATTATAATTATAATCATATTATAATTATAGTTATAATTAAATCAGTATAATATGTATATTAATATATATAATATATAGTATATATATTAGACTGGTGAAAAGAATAGAGCCACGCACTTGATTTTGGGTGTATTTTGGTCTGTTAGAAGAAACTACCACCCAAAATTTTAAAGAAAGAAAAACTTATACATATACTAAACAAAGGGTAAACATGATGAAGGGATGGAATATGACTGTAATGATGAAAATTTAAAAAGATTCTAAAAAAGGAATTTGTAAGACAAGAGGTTGGTTAAAAAAAGAAAAAAAAAAAAGAGGAAAGAATGTGATCAGGCTGGAGACTAGAACAAATCCATGTGCTAGATTTAGAGTATATTTTGATGTATTAGAAGAAATTGTATCCCAAAATTTTAAAGAAATAAAACTATATGTATACAAAAAAGAAGATATGGTCCATGTATTCAATGGAATATTATGCCTCCATCAGAAGGGATGAATATTCAACTTTTGTATCAACATGGATGGGACTGGAAGAGATTATGCAGAGTGAAATAAGTCAAGCAGAGAGAGTCAATTATCATATGGTTTCACTTACATGTGGAGCATAAGGAAAAACATGAAGGACATTGTGAGAAGGAAAGGGTGAAGTGGGGGAAATCAGAGGGGGAGATGAACCATGAGAGACTGTGGACTCTGAGCAACAAACTGAAGGTTTTGGAGGGGAGTGGGGTTGGGGTTGGGTGAGCCTGGTGGTGGGTATTGAGGAGGGCACGTATTGCATGGAGCACTGGGTGTGGTACCTGAACAATGAATCTTGAAATACTGAAAAATAAAATAAAAGTAATTGGAAAAAAAGAGTTAAATACAATGAAGGGATAAAATATGACTATAACAATGAAAATTTAAAACAAGTTTTAAAAAGGCATTGATAAGATAAAGTAGTTAAAAAACATTAAAATAGGGAAGAGGAAAAACTTTTTAAAATAGAATAAGAAAAAAATAAAATTAAAAAAATTAACTTTGAAAAAACAAAGGGGAAAACGCCATGAATTCTATGTGTTTATTTCCCCTAGTCTTGGAGTTCTGCAGTTCTCATTGATCCGTGAACTTGGTCTTGGCTGGATATTCTTGCTGATCTTCTGGGGGAGGGACCTGTTGAAGTGATACTCAAATGTCTTTGTCCAAGGCGGAATTGCACCTCCCTTGCCAGGGGCGGGCTAAGTAATCTGCGTGTGTTTGCGCTTGGAGCTTTTGTTCCCTGAACGCTTTCCGTACCGCTTTGGAGTACGGAAATAAAGATGGCGGCCTCCCAGTCTCTGGCCTGGAGGAGCTGAGAGCGCCAGGCCCCACTCCTCAGTGCGCCCTGGGAGAAAAGCAATCAATCCCTCCTGTCTCCCTGGTCTCCGGCCATGCTCCGTGCTCACCCGGACTGACTGAACGTTTCTCTCTCTGGCACTCGGCCCCGTCTGGAGTCTCCAAACCCAGCAGATTCCTGCAGCACACTCCCGCTCCTCCTGAGGAAGGAAGGTGAGTCTCCCCAGATCTGCTGCTTGTGGGGTTCCTGCTCCAAGACCAGTGGGCTGGCTGTGCCTTGGATCACAGTTTAAAGTAAGCCCAAGGTGGGAGCCCACTGCTGGGCTCCGTCTCTGCAGCTGGCTTCCCTGCTCTGATACCTGGGAGCTCTGCTGCACTCAGACACCCCCGGTCTTTCTGTGACCCCACGGGTCCTGAGACCACACTGTCCCTGCTTAGCCTCTGGAGTGATATCCCTCAGTGGAGCAGACTTCTGAAAGTTCTGATTATGTGCTCCACTGCTCTTTCACTTGTGGGAAGCCAGCACATCTCCCTGTGGTTTCTCTTCCTGTTGCTTGGGATTCACTTTTCTGCAGGTTCTACCTTCCAGAAAGTGGTCGATTTTCTGTTCCTAGAATTACTGCTCTTCTTCTATCTCCTGTTGAGTTTGTAACTGTTCAGAATGGTTTGATAACTATCTAGCTGAATTACTGGGACCTGATGATATTTCAGTCTCTTACCCCTCTGCCGTCTTGCTCCTCCGTCTGAATTTTTTTTTCTTGTCTTTTTCTTTTGGAGCGTATTCCTCTGCCTCCCCATTTTGCTTTCTGCTCTGTGTTTGTTTCTATGGGCTGGGCAAAATGGCTACTTCTCCTTAAATTGAAGGAGTCGTCTTGTATATGGTATCCCCTATGCAGACTGTGGGCTCTTGGTGATTTGTGCTGTGGTTGTATGTGGTAGTTACTCTTTTAAATTGTGCCAAAAGAACAAATAAAAAATTAATAATAAAAGAAAAAAGAAAAAAATGAAATAAATAAGAGTAGAAATGAAAACAGAAAAAAGAAAAAAAACAAAAAAGAAGAAAAGGAAAAAAGAGAACAAGAAAAAAAAAATCAAAAGAAAAAAATTTAAAAAAAGACAAATTTTAAAAAGTAAAAAAATAAGAAAATTAAAAATGAAAGTTAAAAATAAAAACCCCACTAAATCGTGGCTTGTACCCTAGCACCACAGGGTGGCTGGCACAGAGTCGCTGGTGTGGGGTTGTCATCCCTGCCCTTCCTGAGGTCACAGGTTCACTGTGAGCTGTACTCTGCTCTGGTCTGGGCTTTTAAGGTGAGGGTGGAGAGAACATTCCTGCAGTCCCTCCTCCCATTTAGACCCTGGTTTTGTTTTGTTTTGTTTTAAGATTTTATTAATTTATTTGACAGAGAGAGAGAGAGAGAGAGAGAGATCACAAGCAGGCAGAGAGGCAAGCAGAGAGAGAGGGGGAAGTAGGCTCCCTATTGAGCAGAGAGCCCAATGCAGGACTCGATTCCAGGACCTTGAGATCATGACCTGAGCCAAAGGCAGAGGCTTTAACCCACTGAGCCACCCAGGTGCCCCTAGACCATGGTTTCTTTGTGTGTGTCCCAGCACAACCAGGGGTGGTGTGGGCTTGTGCACTGGGGCATACTGAGATCACAAGCTCCCTGTGATGACTGGGTCCACCAGGTATGGTGTCCAGACCCTGATCTGGTCTAGGCTTTTCAGGTAGAGTGGGAATATCAGCTGTGTTGTTCTCCTGTCCCTCTCACCTAGAGAGCTTTCCCACAGCTCATGTGAGGCTTGGAGGAATTCCAGTGTCGTCTCTTGTATGTGCTCTTTTAAATGTGGCTTGTTTTGTGCCCAAGGACAGAGGGATCTGTTCTCAGTCTTCAGTACTATCCCCACTACCATTCACAGCACTGGGGGTGGGGCTTCCCTTTGTTACCATGTCCCCATCTCTCTTGCTTTTTGCCATTCTCTCCAGCTTTCAGTAGCTGTTTAGTCAGCCCTCAGTTCTCCTTCAAGAGGAATTGTCTAGTGATAGGTGTAATTTGGTGTGTTCTCTAGAGGAGGGGAGTTCAGTCATCCTCCATGGCCATCTTGAACCCATAGCCAAGGCCTTTATTTTCTTACACTAATTTTGGAAGTAAACTTTTGGATCATGAGAGCTGCATCATCTGTCCTCTCTTTGGATGCCTACTTTATCTTTGATTAAGCAATTAAAAGGTTTATTGGTTTGAGTCATTAACAGATCTTACTCATCAAGGGCCAGATAATGGATCCTTTTAAATTGCCTATATTTAAAAGATAAAAATATTCTTTATAGAGAGCTCTCAATTGCATTATTAGTATAATGTCTAGCCTTAGGGACTCTCTTGACAAGATGAAATCCTAGAAATTAGACATAAGACTTAAAATCTGGCCTCATCTGCATGTTTTAACTTCCCTACAAGATTTATAAGGAGCACTCTAGCTTAATATCTAGGTTCAAAGTATATAAGTTGCTCATGGAAATGCTGAAAGCCAGTAAATGGATTTAACAAAGGCACCCAAGATGCACTAAAGCTCACTTTGGTACTGCCTTCCAGAGATTGATAATTAGGCTCTGCCAATGTCAACACTCCTGTACAGTGTTCCTTATAGGTGTATCTTAGAACCCACCACTGAAAAACACTTTTTATCCCTGGACAGCAGCAGAATCTTTTAAATTATAAAGCCTTTTTTTAAAAAAATCTCTACTTTGAGAAGATCCTACCAAATTTAGAGAAAAACTAAAAAGATAAATGACTATTCATAGCTCCCCATCACAGAAGCAACAGGATCAAAATTTCTCCTAGGCCTTCCTATAAATGACCAGCAAAATTTCAAAATTCAGGGACCAAGAGAAGCCAAGGTTGAATTGGATGCCCAGAAAGAAGGCTTTTGTTAAAATGCTTTAAACATTACAAAATATATGAAATATACAAACATTACAAAAATATAAATCTTTTGATTCTCATTTTAGTTAAAAATCTCCCTGATAGAGGGGCACTTGGGTGGCTCAGTTGATTGAGTGTCTGAGTCTTGGTTTCCTCTCAGGTCATGATCTCAAAGCTTGGGAGGTCTAGTGTCCCCCCCCCCACCCCCGCACCCCCCCTGCTCAGCTCAGCAGGGAGTCAGTCAGCTTCAAGATTCTCTCCCTCTACCCCTCCCCCCACTCACACAGGCACCTGTGCTAGCTCTCTCTCTCTCTCTCAAATAAATAAGTACATCTTTAAAAAAATCTCCTTTATATAAAGAAGCAAATTTGGTTAAAAAGCAGGCTAGTCCCTTGATATTTGGGCTGTAATCCAGGTCTTTGGGGAATTAGAAACACTATCTTTGTTTTACAAATCTCTACAAAGCCAGAAATGCAACTTTAGAAACAAGTCAAAGCCCACCTATCTTTACCAATTCCCAAAACTTACCTATTCCTCTTAACATATTTGTGGATATTATGAAGGATAAAACTATTGGAACGATATCATCCTGTATTTTATTTTTTTTGTCCTGTACTTTAATAAAGGTAAATTTAAAATAACAGTTACCCTAAAACCCTGGGAAAAACTACATTCTTTCTCTACCCCTTGAAATTATAAATCTTATCACGCCTTTGAAATATAAACACAGCCCACCATTACCTGAGACTGAAGAAAAAAAGGGGAGGGGAAGAAGGTCTTTTAAAATGCAAACTGCTAAAAGGGCTCTTGTGCCCAGATTTTAGCACCCCTGACAACAGGCAGTTATGCTCCAAATCACCTTGGAGAAAACTTGAATAATTTCTCTATGCCTCCGCGATGTAAATTTTCTACATATGCTCCCCCCATCTTCTCTAGGACCTGAGAACCATTCTTTGAAATACAAACCTGAGGAGGAAGTTGTTATTAAAAAAAAAGAGGGGCACTTTTGGAAATTAGGCCCTTAATGACCTCTGCGCAAATATTAGTAAAAGCAAAAGCTATAGGATTTTTGTTTGTATCTTACCTGTGGTGTGTCCATATGTGTTACAGATGTGACATATTTTCTCTACCTTCAGGTTGTATTACTAATTTGTAGAAGAGCTCTATTTAGTTGGTTTGAAGGCATTCCAAAACTCAAAGATAGAAACTAACCCAAATGTTTTTCAAGTTCATGTCATCTGGGAAAATGTTTGGTATTAAAACTAATTTAAGGTTGTTGGTTTAATTAAAATACACATGTCTTTATGGTTTTCAGCATTAAAATAAGACTTTTAGTTTACCTGTCTTTGCTAAAAGTCAAATGAATTCATGTTTTCTCTGTTGCAAAATTTGTCAAAAACCCCACTTAGAATAATGCTTCATAAAGTTTTAAAGGCAATCCAAACATAATTGTTAAGAACAAGTAAATTAAATAGATGTAAATAAAACTAAAATGTTTTTAAAGATTTTATTTATTTATTTGACAGAATGAGAGAGAGAGAGAGCACAAGCGGGGGGAGCAGGAAAGGGACCTGAGCAGAGAGCCCTACACGAGGTTTGATCCCAGGACTCTGGGATCATGACCTGAGCTGAAAACAGCCACTTAAGGACTGAGCCACTCAGGTGCCCCTGTAAGTAAAAAAGGTAGCTTCAAAATCTTTGATAATCTGAAACTTAAAAGTTTTGTTAAGTTAAAAAATAAGTTAAATTTATTGAATATCTAGATCATTTCCAAGTCAGATAAAATAATAAAACAGTAAGTACTAAACATAGATTTATCTACTTTTTTTAGAGAGAGGGAAGGGGGGGCAGAAGGAGAGGGAGAGAGAATCCTAAGATCATGACCTGAGCTGAAATCAAGAGTCAAATGCTTAACCAATTGAGCCACCCAGGTGCCCTGGTTTATCTACTTTTGTCCTTATTACAGAGAAACTGAAAATAAATATAGGTCTTTTAGTAAACATGTTTTGTGCTTAATTGAAAGATTATAAAATGAAGCACATTTTTAGAAATTATGAAATCTATTAATAAATTTGCTAAAGAATACTGTGATAGCAAATAGTTCACAATAGCTTACTTCTTAGTTTTTTTATAATTGTGGAATTTATTTTTTATATATACAGCTTTTACACAGTTGTCGAGTAGTTTTTACTAGAAATTAAGGTTTCTAAGAGTTAAGAATTCTAATAAGTAAGAATACTAGAAATAATAAGGGAGACAACTCTGTATGCAACAGTAAGATATAAGGTACGTGTTTTTGGCTAAAAAAGGTAGAGGACTGGGAACACATTTTTGTTGAGGGGAAAAAATTTTTTTTGCCCTGTAGGGGCCAAGGGCAGGCCACCCCAAGATGGGCCACTTTGGCATGAACATTATTTTGAGTTCAAAGCAGTCCAAACCTAGCAGATTCAGAAAAAGCTCTTCACCTCCCCTTCAACTGCCTACTTATACCAGGAAGAAACCTATTAACAAAGATTCCTCTGTAACTAAGAAACTTATCTACATAACAGGGCAACCTTTGCTGTCCAAATATCTCCCTTCACCTTTCTGCTAATGGTCTTTCTCTCCTTTGTACCTTCAGACTCCTGAGGTCATATAAGCATCATGTTGCCCCATTGTCTTTGGAATTCCCATGTCTGTGTGAATTCCATGTATGTACACTATTAATTTTGATTTTCTCCTGTTAATCTGCATGTCAGTTTGATTCTTAGTCCACCTAGAAGGATCTTGTAAAGTAAAGGAAATTCTTCCTTCACAACAGATGGGAGAATTTTTGCTCCAGACTGGTGAGCAGAAATGATTAAAGATGAAAAACCTGAGGCATATGAAATTCAAAATATAGTCTTTTTCCTGCTTTCAGGTATGTAGGAGTTAGAAAACATGATTAGCTGGCCATTATATTTCTTAACAAAGTTTGCATTACAATGCTTTACCTTTGACTCTCATTTGGAATGTCAAATTTAAGAAAACTAACTTCTGAGGTTACAAGTTTTGCTCACTGCAATTGGAGAACCTTCTTTCTTGAGTGCTTTGGACCTCATCAGTCCCATTCATTTGCTTTTAGATAAAGTTTGTCTGATCCCAGTTAATACTGAATTCTTAATGGAAGTGTTTGATCTTCCTTCAGAGTAATCCTCACTGCTTTTTTTTAATCAATTCCCTCATCATATAGGCATTAACCTTTAAAGTAGCAGATGAATTTCTGTTCTCTCCATGTATAGAATAATGATATAAGAATAAGAGGATATTATATAATGTGGTTTGCCATTCAAAGGTTTAAGAACCATACTTTTTTTCCCCACATTTTGAGTATATTCAAATTCCGTTCTTGGATTTTAATCACCTGGAAAAAACCATCTGGGATTTAAAGGAAAGCAAGCTTCTCTTTTTTTGAAATTAATTATAATTTTTAAAGATTATAAGTAACTTTACACAAAAGTATTTCTTTCTCATTGTGGAGAAGTGTAAATGTTAAAAACGGGAAATTATCAATGGGTAGGTAAAGTAATATATTGTGTTGATTAATAATCTAAATGGACTAAAATTGATATTAGTGATTCCAAAGACAAAGAAATAATTATAAAAAATATTTTATTTGAGTATTATGTTAAAAAGGACTTCACAGGGAGCCTGGGTGGCTCAGTGGGTTAAAGCCTCTGCCTTCAGCTCAGGTCATGATCTCAGGGTCCTGGGATCAAGCCCCGCATCGGGCTCTCTGCTCAGCAGGGAACCTGCTTCCTCCTCTCTTTCTGCGTGCCTCTCTGCTTACTTGTGATCTCTCTCTGCCAAATAAATAAATAAAATCTTTTAAAAAAATAAAGAAAAGGACTTCACATTTAATTGAAAGAGCCATGCTGACCAGACTAATGAATCTGTGGCATAATATGCTTCGGTTAATTATTTTTCCTTTTGTTCTGCAGTATTATTAATTTTTACAACTTTATAAGATCCTGTATGTATTTTTTAATTTAACCCAGGGAAATCTGATAATAACCTGTAGATATTTTTCTCTTAGAATGCTTTACTTTTACCCTTACTTACCTGGTGTGTGGGAATTACATCATTTTTAAATTGCCTCATGTATAGTTGATTAGTATACACTTTATCCCAAGTGATATGCTTAACATCAAAAGGTTAAATGAAGCTAGATTTAATGTTTGATGTCCATGAATGGGTTCCATGATGTTACAGTTATCTACTGCTGCATAACAAACCATCTGTTTTCTTGTTACCCTTCCTTCTTCAAGTTTGTGGGAAAGAGAATATTCCTGATATACTTTTTTTTAAAGATTTTATTTATTTATTTGACAGACAGAGAGAGATCACAAGTAGGCAGAGAGGCAGGCAGAGAGAGAGGGAAGCAGGCTCCCTGCTGTACAGAAGAGCCCGATGTGGGGCTCGATCCCAGGACCCTGAGATCAATGACCCAAGCTGAAGGCAGAGGCTTTAACCCACTGAGCCACCCAGGTGCCCCTTCCTGATATACTTTTATGTCAGGAGTGCCTATTAGAATGCCAAGTACCATGTGCCTCAATGAATAATGGTTGATGCAATTTATTCATTCATTAATTTATGCATTCATTTGTCTACACATTTATCAAGAGAATATGTCCAATAAGTGGAGTGTTAGGACCCAAAAACATCTCTTCTCATTCTATGTTTAGTTTTATTTCTATTACACCATTATACAGTATCTTACTATGGGATATCACATTCCATAAAGCACTTAAATATATAGTTTCATCTCACTTAATTATCACAAATGCTCTGGTAAATTGTCAAGATTGTTCTCATTGTACAGATACGGCTCAGAGAGGGTAAATACTTTCCCCAAAATAACAAAGTTAATGTGTAGCCGTACAGATGGAGCTCAGTCAGAATTCTCACCATCTATTCATTTCTACCTCAACCTAACCACACTATGTGAATTAATTGATTAGCTCTTTTTATTGGTTTAAAGATGAATATCAATAACTTTACACTGCACTGTTCATTTACAAAGAACTTCTGAGATGATAATTTGAACTACTTTAGGGTTGCAGGCTTTTTTCTTTCCCATTATCCAAGTAGTAGATTGAAGCCTCTCCTTTGAAACATGAATGCTGTTGAAATCCATTCATTTTTAAATTACCTTTTGGCATTGAATTTCAAGTTGGCCATGAGATGTCATGCAAAAGTCCCAGACCTCAATGATGAAGTATGTTATTAACATAGGCTTGTTTTTGGAATATTAAGCAATTAGTTTGATCAACATTTTAAAGTTCTGTAAGTGTGCATGCTTGCCCTATAATTAATGCTAGGAATATTTTATCAAATATACAAAGTCCAAGGTCTGAGTCCCACATCCCTCTTTACTTTGTTTTCTCCTTAGCCATCTGCTAAAGAACAATTTTATTTTGACACGAGAATGTCTAATCCCAGTAAGTTGATTTGAATAGCGAAGTAATGAAAGTTAGCCCAGTAAATAGGCTGTTTATATTTTATAAATATACAGTCCTATAATCATCTGGATACATCTTTAGATCATGTGAGTGAGGTATAGTGGTAGAAACCTGAGAGATGACCTATGGCTGCTGCTTTTCAGATAAACTTTAGGTCAGCACAAGTGCAGATATGTAAATCAACCTGCAACACCAATGTCTTTAAAAAGACCCTGGCACTTGAGGTAATCTTCATTCCTGTGTAATTGTTTCTGAACAGATTCTTTTCTCTTGCTTAAAATAAGAGGCCTTTTAGATAAAGTATATTGGACCCACTAAGGCTCAACTTTCCCATGGCAGTTTTCCATTCTTAAGGTATAATTATCTATAGGCAATTAGCTGCAGGTGGTGAAATAATAGACACAGTTCATTACACATAAAATTAGCCAACTGTTGGCTTTTTGGGCTAGTTTCTGGAGCAAATGACCACTTAAATCTTACTTAGTTCAAGCAGCCGATTACACATAATTATTTGAGGATCTAATTTTTCCACATGCAGTTAATTTGGAACTGACAATTGTTATGTGATTAATAGAATGGCTGTGTAAGCTCATTTATTACAAAGGTGTGTTGTAAGCCTGCCTGGAACACTGAGAGGAGAATGAAAGAGGCTCAGAATAGATTCGACCTATACAGGAAGTATCATGCAGATGTCACAGATCTGTGCAGACAGAAGGTTTAGGAAGTTAAAGAGTGGGCATGTACCAAGCTCCCACTCAGACAGGCACCATTCTTGGCACTGGGAATACAAAGAGATAAGATACAATTTTTGAGGGCGCCTGGGTGGCTCAGTTGGTTGAGCGACTGCCTTCAGCTCAGGTCATGATCCTTGAGTTCCGTGATCGAGTCCCACATCGGGCTCCCAGCTCCACGGGGAGTCTGCTTCTCCCTCTGACCTTCTCTCCTCTCATGCTCTCTCTCACTTTCTCTGTCTCTGAAATAAATAAATAAATTTTAAAAAATACAATTTTTGCTTTCAAGTAACTTGCAATCCTGATTTGTGTATGTCAAGCATTATGTGATAGTTGTCATAAAACTAAAGTGCTACTAGAAGTGCTGATGAAAATAAGTTATTTTAAATCTATCTACCTACTCCATTTCTACTCTTTGTCTAAGCTACTTTAATATGTCTGAATTTCTACATGGCCAGCCATTTCTTTGGTTATTTGGCTCTCTGTTTATCACTGCCATCTAAATGAGCTTACCACTCTAGCCCTCATTTACTTGTTTATCTTTCTTCATAGTTTTTTTATCACTACCCAACATTATATTATGGATTTATTTTTTGCTTAAGTATCTCTGCAGTCCTCCATGCAATACGTGCCCTCCTTAATACCCACCACCAGTCTCACCCATCCCCCCACCCGTCTCCCCTCTAAAACCCTCAGTTTGTTTCTCAGAGTGCACAGTCTCTCATGGTTCTTCTCCCCTTCCAATTTCCCCCAATTCACTTTTCATGAACAGTGAATCTTGGAACACTGAAAAAAAAGAAGTAAAAAAAACAAAACAAAACAAAACTGTGGAACTGTGTAAAATCCATAGTAGAGGGGTTTGACCAGCATTTTGAAAAGAAAAGAATGGAATAAAAACTCACAGTGTACTTGCAAAAAAAAAAAAAAAAGTATCTCTGCAGTTGACTAAGTTTCCTGAGGACAGAATTATTACATGTGTTGCTTATTGCTCTATGAATTGCCAGAACACTGTGTTTTATAGATTAGCTATTCAATATTTTTTAAATGGCCATACAGACTGGGTAATCAAGGAGGGTTTCAGAGATAAAGTGATATTTTAACTTAGGAATTTCAAGATAGTTACCACTGACTAAGTGCTGCTGTGTTTCAGGCAATGCAAATATTTGACTTTGAAGAATGAGCTTTAATTTCATGAGGTAGAGAGATGAGTGAAATTTCTATCCACTTGCCCTAAGAGAACTTTTTGAACAGGGAAGGGATGTTTTCAGAGATGCATTTAGAATAACATTGGCAATATGGTTTTGTGGCATGCCCTCACAATGGTAGATATTAGAGACTAGAGAGTGGGCAATAGGATTACAACAGTCTGAAGTAACAAAGTTTTACTAAAGAGAATACAATATCCTAAAATTTAAATGCTATAACGTATATCCCCAATTGAACTTTTTAAAGGCTTGATGAGGGAGGCATATGTCATTTTCATAAAAGACTGAACATACTGAGTGTGGGTTGAAGCATAGGATATGCTTTATCACTAATACCGCCCCCCCAACCAGAAAGCTTTAGTGGGTCTCAAACTCTCCTGTAAGTAACATTTACAAGAAGGTAAAAACCCAATAGCAGAAAACAGGAAGTTGAATAGTTTATTCATGTCTACCTCTCAGCAGGTTTCATCTGCTGATGTTTTTTACAAGTTCAAGTTTCTAGCATTGGTCAGAAACTTGAGATAAAATGGAGCTAAATAGAGCTAGTTAGCTATTATATGGCTCCTTCAGTTTTTACTGGTCCCCACCTGGGCATTTTGAGGCCTCTTACATTATAGGCTTTCATCAGAAGGGAGGGCCTATCCTTCATCTACTTGTCTCTTATGGTGGGGACTGAAAGCCATGCCTTTTGTTTAAACTGCTTCTGTCACACACCACAGCATCACAGTTATCTCTTCACAAAAAGGACTTGTGTGACTAAGTTGAGAGCCAAACTAGATGCTTTATTTTATTGAAAGAACAACTGACAGACAAGCTCTGGTTATCAGACTCTGGTATTTGGCAGACATTTTATCGAAAATTATACAAGTGAATTTATAACCTCAAGGAAAATAACTGATAGTATTTATTCCCAATGGTAAAATTTGAGCATTCCAGTGAAAAAATATAATTTTGGAAAACATGTATGTATCACTATCAGTTTGACAGCTTCTCAATACATGAAATATTTTCTGATGAGACTAGTGATCATAGTAATGAATGTGATTTTTCATAGTGTATTATGGAATATTTCAGTATTTGGAAGATCAGCATAACTCTATGGACATTTTTCAAATGACCCACGCATGATGTTAGGAAATTACATATGTGTAAAAGATCCACTGAAAGTGCAAGAGAGACCAGTGGATTTTAATGTTTGATTTTAATTTTAATCGAGGATGAAAATTTCAACCATGTGGCTTCAGAGTCCACAATGAAAATAACCTTTAAAAAACCATTGCTTGCACACTTCATATTTACTTCTCTGATTTCTTATATGCTAACAAATAATTTCAGCATCCACAAGTAAAGTTCTTTTCTGTCCAACTGTTAAGAAAACCCCATTGCTTGTTGAGTTTCTATGTGGTATCAAAGGAAAATATCTAGTTGTCTTAAAAGACAATTAAAATATTCCTTCATTTTGTAAGTAGATATATACATGAAGTTAATTTTTTAAATATTTTTCAACCAAAACAATTTATTAAAGCATACCAGATACAGAAACAGAGAGGGAAATCCAGTAGTTTTCTATTAAGCCAGACATTGAAGATATTTTTTAAAATGTAAAGCAGTATCACTGTTCTCACTACATTCATTGTCATTTTGGAAAATATAATTGCTTTTCAGAAAATATTTATGTCAAGATGTAATTGTCTTATTATTGTTATTTTAAAGTTAATAAGTTAGTATTAATTTTCCCAATTTTAATTTCAAATATAGAAGATATTAATAGGTAAAACCCACTTAAATAGAAGCTCTTTGGAGTCTTCCATAATTTTCAGGGATATAAAGTGATAATGAATGAATGAACTAAAGAAATTCCAGCAATACTTCAGATCATCCCGGGTATATGGATAAGGAAGGGAATAAAGAAAAACAAAAAGACCTTGGCTTAACTTTGGTGCCAATATTTAATCGATGAGCAATAGAAATGGAGCTAGTGAACTGCTGTGCAAAGAAGCAGTCAGAGAAAACTTAGATTGCGGTATCCAGGGCCTAGCCCCAAAGTCACCTGTTTCAGGAAGCCATCCCTACATTCCCTAATCAAAACAAGTTTATTTTTTTCTGTGCTAAAATAATACTTTTTGCTGATCTATATTTTCTTATGTTTCACCTTTTGAAAAATATATTTACTAAATTTGTGATCTTGGAGAAGTCCTTTCTCTTTACCTCATTTTGATCTGTTATACACTAGGGATAACAATAATACTTAATTCATGAGGTTGCTAGAATATAACACATATAGATAGTACTCATTTTAGAGGGTTACATAAGAGAACACTTATAAATTGTAAGAGCTTCTAGAAGATAGTAAAGTCTGGGAAAAGTGCTTGTTATTATAGTCATTATTTGTTTCTGAGCATGTCTATTTCTTCAATTAAGTGTAAATTCCTTACAGGGGAACCAAGACCATATTTTACACATGATTCCATTTAACAGTGACTAGTATAGCAAAATCACATATTAGACACTAAATATATTTTTAATTCAATAATCGAAACAGAGTGAGGACAGTCACAGGTTAGAACTAAGAGGACTCACCAGTTTGTTAAAGTCAAAGTGGATGAGTTTCAGGAAGAGAGTGATGATCAACACTTAGAGAAAAGCTGGCCTATTTGATCACAGGAGTTGAAAAGCCAAAATTGGTCAAATCCTAGTGAAGGATTGACCTCAGTTTTCTTTGTTTCATTTTCTCTAGAGTGTCCTTGTCATCGTCGTTTTCTTCTTTTTCCTTTTTTCTTTTTTTTCTTTTCTTCTTCTTCTTCTTCTTCTTCTTCTTCTTCTTCTTCTTCTTCTTCTTCTTCTTCTATTTCTGGCTTGAATTGCATATGGAATGACTTCTTATGAAAAGGACACTTTAGGGACACCTGGATGGCCCAGTCACTTAAGTGTTCAACTCTTGGTTTGAGCTCAGGTCGTGATTTCAGTGTTGTGAGATCAGGCCCCACATTGGGCCCCATGCTCAGTGCCAAGTCTTCTTGGGATTCTCCCTCCCTCTTCCCTTGACCCTCCCCTCATGCTTGCACTCTCTCTCTTTCTCTGTAAAATAAACAAATAAATCTTGAAAAAGAAAAGAAAGGGACACTTTAGTACTCTGGAATTATCTTTGTGTGGTTTTAACACCACTTGAGTTACCTTTGGAGCCTGATTAAACTTCCTCAAAAAATTACCCACTATTTGAGGATGGAAGCAAGATGGCAGAGAAGTAGGAGACCCTGTTTCAACCAGTTCCCTAAAGTGAGCTAAATATCTACCAGAACACTCTGAACACCCATGAAATCAGCATGAGATGGAAGATTATACCCTTCTGGATCTCTATGAGGGCAG
This sequence comes from Nasua narica, assembly GCA_028533885.1. Classification (NCBI taxonomy): domain Eukaryota; kingdom Metazoa; phylum Chordata; class Mammalia; order Carnivora; family Procyonidae; genus Nasua; species Nasua narica. The sequence continues at coordinate 97,079,388 of CM052801.1, read as the reverse complement.
AAGACAGCAGTGGAGAGGTAAAGAGGAGTGAGAATGCTCGGACTGATATCAGAGGATAAACAGAAGGTGGAGGGAGCCACCAGAAGGGAATCAAGGAAAGTAATACCCCAATATGGAAGTGCCCTGTGATTTGGAAACAGCATTAACTTAGAATCTGGTTAAAAGCACTCAAAAAGAGCAAAAGATCTTGAGGGCAGCTGGTGGATTCAGGTGGGCACGGGCACAGGCCTAGGCCCTTGGACCCAGGATGGTTACCACTGGCAACCACCCATGTCAGAGGGAATCTTGAGGAACCTCCAGTCTGTGGTCCCTGAGTCCATGGCTTTCCACTCCCTGCACTGCCACTGGGCTGGGCGCAATCCTGCCTGCAACTGAGAGAGCTTGGTGTGAGCAACAGCCGGCGATCCTCCATGGTCCTCCACAGAGTCTGAGTGCACTCCTGCCCACCCCTGAAAGAACTTGGTGTGAGCACACCCAGTGTATGCCTGGACTCCAAAAAGCAGTCCCAGCAATGGCAGCCACCGTAAGTGGGCTCCCAGGACCAATATCACTCGCGGTTTTCGTGGAAAGGGGGTGCAGTGACAGGTGGAGGCCTTGAGAAAACACTGGGAGGGTGGCTGGGACTGCGCACCGCCTGTGGGAGGCTTCAGTGTGCAGCAGAGTCTGCAGAGGGGGAATCTGTGTGTTCTGGACCGCCCAGAGGGGAACAGACTGAGGATTTTCTCTAAGGAGGAAGTCTGGAAACAGGCAGATTCTTTGCTTGGACCCTCTAAAGAGCACAAAAAGCCTCAAAAGAACAAAAACCTCCAGAGAGCAAAAGCCTGAAAAACCGGTTTCCACAGAGCCCGACCTTGATAGCCGCCAGGGTGACTCAACCCAAGCAAGAGTGACTGGAAAGCAATGCAGCAGCCCCCTCCCCCAGAAGAGAAGCCAAAAACAAGAGGACAATAATCACAGGGTCCCCATAAAACTGTAAAACCCCATCATCAGGGGAAAACAATATATCAAGCTGCCACTATTGCCCCCAAGCCTGTATATTTCATAGATACAACTTTTTTAAAATTCATTCTCACAATTCTTGTTCATTTAATCTTTTACCATTAAATAATCACTTACCATTACAACTAGAGGTTTAAAACAACATAATACATAATAACTTTTTAACTTGAATTTTTTTGGTACATATACCTGTGTCTCTCTTTCTTCTCTTTTATTTTCCTTTTTTTTTTAATATACATATAGATATAAGCTCCAAGGTAATCCTTTTTCCCTATTCAATACTACCCCCATATATAAACCAGTTTTAATTTCCCTGTATCTCTGGAAATTTGAGACCTTTAACAAAGATAACAAGATACACCCAGGAGGAACCGAAATAACCTTCCTCGCCCACATCAAGGATTTACAACCACCCTCCCATCTTATTCTTCTGTCAGTGTCTCTGTGTATTTGTTTTTGTTCTGGTATTTTATAAATCTTATTCTTGGGATTCATTTTGGCTGGGTTCTTTTTTTTTTTTTTCTTGTCATTTACTTTTGTCGGTCTTTTCGTTCATGTCTGTTTACCTTATAAATCTTACTTTGGGGGCTCATTTGGGCTGGGATTTCTCTTTTTTTTTCTCTTTCTCTCCTTTTCTTTTTTCTTTCTTTTTGGTGGTGAATTCTGATTGCTCCAAAACTTTCCAGGGTACACCTTGCTTGGATCATGGTTGATATATTCAGCTATACATCCCCTCAACCAATTCTCATCAGAATGACTAGTAGGAAAAAAACCCAACAGAGGAAAAACCCAGAGACTGTGCCCTCTCCCTCAGAATTATTGGATAGAACATAAACAATATGTTGGAAAGGAAATTCAGGGTAACAATTATCCAGGCAATGGATAGGTTGGAAAAAAACATTTGTGACACCATAGAATCTCTACAGGCAGAACTTAGAGCCAATACGGCTAATGTTAAAAATGCTATCAATGAGATCCAATCTAATCTAAATACTCTAACAGCTAGGGTAGCTGAGACAGAGGATAGAATTAGTGATCTAGAGGACAAAGTGATAGAGAAGAAAGGTCAGGAGGAGAGCTGGAGAAAACTGCTTAGAAACCATGAGAATAGACTTAGGGAAATAAATGATGCCATGAAATGTTCCAATGTCAGAATTATTGGAATCCCTGAGGGGGTGGAGAAAGACAGAAGATTAGAAGATATAGCTGAACAAATTCTGTGTGAAAATTAACCCAATCTGGGGAATGGAACAAGCTTTGGTGTCCTAGAAGTAGAAAGGACTCCCCCCAAGATCAACGAGTCTAGAAAAACATCTAGACACATCATTGTGAAATTCGCAAATTATAATTTTAGACAAGAGGTCCTGAGGGCAGCTGGTGGGAAAAGATTCCTTATGTACAGAGGAAGGTACATCAGAATAATGTCAGATTTGTCCACAGAAACCTGGCAAGGCAGAAAAGGCTGGCATGATATATTCAGGGCACTAAATGAGAAGAACATGCTGCCAAGAATACTTTATCCAGTAAGGCTGATGTTCAAAATTGATGGAGAGATAAAGAGCTTCCAAGACTGGCATGGTTTAAAAGAGTATGTGACCACCAAGCTGGCACTACAAGAAATTTTAAAGGGGGTTCTATAAAAGAAGAAAGATCCCATGAGTGACATAGAACAGAAACATACAATCTATAGAAATAAGGACTTCACAGGCAACATGATGTCAATAAAAGCTTATCTTTCAATAATCACTCTCAGCAAAAATGGCCTAAATGCTCCAATAAAATGGCACAGGGTTGCAGAATGGATAAAACAACAGGACCCGTCCATATGCTGTCTACAAGAGACACATTTGGAACCTAAAGATACATCCAGACTGAAAGTGAAGGGATGGAGAACCATCTTTCATGCCAACAGGCCTCAAAAGAAAGCTGGCCTAGTGATTCTCATATCAGATAAATTACATTTTAAGCTAAAGACTATAGTCAGAGGGTGCCTGGGTGGCTCAGTTGGTTAAGCGACTGCCTTCGGCTCAGGTCATGATCCCGGAGTCATGGGATCGAGTCCCATATCAGACTCCTGGCTCTGCGGGAAGTCTGCTTCTCCCTCTGACCTTCTCTCCTCTCATTCTCAGTCTCTCTCTCTAATAAATAAATAAATAATCTTAAAAAAAAAAGACTATAGTCAGAGATGCAGAAGGACACTAAAGGGTCTGTCCTCCAAGAAGATCTAACAATTGTAAATATTTATGCCCCCAATACAGGAGCAGCCAACTACATAAACCAACCGTTAATCAAAATAAAGAGTCATATTGACATGAATACCTTAATACTAGGAGATCTTAACATGCCACTCTCAATAACTGACAGATCATCCAAACAGAAAATCAATAAAGAAACAAGAGCTTTGAATGACACATAGGACCACATGGACCTCATAGATATATACAGAACATTCCACCCTAAAACAATAGAATACTCATTCTTCTCGAGTACACGTGGCACTTTCTCCAGAATAGACCACATACTGGGTCAAAAATCAGGACTCAACCGATACCAAAAGATTGAGATAATTCCATGCATATTCTCAGACCACAATGCTTTGAAACTGGAACTCAGCCACAAGAAAAAGTTTGAAAGGAATTCAAACACTTGGAGGCTAAAGATCAACCTGCTCAAGAATATTTGGATCAACCAGGAAATCAAAGAAGAACTTAAACAATTCATAAACCAATGGGAATGAAGACACATTGGTCTAAAATGTATGGGATATGGCAAAGACAGTCTGAAGGGGGAAATACATAGCCACCCAAGCCTCACTCAAAAAAATTGAAAAATCCTGAATACACCTGCTCTCTTTACACCTTAAAGAACTGGAAAATCAACAACAAATTAAGCCAACCCCACACACAAGAAGGGAAATAATCAGGATTAGAGCAGATATCAATGAGTTAGAAACTAGAGATATAGTAGAATGCATCAACAAAACCAGAAGTTGGTTTCTTGAAAGAATCAAGAAGATCGACAAACACTGTCCAAACTAATCCAAAAGAAAAGAGAGAGGACCCAAATTAATAAAATTATGAATGAAAGGGGAGAGATCATGACTAACACCAAGGAAATAGAAACAATCATCAGAAATTATTATCAACAGCTATATGTCAATAAGTTAAGCAACTTAAAGAAATGGATGCATTCCTAGAAATCTATAAACTTCCAAAACTAAAACAAGAAGAAATTGACAACCTGAATAGACCAATATCTAGTAATGAGATTGAAGTAGTGATCAGAAACCTCCCAAAAAACAAGAGCCGAGCCCAAGACCTGATGGATTCCCTGGGGAATTCTACCAAACATTCAAAGAAGAAATAATACCTATTCTTCTGAAACTTTTTCAAAAAATAGAAACAGAAGAAAAACTTCCAGACTTTTCTATGAAGCCAGCATTACCCAGATCCCCAAGCCAGGCAAAGACCCAACCAAAAAAGAGAATTTCAGACCAATATGCCTGATGAATATGGATGCCAAAATTCTCAACAAGATCCTAGGTAATAGGATCCAAAATTACATTTAAAAGATTATCCACCATGACCAGATGGGATTTATCCCTGGGATGCAAAGATGGTTCAACATTCATAAATCAATCAATGTGATAGAACAAATCATTAAGAAAAAAGAACCACATGGTCCTCTCAACTGATGCAAAAAAAGCATTTGACAAAATATAGCATCCATTCCTGATTTAAAACTCTTCAAAGTATAGGGATAGAGGGAACATTCCTCAACTTCATAAAATCTATCTATGAAAAATCCACAGTGAATATCTTTCTCAATGGGGAAAAGCTGATAGCCTTCCCTTTGAGATCAGGAACACAAGGATGCCCACTCTCGCCACTGTTGTTCAACATAGTAGTAGAAGTCCCAGCAACATCAATCAGAAAACAAAAAGAAATAAATGGTATTCAAACTGGCAAAGAAGTCAAACTCTCTCTCTTTACAGATGACCTGATACTTTTATGGAAAACCCAAAAGACTCCACGCCCAAACTACTAGAACTCATAAAGCAATTCGGTATTGTGGCAGGATACAAAATCAATGCACAGAAATCAGTTGCTTTCCTATACACAATGAAAATATGGAAAGGGAAATTAGAGAATCAATTCCATTTAGTATAGCACCAAGAAAAAAAAAAGTTGGAAAAGCATTCCATGCTCATGGATCGGAAGAATAAACATTGTTAAAATGTCTATACTGCCCAGAGCAATCTACACTTTCAATGCCACCCCAATCAAAATTCCACTGGCATTTTTTAAAGTGCTGGAACAAACAATCCTAAAATTTGTATGGAACCAGAAAAGACCCCGAATTGCTAAGGAAATGTTGAAAAAAAAAAATCTGCGGGCATCACGTTGCCTGATTTCAAGATTTACTACAAAGCTGTGATCACCAAGATAGCATGGTACTGGCACAAAACAGACACATAGACCCGCGGAACAGAATAGAGAGCCCAGATGTGGACCCGCAACTCTATGGTCAAATAATCTTCAACAAAGAAGGAAAATATATCCAGTGGAAAAAAGACAGCCTATTCAATAAATGGTCCTGGGAAAATTGGACAGCTATATGTAGAAGAATGAAACTTGACCATTCTCTTATACCACACACAAAGATAAACTCGAAATGTATAAAAGACCTCAACGTGAGGCTGGAATCTATCAAAATCCTAGAAAGGAACATAGGCAATAACCTTTTTGACATCAGCCACAGCAACTTCTTTCAGGACATGTCTCCAAAGGCAAAGGAAACAAAAGCAAAAATGAACTTTTGGGACTCCATCAAGATAAAAAGCTTCTGCACAGTAAAGGAAATGGTCAACAAAACAAATAGGCAACCCATTGAATGGGAGAAGATATTCACAAATGACACTACAGACAAAGATTTGATATCTAAGATCTATAAAGAACCCTTCAAACTCAACACTCAAAAAACAGATAATTATGTCAAACAATGGGCAGAAGACATGAACAGACACTTCTCCAAAGAAGACATACAAATGGCTAACAGACACATGAAAGAAATGTTCATCATCATTAGCCATCAGGGAGATTGAAATCAAAACCACACTGAGATACCACCTTACACCGGTTAGAATGGCCAAAATCAAGAAGACAGTAAACAACAAATGCTGGAGACGATGTGGAGAAAGGGGAACCCTCCTCCACTGTTGTTGGGAATGCAAGTTGGTGCAGCCACTTTGGAAAACAGGATGGAGATTCCTCAAGAAATTAAAAATAGAGCCACCCTATGACCCTGCAATTGCACTACTGGGTATTTTTTTTTTTTTCCCAAATTTATTTTAATTTTTCAGTGTTACAAGATTGATTGTTCATGCACCACACC
>CM052801.1:97025853-97072495 GCA_028533885.1 Nasua narica | reverse complement strand
CGCTTTGGAATCACTTTTCCAAACGTCCTACCTTTCCGAAGGTGGTCGATTTTCTGCTCCTAGAATTGCTCTTCTTCCTCTCTTCTCTCTCCTGTTGAGTATGCTGGCTTTTAGAATGATTTATTAACTATCTAGATGAACTTCTGGGATCCGACTCTATCTCAACCTCCTACTTCTCCGCCATCTTGCTCCTCCCCCCATATTAAAATATTTTTGATCAATTTTCTGAAGCAGACTCTGTATTAGGAGTTTAGTGGTGAAACTGCTTAGTATATACTTGCAATATTCTCAATCATCACCAGTTTATAGAACTGACAAAAATAATGGAAGATAGCAAATTTCATGATCTTATGGTCTGTGCCAATACTTACTAGTTGAGTCATGGAAGAGATTTATAAAAATTTACTGTACCATTAATTCCAGCTCAATATTTTCTAAAAAAAGAATACTTGCCAAATATTCAATAATCAAATATAAAATTGATGCTATGATTTATATTTTTTCACCAATACTACATTGCTTGAGATAGAACAGAATCTCCAAGCAAAGGAAATGCTTGTGACCCAGCTAGAGAAGTATAAAAATTTATACAAAAATAGAAACTTTTTATAATATATATCAATAATAATGACATTACATATTTTCCTATTATGAGTTAACATATGGAATGTATTAATTATAATTGACAGCACTATATACATTGACTGATGTATAAACTATAATACAAATGCAAAGAACTTTTTCTGTATTTTGATACATTTAGAATTACATTCAACTTATAAAATACCCCTTTGAGTTCAATATTAATAATACTGAGCTGACACAAGTGTTGGTGAATTTAATTCACTTGGACAAATGTAGTTTGAAACTAATGTGTTTTTGCTTCAAACCTGTTTTTCTAAATAAGAAGACCTAGTTTTGTTATTTTATTTTTTTAAAGATATTTATTTATTTATTTGTCAGAGAGAAAGAGATTGAGAGAGAGCAGAAGAAGTGGCAGAGAGAGAGAGAGAAGCAGGGTCCCCCTTGAACAAGTAGCCGGATGAGTGACGATCCCAGGACCCTGAGATTATGACCTGAGCTGAAGGCAGATGCTTAACCAACTGAGCCACCCAGGGAATATTTAACTAGCTCATCAGGTTATTATGCTGTTGGTGTAAAATATACACCAGACTTTGAAGGCTCAGTACCAAAAAATATAAAACATCTTATTATAATTTTATATTGATTACATATTGAAATGATATTTTAGATATATTAGGTTACATAAAATGTATTACTGAAATTGATTTCACTTGGTTTGTTTTTAATTAAGCTTTTATTTTGACATAATTGTAGATTCACATGCAGCAGTAAGAGATAATACAGAGGAATCCCATGTATTCTTTTTGTAATTTTCCACAATGGTAACTTCTCCTGTGCTTCACCTACTCAACATATCCACCCTCCTTTGAACTTGTACCAATTGCTTACCTTTTGACTCTGTATTTATTTTTGCCTTTTCTGAAATGTCATATGATTAGAATAATAAAGTAGGCAGCCTTTTCAGACTGGCTTCTTTCACTTAGCAATATACCTTTAAGATCTCTCCATGTCCTCCTTGCTTAACAGCTCATTTCTTTTTATTATTGAATAATTTTGCATCATATCGATGTATCATAATTTGTTTATCCATTCACTTATTAAAGGACATCTTGGTTACTTCCAATACTTGTAATTATGAATAAAAGTGTTATAAATATTCACGTGCAGGTAACTGTTATAACTATTCACATGTAAATATAAGTTTTCAGATCAGTTTGGTAAATACCTAGGAGCACAACTGCCAGATTGCATGGTAAACTATGATTAGTTTTGTAAAAGCCTATAAAATTATTTTCCAGAATGTTTGTACTATTTTGGATTCCCACCAGCAGTGAATGAAAATTTGTGTTGTACCACATCCTTATCAGAAAATATTGGGGTGTCTAGGCTCAGTGGGTTAAAGCCTCTGCCTCCGGCTCAGGTCATGATCTCAGGGTCCTGGGATCGAGCCCCCCATTGGGCTCTCTGTTCAGCGGGGATCCTGCTTCCTCCTCTCTCTGCCTGCCTCTCTGCCTACTTGTGATCTCTCTCTGTGTGTCAAATAAATAAAGAAAATCTTTAAAAAAAAAAAGAAAATATTATTGCCACTCTTACATTTTAGCCATTGTAATAAATGTCTAGTAGTATACCACTGTTGATTACTTGGCAATTTTATAATGACATGATTTTGAACATCTTTTCATATGCTTATTTGAAATCTGTATATTTTCTTTGGTAAGGTTCTGTTCAGGGTCTTTCTCCCTTTTACATTTTTTATTGAAAAATAATTAGCATGCAATATTGTACTAGTTTCATATGTACAATGCTGTGATTCAATATTTACATACATTACAAACTGGTCACCACAATAAGTCTAGTCACCATCTATCATACCTCCATATAAAGTTATTTGTATAAAATGTTATTGACTATATACCCTTTTAGTACATTACATCCCTGTGTCATGTTTACTTTATAACTGGAAGATTGTACCTGTTAATCCCAATTATTTGTTTCATCCATCCCCTCTGGCAACCATCTGTTTCCTATGAGTCTGTTTGTTTCATTTTGTTTATTTATTAGTTTTGTTTTTTGGATTCCACATAAGTGAAATAAGTTAAATCATATGGTATTTGTCTTTCTCTGACATATTTCACTTAGCAAAATACTCTCTAGGTATATCCATGGCAATATCTAATTTTATGGCTGAGTAATGTTCCTTGTTTATATATAACACCTCTCTACCCATTCACCTATTGATGGACACTTAACTTGCTTCCATATCTTGGCTATTGTAAATAATGTGGCAATAAACAGAGGGGTTCCTATGTCTTTTCAAATTAGTGTTTTTGTTTTATTCAGATAAATACCAAGAAGTAGAATTGCTGGATCATATGGATAGTTCTATTTCTAATTTTTTGAGGAATTTCCTCACTTCTTTCCACAGTGGCTGTAAAGTTTGCATTCTCATCAACAGTGCTGAGGATTCTTTTCTCTCCACATCCTGGCCAACACTTACTATTTCTTATCTTTTTGATAATAGCCATGCTGACAGGTGTGAGGTAATATTTTGGTATTGATTTGCATTTCCCTGATGGTTAGTGATGGTGAGCATTTTTTTTCATGTGCCTGTTGGCTATATGTATGTCTTCTTTGGAAAAATGTCTATTCAGGTCCTCTGCCTATTTTTTTGATTGTTCGTTCTTTTGATATTGAGTTGTATGAGTTCTTTTTCTTCTTATTCTATTTTTATTGTTTTTTTATTATCATTTTCAATTAGCCAGCATATAGTTCATCATTAGCTTTTGATGTAGTGCTCAACGATTCATTAGTCGCATATAACACCCCGTGCTCATCGCCACACTTGCCCTCTTTAATACTCATCACCCAGTTATTCCCCCACCCCCTCCCTTCTGTAACCTTCAGTTTGGTTCCCAGAGTCCAGAGTCTCTCATGGTTTGTTTCCCTCTCTGATTTCTTCCCATTCAGTTTTTCCTCCCTTCCCCTATGGTCATCTGCTCTAGTCCTTATGTTCCACATGAGTGAAACCATAAGATAACTGTCTTTCTCTGCTTGACTTATTTCACTTAGCATAATCCCCTCCAGTTCCATCCATGTTGATGCAAATAGTGGGTATTTGTCTTTTCTGATGACTGAGTAATATTCCATTGTATATATGAACCGCATTTTCTTTATCCATTCATCTGTTGAAGGGCATCTTGGCTCCTCCCACAGTTTGGCTATTGTGGACATTGCTGCTATGGACATTGGGGTACACATGCCCCTTCTTTTCACTACATCTGTATCTTTGGGGTAAATACCCAGTAGTACAATTGCTGGGCCATAGAGAAAGGGGAACCCTCTTACACTATTGGTGGGAATGTATGAGTTCTTTATATATTTTTGATGTTAATCTTTTATCAGATAGATGATTTGCAAATATCTTCTTCCATTAAAGCTCCTTTTTCATTTTGTTGATGGTTTCCTTCACTGTGCAAAACCTTTTTAGTTTGATGCAGTCTCATTTATTTATTTTTGCTTTTGCTGTCCTTGCCTATGTTGACAGATCCAAAAAATGTTGCTCAGACTGATGTCAAAGGGATTATTGCCTCTGTTTTCTTCTAGGAGTTTTATGGTTTCAGGTTTTACACTTAAGTCTTTAATCCGTTTTGAGTTTATTTTTGTATACATTTTTTTAAAAGTGATCCAGTTTCATTCTTCTGTGGGCAGCTGTCCAGTTTTCCCAGCACCATTTATTAAAGAGACTGTATTTTCCCCATTGTATACTTTTGCCTCTCTAGTCATAAATTGACCATGTAAGCATGAGTTTGTTTCTGGGGTCTCTATTCTGTTCCATTGGTGTATAGGTCGGTTTTTGTGCCAGTACCATATAGTTTTGATTACTGTAGCTTTATATTTTGAAATACACAAGCTGATGCATGAAGCTTTTTTATTCTTTCTTAAGATTACTTGGACTATTTGGTTGTCTTTTGTGATTCCATACAAAATTTAGGATAATTTGTTTTAGTCCCGTAATAAATGCCATTGGTATTTTGATAGGGATTGCACTGAATCTGTAGAATGCTTTGAGTAGTATGGGTATTTGATCAATATTAATTTTTCTCCTTTTTCTTAATTTGTCTTCCTAGTTTTGATTTTTAATGTCTTTATTTTGGATAGTTCTTTGTCAACTCTGCAATTGCAAATATTTTCTTCCAGTCTGTGGTATAAGGAGAAGTTTCTTTTTTATTTTCTTTTTATTTTTTAAAGATTTTATTTATTTTACAGAGAGAGATCACAAGTAGGCAGAGAGGCAGGCAGAGACGGGGGTGGGAGGGGGCAAAGCAGGCTCCCTGCTGAGCAGAGAGCCTGATGCAGGGCTGGATCCTAGGACCCTGAGATCATGACTGAGCCAAAGGCAGAGGCTTTAACCCCCTGAGCCACCCAGGTGCCCCTCTTTTTTATTTTAATAAGGCACAACTATCAATTTTTCTTTCATTGGTTGTGCTTTTGGTATTGTATCTTAAAAACTCTAGTCTTGGTGCACCTGGGTGGCTCAGTCAGTTAAGCATTTGACTCTTGATTTAGGTTAAGGTCATGATCTCAGGGTTGTGAAACTGAGCCTCATGTCAGGCTCCATGTTACTCATGGAGCCTGCTTAAGATTTTCTCTCTCCCTCTCCTTCTACCTCACCCCCCGGCTCACTTTCACACATGCTCCTTCTCAAAACAAAAAACAGAAACTCCACCATTTTCTACTAGAAGTATTATAGTTTTACATTTTACATTTAGGTCTATTATCTATGTGAAATTGTAAAAGGTATATAAAAATTCTTTTTTTATATTTGGATATATTTGTTTAAAAGGCTATCATTTCTCCATTGAGTTACCTTTGAAATTTTGTTGAATAGTATATTAATAATTTCAAAAAAGCATTTGGCAGTGGCCTGGCATAACCTCTCTGGGTTCTTAACATCCTCCTCCTAAAGCTCATTCCTAAGGAGGCCAAACCCAGAGAACTTGCTTGGAATCTTTAGGCCTGATCCATGGCTATGATCCATGTTTTGTTGGGACATTCCTAACAAAAGAAAATGATACGAGTGAATTACAATTAACATTGAGCAGGTTATTTTCCTTGTTTTTTTTTTTTAAATGTTGCCCAGCAAGTGGTTTTTCAGCCATAGTAATGGTTGGGAAATTTAAACCAATCAACAGATTCAAGCATTAAATATTGTTTGACTTGGGATATCCTGGAAAGCTAAACTAAATTTTAGCTGGAAAAATGAAAAGGACATAACATCCTATTTCTATTTCTTCTAGGTTCATTTTTTTTTAAAGATTTTATTTACTTATTTGTCAGAGAGAGAGAGAGAGAGAGCGCACAAGCAGTCAGAGCACCAGGCAGAGGGAAAAGCAGGCTCCCCGCCAAGCAAGGAGCCCAATGCGGGACTTGATCCCAGGACCCTGGGATCATGACCGGAGCTGAAGGCAGCCCCCAACCAACCAAGCCACCCAGGCGTCCCTCTTCTAGGTTCATTTTTTTCCTGTTTCCTATTTAGTACAAAAGCTACAGTTGTAATTCCTCAACAACTTTGAAACTGACACCAATGGAATTAACATTGCTATTACTAACTGTTTGGATTTATCCTTGTTTACACTTTTATTCTTTATCAAGGGCTCTTTTATTTGTATAATTTACAAATAAATTCAGTAGTAGGTAATTAGCATTTCACTAAAAATGCTCTTATGTGATAATTGGTTAGTGTAGCATTTTAGTATAAATAGATTCAATCACAGCAGACTACTTATCATAAACATCTTTAAAATGTATTCTTAATCTTATGGTTAATTTCAGTTCAGTGATGTTGACTACTTACACACCTGCATTCAGTCAGAAACAATGCCACTTTCCCCTGACACCATTTTCATATCTTAAAATTAACGTGATAGATTTTCAGTGAATTGAGTAAGCATCTGAATGTGGCCATTTCACTGATAAGGAATACTCTCTGTTACATTTCTCTCTGTATCTCATGCCCCTTTGGATGGCATGAGAAGGTGGCTCATCTAATATTGACTCCTTTTTTTCTTCTGATTTTGTATTTGGAGTGAAACAGCAGGTAGAATCACCACGTTTATGAGCCTGGAGGGTCCATCTTTTATTTAGATGGAGGTTCCCTAAGATCTTTGGACAGAGATAATCCAAATGACTGCTCCTTAAGGCCAGATGAGAGTTGCAGGAGTAGTAGCAGAAGAGAGAATTTGCCTCTCTTCAGAGCTTGGAGGTAAAGACCAGTGTTTCAGGTTTTCCTAAGAAACTTCAGTCTATGAATCCCTTCAAAGAAGGACTAAACTTGCATGTTTAGTAGTTTGTTACTTATAGCACTGGATTGTCCTTCCTGATTTCTGATGAACCCACTAAAGCTGATTGGGGTCGCTCCCAGTACATGGGGTTGACAGGGGGCTATAGCTACACAAAGAGGCATCCAGAATTCCATATCAGAGAGAGGAAATATAAGAAGCCTAAATGGAATTATGGTTCAAGGACATTGCCTATGCTTGTGGTGGATTAGTGTAGGAGAAAGCACCTAAAAAGCCTCTTTACTATGTTCTCTTTGAGTTCTACTGTCTTGCTTTCAGTGTTTTATGTAACATTCTTTCCTAAGAGTTGTGATAAACATTATATCAACTTATTGTTCATTATACATCTTGAAAAGGCAATTATTTTAAATAATATGTTCATTTGGGGGATCAGCTGCTCTTTCTTTTCAACTCCTATATTTTTGTTGTCAAGCAGTTTTCTGTTCATTCAGTGGTGACTCACACAACCAGTGCCTTCTACTACTGCATGTATTACCACTTCTCAAAAAAGACCCTCCAAGTGACTTGCATGTGCAGGGGAAACAGAAAACTGGTTAAGTTATGAGAAATACAACTCTTATAGGGTCTCAGTAAAATGAGGGAAGAAATTCAATGTAACATTTAATACAGATGATTTCTATTTAAATAGAATTATTGAAAAATACAGAAGTGTGAGCTTTTAAAGAAATGCACGTAGAATCTATAAAAATTTTCTTTAGAAGATGATTTTGAATTTAAAATTGCAATAAATAAAATGGAAGAGAAGATGGTCAATGCTGAAAACTGAACTGAATTAGTAGACTAAAAAAATCATGTTGAAGAATATCTAAAATACTGCAAAAGCATACAAAAATAAAAATCATGAAAAGAAAAATAAACTTTAAAGATAAATCCAGGGAAATGAAAATTCCTGAAGAATAAAATGGATTATGTTGCAGAAATATATAAATGAAGTGAATGATAGAAGAAATTTAGCTTTACCCAAAGATTCAATTCAGCAAACTAAAGGAGCTGGTGAATAAGAAGATTTAATTGAACCAGCAAATTGAGAGGGCTCCTAGGAAAGACTGATGGAAGAAAAGCTAGAGATGCCCTAGGAAATTTATGAATTCCAATAATGAAACAGTATTTTTGAAACATCTGAAATGATTTACAAAAGATTCAGAATATTATTGGTTTTCTCAACTGTAAGGCCCCAAATTGCAGTTATCTGGAGAGTAAAATAAAAAAAAAATTTTAAACGTGTGGATTCAGAGAGTATACCACCCATACACCTTTACCTGAGGAAAAATGTTAAAAGCTATTCTCTAATGAAATAACTGAATCAAAACAGAAATAAAAATAAGGTGGTCAAGAGGATGCGTGTTACAGTTATACTCTATCTCCCAGAACATTATCAAGTAATGAGAACAATTCAGCAAGTCCGCTGATCTACTAAAAAAGAAGACAAAACAAAAATAATTGCTTAAAAATCATGTACAAACATCCAGAGTTTTAGTCATAATAATTAAATGGGTCTTAGTGAAAATTAAGTACTTGTTGGTTATGGTGTACGAAAATGGGATAGAAAATTTGAGGTAAATTTTTAGGAAATTTTATTTATAAAAATCAAGTCTTGAGATTAAGTAGGAATTTGTATTATGTAGATTCATTAAACATATATAATATGTCAAGCACCATGATGTATATTTTATAAATTCTATCTGTAGTGTAGTTTTTTTTTCATTTCATTGGCAATAGCGCTAGATTTCAGACATTTTATTTTTTTTATTTTTAGGCTAGCATATTTTTTCCCAAATATGTTTATTTTTTCAGTGTTACAAGATTGATTGTTCATGCATCACACCCAGTGCTCCATGCAATACATGCCCTCCTCACTACCCACCACCAGGCTCGCCCAACTCCCCACCTCCTCCCCTCCAAACCCCTCAGTTTGTTGCTCAGAGTCCACAGTCTCTCATGGTCCATCACCTCCTCTGATTTTTTTCTTTTATTTATTTACTTATTCATTTATTTATATTTTTATTTTATTTTTTCAGTCATTTTTAAGTCACTTCCACAAGATCACAAAATTTTAAGGACAGAGCTGCAAACCATTCATCTGTCTTAATACAAGTCCAGTTTTTTCCACTATAAAATATGTGGGATATAAACAGCATATGATTGTATTAATTGGAGTTTTCCAGAGAAACAACCAATAGGATATAGATAGTTATAGAGAAAGATTTATTATGAGGGGTTGGCTCATGTGATTATGAAAGCCAGGAAGTCCTACCATCAGCCATCTGCAAACTAGAAGCCCAGAAACCTGGCCATGTAGTTCCAATTTAAACCTGAAGGCCTGAGAACAAGGAAAGTCAGTGGTATAAGTCCTTGTCTGAGCCTGAAGACTAGAGAACCTGGAACCACTGATGCCCTTGAACATCAGTGATGTTCAAGGAGAACAGGAGATGATGGATGTCCCAGGTCAAGCAGAGAGAAAATTCAGCCTTCTTCTTCTACCTTTTTATTCTATTCAGGCCATCAATGGATTAAATGATGCCCACCCACATTGATGACCATGGTCTTTATTCAGTCTACTGATTCATATGGTAATCTTTTCTGGAAATACCCTCACAGATGCACACAGAAATAATATTTTACCAGCTATTTGGACATCTCTTATCCCAGTATAGTTGATACATAAAATTAGCCATCACAATGATCATATTAAATCACATAAGTTCATGATCCCTAGTCTGATTCACCAATATTTTGTGGAGGCCCTGTATTCCATAAAATGAACTATAGAAAACTGGAATTATTTCACTATAAATTTATTTAAAATTGAAATGATTTTCCCAGAGCTTCAAAAGAGAGAGTGTCTAATGAAAGAATAATAAAACTTATAGGGTCATAGTATAAGCTACTTAAGAGAAAATCATTTAGTAAGAATGTCCTTTAAGGTGCTATTGACTTGTAAATAAAAGTAGGCAGCAACTGATTTTTATTTTTATCCCATTAGTTGGGACAAATCAATTAAACTATCTTTGCTTTAGTTTCTTTATTTGTAAAATATTAATAATAATAATAGTACTTACTGAATAGGCTAGAAGGAGTATAAATTGTGTTAATACATATAATATGCTTAGAAGAGTGTTTGGCATTTATAATCAAGACATATTAAATATGTATCAGGCATGAATTCAACTACGATGTGTCCTTATATCCAGATATACTATGTTACCTATTGGTTTAAGATGGTTCTTATAAATTAAATATATATTCTGGAAAAAACTATCAAGCTTGTTGCAAAACTTACCTTGGCCTTCCTTAAAATTCTTGTAAATTCATGAACTATGAAGAGACTTTAAAGACATATTTGGGTTTTTTTTTTATAATTTTATTTTTTTATTTGAGAGTGAGAGAGCAATAGTGTACAAGGAGAGGGAGGGGCAGAGGACAGGAGAAGCAGGCTCTCCGCTGAGCAGGGAACCCAAGGCAGGACTCGATCCTAAAACCCCAAGATCATAACCTGAGCCGAAGGCAAATGCTTAACCAACTGAGCCACCCAGGCACCCCATAAATATGTATTTGATAGAGAAAATATTTCCAAGTAAATATTAAGCAATGAAAAATATGTGTTCTTGTTACACAAGTCTTTCTGTGTCTGTATATCAATATAATTTTTGTATAAACCTCTAAAACATGCACATATAATGAAGATTATAGTTGAGTTTTGTGCTACTGTGGAAAATTGGTGTAGCCAATAATTATAGTTAAAATCATCTTATCAATATTTTATTTCATTCATAGAAAGTCATTACTCCCATTTATATTCTCTTTCTTTAGAGACACATAGCAATACCAAGAGGCCATTTTTTGGACAATAAAAAAGCAAATACTAATTTTGCAATGTATGGCAGACAGAAAAATAAAATTCAGTTGGGCAAGCTGGTTCACACAGATGTTTTGTCGGTATTTGGGCAGGAAAAAGATTAAGGAAATTATTTTTGGTGACATGTTGATGGTGTGCAAGATTAACAAACAAGAAAAGACCACACATACTTTGTCCAGAAGGCATGTAAAGTTATAATTAATGATATGCCTGTGCATAAGAAATACAGATTCTGTTATTCAGTTATTTGTGATGGCATTAAACCTTAACTATATAAATCACCTCATTTCTTACATGGCTCACATGTTCTGTAAATTGTAAAAATAAAGGAAAGGTAAATTTATGATTCCCAGTAATAATGTAAAGTTTTCTCCTAGAAGTTGCAGAAACTACTACTGACAACTTGTAAATTGGCTTCACATTGTGGGCCTTAACATGCCTTCTGAATCCAAAAGAGGATTCAGCATAGTCTTTTACTGATGAAATGCTTGTCGCAGAAAAGTGCATAACTAGCAGCTATAATATTCTTTCACTCAACACACTTGGTCTGCAGCTCCGTTGTAAAAAACATTGGTTGAATTCATGAAACTAACAAGGACACACACTCCAGGGGGCTCTGCATTGTCTCATCCTGCTTAAGAAACAGACTAGGGATGCTTCATGTTAACAGGATTCTGATTTATATTTCATTAGTGGAAAATAGGAGGGGAATGAGTAAGAATTGATCATGGAAATGCATCTTAGGTGAAGCCATATCCCTACTTAACAGCAGAGTTTCTCTGAAAAAATAAGGATTTTATTCCAACTTTATCATACCAATAATGTTATTTAGAAAAAAAATGTAGAAAGTGAAAGGAAAGAAAAGGAGGAGCTATCCTTGATAGAGCATGTATATTATGCTAGGTTTTGTTCAGGTATTTTGTATTTATTTAACCTTCATAACTTCCATATAATTTAGATATTAATATTTCTATTTTATAAATGAAAGAGTTCAAACTCAGTGAGGCAATGCCAAATTTACATTAATACATCTCATCTTAATACCATATTTTCCTTAAAGCCAAATGTACCTTAAAACATTTTAAATAACTTGATAGAGACTATATAACATTTGTCTTTTTTTTAACTTATAATCACATTTATTATCTAAAACCAATTTCCATGGCTACAGCTAATTCCAAAGAGGGCAGGAAAGTTTTATTTGTCTTGAAGCCAGAGAGTCAGAAATAATTCATGAACACTAATGACTAACACACTCCATCTTTTTGGTCATCAAAAAGATGTCTCACTCTCCATTCTGAAGACAAAATAAACTCAACTCTTCCAGAGAAATACAATCCCAATATTTGTCTTTTTATTCCCAGAGTCATGCATAGTATAAGGCATGTGGGACACATTTAATAAGTAATGCCAAATATATGAGTAAGGGAATGAATGGATAATGCAACAGAACAGACATTTGAGCACATGTACTTTTAACTCCAACGGCCACACTGTGTGGAGAAAGTTACAGAATGTTAATTGCACTGTGATCAAAGAAAATGCTCTAAATGATTTCGGTCATTAGAACTTTGTTGAGAGTTTCTATATGGCTCCATATATGGTGCATTTTGATACATATTTCACATGCACTGGAAAAAACTATGAATTATGTTATTGAATGAAATGATGTGTATGTACATATCAAGTAGGTTATATTTGTTCATGTTTTCCTCAGATTTTGTATGACTTACTGATTTCCTTTCAATTTGTTCTATCAGCTATTGAGAGGGATGTTTTATGCTTCCTCACTCTGATCAACTGAAATAGTCATTATTTCTCTTTCATTTTTGCAAAATGTTTTTGCTGGGTATAGAATCCTAAGTTGAGCAGTTTTTTATTTTCTTTCAATATATCAAAAATGCCATTCCAGTAGGGGAGAGGAAGGTGGCAGTGGAGTAGGAGGACCCTAAACTAGCCTCATCCCACAAACACAACTAGATAATTATCAAATCATCCTAAATACACCAGAAATTGACATGAAGACTGACAGAACTCCACAACTAAAGGGAGAGGAGAGGCCACATGGATGAAGATGTGAAGTGTGGAGATGTGGTTTAGGGGAGAAACGATCACAGGTGCTGTGGATGGAAGGAAGCTGTGGTCACAGAGAAGGGTGAGAGAGAAGAGCACACAGGGGAAGGCACAAGGAGAATGTTTCCTCAAAGGCATTGGCTTGGAAGATGAGAGGGGCTGAATTTTATGAGTTCTTGCAACCAGTGGGTCTTAAAACCTAGAGTTGTAAAGGCTCAGGAGGCTTGACTGTGATAGAGCCCAGAGAGCACAGCATGACTCCTGAAGAGAGGGCAGGCAAACAACCTAGGGGCAGACAGTGTGGAAACAGCTATGGGAAGAATGCCTAGGGTATACAGTAGGGAGAATATTCACTCTTCTTGGAGTGGGCTCCTAAGAGGCAGCATTCATGGAGATGCCTCTCCAGGAACAATGGAGCTGGCTGACACCATTTCCCTCTCCGACGCCTCAACATAAACACAGAGTCACCTGCAGGTGGCAGCCCAGCACAAACTGCCTACATTGTATACACCAGGCTCTACCCACCCTGAGGTCTGATGGGATGGTCTTTCTTAGTCAAGATGGCGTCAGTCCCAATGTCGCAGGCCCCTCCCCTAGAAGGCTAGCATAAAATCCTGCCCACACCATGTCCTGACCAGAGAGTTCTGTAGGGCTTCAGTTCTGGAAGTGGCATCAGGTCTCATTTCATAAGCAGACCAGAGCACACCTAGTTAAAACTTGCTACATTCTGGCTAGGTACCAAACACTGCCTATGACAGGCAAAGAGAGACTCTGCAGATGACTGGTCTGAAGGGTAGAGAAGGCAGAACACAACAGCAGACACATGCAGCACATACTAGATACACTCCCT
Source organism: Nasua narica (assembly GCA_028533885.1). Lineage (NCBI taxonomy): Eukaryota > Metazoa > Chordata > Mammalia > Carnivora > Procyonidae > Nasua > Nasua narica. The sequence continues at coordinate 97,058,772 of CM052801.1, read as the reverse complement.
GAAGTGCTAGGCCCTTGGCACTACATGACCTCTTCTTCTAAGGCCATTACTTTCAGGACAAGGAGACACAACTGGCTTTTGTAATACAGAGAAGCAGACAGAGACTTAGACAAAATGTGAAGATGAAAGAATTTATCCCGAGTGAAAGAATAAGATAAGGCAATGCCCAGAAATCTAAGTGAAACAGATTTAAGTAACATGGCTGATGGAGAATTTAAAGCAACAATCCTGAGGCTACTCACTGGGCTTGAGAAAAGAATAGTAAACATCAGTGAGACCCTTACCACAGAGATAAAAGAGTTAAAAAAAATAATCAGAGATGAAGAATGCAGAAAATGTGATTGGAAACAAGCTTGATGCAATGAATAGAAGGATGGAAGAAGCAGAGGAACAAATTAATGACCTAGAAGACAAAGTAATGGAAAATAATGAAGCTGAACAAAAAAGAGAAAGAAGAATTATGCAACATGAGAATAGACTTAGGGAACTCAGTTAGTGGGGGGATGGATTAAATAGGTGATAGTGATTAAGGTATGCATTTGTTATGTTGAGTGTTGAGTATTGAATAGAAGTGTTGAATTGCTATATTGTACTCCTGAAACTAATATTATATTGTATGTCAACTAACTGGAATTCAAATAAAAAACATTCCATTCCACCATTCTAAAATCCATATGGCATATGAAGAAACCCTGAATACCCAAAACAACCGCGAAAAAGAAAAAAAAAATATGGAGGCATCACAATACCTGATTTCAAGATATATTACAAAGCTACACTAATAAAAACAGTGCAGTATTGGTATAAGACAGACATATAGACCAATGGAACAAAATAGAGTCCAGATATAAACCCTGCTTATATGGTCAAACACTATTCTGCAAGAGTACCAAGTCACACAATAGGGAAAGGAGAATCTCTTTACCAAATGATGTTGGGCAAACTGGAATTCCACATAAAAAGAATGATGTTGGAGCCTTATCTTACACTATATATAAAAATTACACAAAATGGGTTAAAGACCTAAATTTAAGATCTAAAACTATATCCATTCATCTGTTGAAGGGCATTTTGGTTCTTTCCACAGTTTGGCGATTGTGGCCATTGCTGCTAAGAACATTGGGGTCCATGTGGCCCTTCTTTGTACTGCATCTGCTTCTTTGGGGTAATTACCCAGTAGTGCAATTGCAAAGTCAACATGGACAGGACTGGAAGAGATTATGCAGAGTGAAATAAGTCAAGCGGAGAGAATCAATTATCTTATGGTCTCACATGTGGAGCATAAGGAAAAACATGGAGGACATTGTGAGAAGAAAGGGAAGGGTGAATGGGGGGAAATCAGAGGGGGCAATGAACCATGAGAGACTGTGGAGTCTGAGAAACAAAGTGAGAGTATTGGAATGGAGGGAGTGGGGAGTTGGGCGAGCCTGGTGGTAGGTATTGAGAAGGGCACGTACTGCATGGAGCACTGGGTGTGGTGCATGAACAATCAATCTTGTAACACTGAAAAATTAAAATAAACATATTTGGGGAGAAAAAAGAAAAATATATGACCAACACCTCCCCAAAGAATAAAAAAAAAAAGATAAAATAAACATATCTGGAAAAAAAAAGATCTAAAACTATAAAAACACCTAGAAGGAAAAATACAGAAAAAGCTTCATGACACTGGATATGGCAATGACTTCTTGTATACAACACCAAGAGTGTAGGTAACAAAAGCAAGAAAAGACAAACAGAACTACATCAAAGTTTAAAATTTCTGCACATGAAATAAACAATCAACAAAGTGAAAAGGCAACCTAGAGAATTGGAGAAAATATTTGAAAATTATATATCTGATGAGGGGTTAATATACAAAATATATAAAGAAATTATAAAACTCAACGACAAAAAACAAAGTTGATTAAAAATAGGTAAAATACTTGAATAGACATTTCCCCAAAGATGATATATAAGTGGCCAACAAATATATGAAAATATGTTTAACATCACTAATTATTAGAGAAATGCAAATCAAAGCCAAAATGAAATATCACCTTACATTCATTAGGATGGTCATTATTTAAAAAATAATCAAAAAGCACTCAGAAAATAACAAGTACTGGCAAGGATGTAGAAAAACTGGAACGCTTGTGCACTGTCATTGGGAATGGAAAATGGTACATTCACCAAGGAAAACAGCATGGAGGGTCTTAAGAAAATTAAAAAGAGATTTACCATATAAATCCAAGAATCGCACTTCTGGCTATATATCCAGGAATAGAAAGCAGGATCTCAAAGAGAAATTTGAAATATGTTCATTGTAGCATTATTTACAATAGCCAGGAGCTAAAAGCAACCCAAATGTCCATCAATAAATAAAGAAAGAAAATGTGGTATGTGTGCACAATGAGATATTACTTATCTTTTAAAAATGAAAATCCTGCTCTACGTTATATCATGAATAAACCGTGAGGCCATCATGCTAAGTGAAATAAGCCAGTCACAAAATATATATATATTGTATAATTCTACTTTTATGAGGTGCCTAAAGTAGTCAAACTCATAAAAGGCAGAAAGTAAAATGATGGTTTCCCAGGAGATGAGGAGAGGGGAAAATGGATAGTTGTTGATCAATGGGTATAGAATTTAGTTTTGCAAGAGGAAAAGTTCTGGAGATCTGTCATACAACAGTGTGAGTATACTTAACACTACAGAACTGTACACTGTTGATCAAGATGGTAAATTTTATTTTATGTTCTTTTTACCACAATTAAAAAAGTTAAAGTTACCATTCCCTTTTATTATTACTTATATAACATAGATTGCTGGTAGAAAAGTCTTGATAGGGCTCTGAAATAACAGAGGCCAGGTTGCATCACCTCCAGAAGCCAGAGGGTAGAGTTATCACAATGAGTAGCAAAATTGGAGTAGCAGACAAGTGATCTTGAGCTGCAGAATATCATACAGTTGTCCCCTCTTACCCACAGGGGCTATGCCCCAAGACCCCCAGTGAATGCCTGAAATCACAGATGGTACCAAACCCTATATCGACTATGTTTTGTTTTCTATATGTATGTACCTATGATAAAGTTAATTTATAAATTAGGCACAGTCACTGATTAGAGCAAAGCTTTCTTTACACACAGAAGAGATGGAGCAAGGTCAACATTGGTGGTGTGCACTGGTCTCCCATGGCCAGCGGGTCCCTCCTATAGCCTATGCAAGGTGATGAACTGTATGCACCCCCTTCGTGCTACAGGCCAAGACTCTGTTCTGGTCCCACAATGGCCAGATATACTGGTGGGGCTGGCCAGGTGCCCTATGAAGCACATGCTTAAGCAAAACAAGGAAGTTCCCTGTATACTCAGAATAGGGGAAAGGTTTCTTCTGATAAGGAAGAAGAAACTGGGACCAAGTGATAGCTAAGTGCCTGCTTATATAGGGGAATGTTCTAGGCCTAGAGCACTGATCTTTGGGGTAATCTTGGAGATGGAGAACAGGTTACATGATGACTGTTTTCCCAACAGAAGCAAGAGTGAATACTAACCCTTTATCAGATATGTCATTTGCAAATATCTTCTCCCATTCTGTAGGCTGCCTTTTAGTTTTGTTGATGTTTCCTTTGCTGTGCAAAAGCTTTTTAATTTGATGTAGTCCCAGTAGTTTTTGCTTTTGTTTCCCTTGCCTCAGGAGACATATCAAGTAAGAAGTTGCTATGGCCAATATCAAAGAGGTTACTGCCTGTGTTCTCTTCTAGGATTTTTATGGTTTCCTGCCTTACATTTAGGTCGTTAATCCATTTTGAATTTATTTTCGTGTAAGGTAAAAGAAAGGGGTCCAGTTTCATTCTTTTGCATGTCACTGTCCAGTTTTCCCAACACGACTTGTTGAAGAGATCGCCCTTTTTCCATTGTATATCTTTTCCTGGTTTGTTGAAGATGAGTTGGCCATAGAGTTGTGGATTCAATTCTGGATTTTCTATTCTGTTCCATTGATCTGTGTTTCTGTTTTTGTGCCAGTACCATACTGTCTTGATCACTATGGCTTTGTAATATAGCTTGAAGTCCAGAACTGTGATGTCTCCAGGTTTGCTTTTCTTTTTTCAAGGTTGCTTTGGTTATTCAGGGTCATTTGTGCTTCCATACAAATGCCATATAATTTCACTTATATGTAGAATTTAAGAGACAAAACAAATGAACATAGGGGGACAAGAGAGGCAAATCGAGAAACAGACTCTTAACTACAGAGAACAAACTGATAGTTACTGGAGGGCAGGTCGGTGGAAGGATGGGGTAAATAGGTGATGAGGATTAAGGAGGGCACTTGTGAGGAGGCCAGAGTATTGTATATAAGTGATGAATCACTAAATTCTATGCCTGAAACTAATATTACACTGTATGTTAACTAAACAGAATTTAATTAAAATCTTGAAGAAAAAAAAAGCAAGAGTGGATCCATTAGGGGATGTTTTGCTGCTTCTCACAATTCTAGGCTCTGCAAGTTTAGAGATCATGCCTCCCAAAGGGAACACAATTTCATCTAAAGACACAGTATCCTATTGAACTACAAGATATGGCTGCTGTCTGGGTACATTAGACTCCCTGTTTCCAGATACAGCAGGTGAGAAGAACAGTTTCCATTTTATCAGGAGTAATTGAGATGGATCAGATAAATGAAATCGAGCTACTGTTGTAGAGTATCTTCAAGAGAAATAGGTATAAAACTTTGGAGATCCACTTGGTTTCTTCTTGGTTATTTTCTTACCCAAATATGATTGTAAAAGGACAAATAAAGCATCCCTGGCCCCAGAAGGAAATGATTACCAAGGACTCAGTTCCCTTGGGGATTGGGGAGGGGTCTGGGTTGAGCACCAGGTAAACCACTGAGGCCAGCATAGATGGTAGCTGAGCATCAGGAGAATCTAGAATATATTTTGGGGGAGAGAAAATGAGTATCAATTATGAATATAAAAAATAACTGCAGTGAATGAGGTTATAGGTTGTTCCATTAACCTTCCTTTCCTAAGTTTCTTTTTTAGTAACAGAGGCCCACCAGAATCCTAGAGCAGAAGGTCCTCAAATATATGTGAGAGAATGGATCCAGAAGGTATATGAGATGGAGTGTTAGACATGGAGATCCACCACTAAGAATCTTCTTCAAGAAAGGACTAGTTACCCAGATGAGAGGAGTGTCATTAGCTGATAAACTCAAACTGTCAGCTCCTTCAGGGTCTGCCTTAGCTACAGAAGCTTCCTTGCCTAAAGGTCAAGTCCTTACTGGGGCAGGCCACATCTAGTGACTGAGCAAAGCTGGAGTGTAAAGTCCAGCTACTTCAATCCAATGTGGGTCACTCCACTGGGAAACACTCCACAACTTTGCTGTAGTATTACATTTTCCTATGTCCAAACTATATCCTTGGCACCTGCTATGGGAATACCTATGAGATTATTATATATTATTTTACCATGTTAAGTGGTGATCTTAAGAGCAGCATTTCTCATCCAGGGTTGTGTTCTGCAAGATGCCACTGGGGTTTATAAAATATTTTGACGAAGGAGGCAGAGAAAGAAAAGGTGAAAGCGAAGGAGGAGATAAAGGAGAAGGGAACTTATTTTTGAAATTCCCGGCCCAGGCAATGCTAGTGCTTGCACTGATAGTGACAAAACAGTTTCATCAGCAACTACAGTAGAGGTCTTTCAGCCCCTATGGCGATGAGCAATAGATGACGTTCATTTGGTTGAGTCTGTTCCCTACATTTGACATAAGAGATCATGGATAATTGGCAAGCACTTCGTTTCATGAATGGAGCACAGAAATTGATGATAGCATTCTCCCTTCAGAATACCTCTCCGCAGTCTCCCCTTACACACTTGGCTCTCATTACCTACAATTTATTCACATATTTGTTCACTCTTAGTTTCAGAATTGGTAACCATACTCCTCAGAAAACATATTGAGTAATATGGTATCGACAATTCTTTCTTGTCTATAGCCTGACAGTATCCAATCAAAATGTTTTTTCCCACCACTATATGTTATGCCATGCTTGTCACAAATGTAGCTACCATTTGTCACCATACTACACTATTACGATACTATTGACTTTATTCCTTATACTGTACCTTTCATGCTCATGGCTTATTCATTCCATAACTGGAACCCTGCATCTCCCACTCCCCTTCTCCCATTTCACCCATTCTCCTGCCCTCCTCCTCTTTGAAAACCACTGGTTTGTTCTCTGTAGTTGTGGGTCTATTTCTGTTGCACATCTGAAACTTATGTAACATTGTGTGTCAACTACACTTCAATTAAATTAATTAAAATTTTCAAGTATTAAAAAGTAATGTTTTATAAAGTAATTTAGCTTAGTTCTTTTTTCCCCATTCTCTTCAGTGTGGTTGTTTCTAATATTGCTGTGTTTATTTGTTCCACTTTTTATTCCATTTTATTTCCCCCCACATTCCAATTTACTTTAGTTTAATTATTTTGGAGATATGTGAAACGTTACTATGGCTTTGAGGGACATGGCTATACAAAAATATATACTTAGAGAAATGTTCAGATAAATGTTATTTGTCCTCACCTCTGTGAACTCATACTCATTCTCCCCTTATTTCATACCTACTCCTAATACTTAATTTCTTTAGTTTCTGATTTAACTTTTTGTATTTGTTTTGCACACAAATAAGCATCAACATGCATATTTTCATAACTCTTTCTTGCATGGAGAGTAGCCTACTGGAGACTGTGTACTTTGCTTTTTAAAATTATTCCGTGAAGGAAATCACTGCATTTTTTTTACATCTGTATTAGGATTATATTGAGTAGATGTAACATAGTTTATTCCATTTCACTATTAGGGAAAAGCCTTTAGATTATTTCCTAAACATGACAATTACAATGTACTGCAATGAATAAACTTGTGGATATATATTTCGTTCTGTTAGAAGCCTATCTCCAGGGTAGTTTCCTAAAAGTCATATTTCTGGGTCTAAGATAAGTTACATGGTTAATTTTGTTAAGTATTACTGAATTTCCTTCTAGAAAGGTCACGCCAGTCTGCATTCCATCAACAGTATATGAGAGTGCCTGTTTTCCCATAGCCTCATCAAGATTTGTTGTTACACTTCTTAATTTTTACCAGTTTGATAAGTGAGAAATGAAATTTTAATTTGCATTCCTCTAACTTTGAGAATATATGTGCAGTAGATATATTCATGTACATATGTAGTCGTAAATTATCTGTTCTTCTCTTTTCCTCATATTTCTATCAGGCTTCATGACTTTGTCTCTTTTTTAATCCATTATATATTTGAGATATTAGTTCCTTGTGGCATATGTTGTGAATATTTTTTCAGTTTGTGGTCTTTTTATCTTTTTAATGGCATTTATTGCTAAGTTACATGTAAATATTTATATGCATATATGTGTTCATGTATGTATTCATATGGTCATATTTTTGAATCTGTGGTTTTGAGTCATAGTTAGAAAGCTTCTTCCAATGCTTAAAGATTAAAGAAGATTAAAGAAGAATGTACTCATGTCTTGTTTTCTAGTATTTTCATTATGTTATTGTTACTGTTGTTATTATTTTTACTTTAGATAATCTACTTGGAGTTTTTTCTTGTTTAGGTTGGGGGATTTGAATTTATCTTTTTCCAAATGGCTACTCAGTTATTCTGACATTTATCTTTAAAAAATTAATCTTTGTCTTAGTGATTTGAGATGCTTCCTTTGTCATATACTTGGCTATAATTCTGAACTTTCCACTCTGTTCCATTAGTTTCTGTCCATTCATGAACCATTACCAAGCTGCTTTAATTATGCATGCATTATATTTTGCTTTAATGTCTGATGGGGCTGGTCCCCTTTTATAGTTCTTTTTTTTCCCAGTAATTTCTTGGTTAATCTTGCATGTTTGTTTCCTCTCTGGAGTTCAGTATCAGTTTGTCTAACACTATAATGTAGTTTCTGGAGATTTTTATTTGTACTAAGTTTATAAATTAACTTACAAGAATATTCATCTTTTTTTAACTCTATTTTTCAGTGTTCCAAGACTCATTGTTTATGTACCACACCCAGTGGTCCATGCAGTATGTGCCCTCCTCAATACCCAGCACCAGGCTCATCCATCCCCACCCCTACTTCCCTCTAAAACCCTCAGTTTGTTTCCCAGAGTCCATAGTCTCTCATGGTTCTTCTCCCCCTCTGATGTCCACCACTTCACTTTTCCTTTCCTTCTCCTAATGTCCTCATCTTTTAAACAGAGTTACCTTATTTGAGAACAAAAAATGCTTTTTCCATATGTTCCAGTATATTTTTGAGTCTTTTAGAAGAATTTAAAATTTTTTCTCATTGTAAGTTCACAGATTATTTGTTAAATTCTTCCTAAGAATATTAATCTCCCATTTACTCCTATAAATAGGGTTTCCTCTACCATTATATCCAGTTTCTTATTTGTTTATGAAAACTATTGATTTTTGGGCACCTGGGTGGCACAGTTGGTTGGGCGACTGCCTTCGGCTCAGGTCATGATCCCGGAGTCCTGGGATCGAGTCCCCCACATCGGGCTCCCAGCTCCACTGGGAGTCTGCTTCTCACTCTGATCTTCTCCCCGCTCATGCTCTGTCTCTGTCTCTGTCTCTCTCAAATAAATAAAAAAAAATCTTTGAAAACTATTGATTTTATGTTAATATTTATCTTATGTTTTTTACTGAATCTGTTTACTGTTTGAGATTCTCTTAGCATTTCTCAGTGTACTAACTTATCATCTACACATGGAGGTAGGTTTACTTCTTCATTTATTCTTAGGTATGTAATTGATTTTTTTCTTGTTTAATTAAATTAGCTAATACTTCTAGTACAACTTTAAACAGTAGTTGTTACAGAGAAAATCCTTGCTTTGTTTTCCTTTCAATGGAAATAATTCCAAGATTTCTCTATTAAGTAAGATGTTGGCTTTAGGATATATTTATCCTGTGTATTTTATATATCCTTTTTTTAAAAAAGATTTTATTTATTTATTTATTTATTTGACAGCGAGAGATAAAGCGAGTGAGGGAACACTGGCAGGGGGACTGGGAGAGGGAGAAGTAGGCTCCCCGCAGAGCAGGGAGCCCCATCCCAGGACCCTGGGATCATGACCTGAGTCAAAGGCAGACACTTAATGACTGAGCCACCCAGGCGCCCCTGTATTTTATATATCCTAAAGCCAGTATCTTATTTGATTTTGGGGGGTTGCCAAATGCCTTTTTAGGACCAATGGAAAGAATAATATATTTTAATTAGATTTATTAATATAGTACATACTTTTAATGGTTTGTCTAATATTGAACCAACTTTGCATTACTAGAAGAAATCCCAACTGATCTGGCGTATTATTTTCTTAATGTGGCATTGGATTTTGTTTGCTAATATTTTATTTAATATTATTGTTTTGGTACTCATGAGTGATGTTGGTTTGTAGTTTTTCTTTTTATTACATCTGGTTTGGACAATGTTATGCTTAGTTCAAAAAGGAACTTAGAAATTCTGATTTATTTTTTTCTTCTTAGTGCTCCAGAATAATTTTTAGATCATTAAATTATCTGGTCTTAGAAGATTTTCTAGAACTCCTCTGTGAAACTTTCTTGACTTGGTCCTTTTTAGAAGAGTGTTTACTTAATAAATACTTCTATTTCTTTAACTGCAAATTGATCTGCTTGAGCTTTCTTTAAGAAATAGGGGGTTGGGCGAGCCTGGTGGTGGGTATTGAGAAGGGCATGTATTGCATGGAGCACTGGGTGTGGTACATGAACAATCAATCTTGTAACAAGGAAAAAATAAAATAAACATTTGGGGAGAAAATTTTAAAAAATAAAATTTAAAAAAATAGGGTAACTTCTGGTAATCTCTATTTCCCTAAGAAATTATCAATTTTATCTAGATTTTTAAATTTATTTGCAAAGATGTTTGTAAATTAGTCTCTTGATTTTTTAAAATTGTCATGTGTTTCAATTATTATTATTTCTTTCTTGTTATATCTTATTTTCCAAATGTGTGCTTTCTCCATGTTTTATTGATCATGTTATCTAATGAGTTATACTTTTTTCAAAAAAAGCACAGGATTTTGATATATTATTTGTAGTCTCTTCTCCACCTCATTAGGTTTTTCTTTTATCTTTATTATTCTTTTATCTTTCATTTTTTGCACTTTCTTTTAATTTACTTTTTTGTTCTTTGTCTTATTTTATGAGCCAGTGACTCATTCATTTATTCATTTTTATTGGTAAAAAGTTTTAGTATGAGGACCAACCTGCCAGATGTAGGTGCATGGCACCCAACCTTTTACTTTAAACTTTCTTTGTAAGTTGCATTATACGATATAGATATTGTATTTAGTCCCTTCTCAGTGTGAGAGACTTTAGTAGCATAATTTAATCCATTTACATGCCTTTAATTTTTCCATAGACATTTATTGAAAATTGAGTAAAAAAACCCCTCTTTTTTTAATTTAATTTTATTTTTTCAGTGTTCCAAGATTCATTGTTCATGCACCACACCCAGTGCTCGATGCAATATGTGCGCTCTTCAATACCCACCACCCAGCTCACCCAAACCCCACGCCCCTCCCCTCCAAAATCCTCAGTTTGGGGGTACAGAAAGTAAATGCTTCCAATATCTGTTTGACCTCACAATAGCACAATTTTCAATTTTACCTAATTTTTATAATAATAACATTCAGACATATATCTACCACAAAATTATTCTGAGTCTTTGGTAAGGTATCTGTATATAAACAATTCCTTTTAAAATGTATTATTGAACACCACTCCATAAGAGTATCTTCTATGGGGCGCCTGGGTGGCTCAGTTGTTAGGTGTCCGCCTTCGGCTCAGGTCATGATCCCTGGGTCCTGGGATTGAGCCCCGCATCGGGCTCCCCCCTCGGCGGGAAGCCTGCTTCTCCCTCTCTCATTCCCTCTGCTTGTGTTCCCTCTCACTGTGTTTCTCTCTGTCAAATAAATAAAATCTTAAAAAAATAAAAGAGTGTCTATCTTCTAAAAATAAAAAAGGCAAAAGAAACACTCAAAGCAAAGATCATTTCTCTAACAGCAACTCCACATATGAGATTTTTTTAAAGATTTTATTTATTTATTTGACAGAGAGGGAGAGAGAGCACAAGTAAGCAGAGTGGTAGGCAGAGGGAGAGAGAGAAGCAGGCTCTCAGCTGAGCAGGGAGCCCAATGCGGGGTTCGATCCCAGGACCCTGAGATCATGACCTGAGCTGAAGGCAGACACTTAACCAACTGAGCCACCCAGACACCCTTGAGATAATTTTTTAATATTTATAATTTTTTATTCCAAGCACCATGATGTTATAGAAATTTTTCAGAGTGTTGGGATTGAATAGCAACACGTGTACTGTTGTTCTCGCTCAGGTAATTAGCAGCTAAATTATTCTGTGGGAGTCATTCCTCCCTTCTGGATTCAGTAACCTGACTGAAAGTGTTAAGATTGTTGTAAGGCTAGATAAAAGACTATTATAATTACCAAGTGTTGGATGATGTTGGTAGCAGTAGTTATGGTGATGAATAGTGGGAGTCTGGATAAATTTCCAAGATAGAGCCCTCAGGATTTAGTTTAGATTTGCGTTATAAGTTACTCATCTTATTTAACACAAATATGATCATCTTTTAAATGGGGATAAAATCAATGAGAATTTCTCTGTCATGAGGAGATTGTTGTGGTTAAGGGAGCTAGTACATGTAAAACGTTTAGTATAAAAGGGGCACCTGAGTGGCTCAGTCAGTTGAGCATCCGACTCTTGATTTTGGCTCAGGTCATGATCTCAGGGTCCTGGGATTCAGCCCTGTGTGGGGCTCCATCCTCAGTGGGGAGTTTGCTTAAGGATTCTTTCCCTCTCCTGCCCCTCCCCCACTAAAATAAAAAATAAATCTTTAAAAAATGTTTAGCATAATGCTTGTGACATAGTGAATGATCAACTAAAGATAATTCTATTTTAAGGGTCTTTGAGAAAGAAGCCTTTGGCGCCAAGAGCAGTAGCTTAGTCAAATCCAATTCAGTTCTCCAACCATGAAGAAGGCCAGGATTTATTTTGACTTTCAGCTACGCTATGGGGAAAATAAAATATCAGAAAATATTTTTCAGTCTCTTTGCCTTTTGCTCTGCCTGTGAGAATTATTTCATGCTAAAAACAAACAGGCATCCACTTTTTAAGTGGTGGTATTTTGAGGTCAAGGTTATTTCTTTGCCTTGCTATTACTGGTCTACACTAAAGAGTGAAACTTTGACGATCTGGCTCATTCCTAAAGACATTTTTATTTTATTTTATATACTTAAATGGTGGAAGTCCACTAACTTTCCTCTCTGATTCCATTTAAAGAAACTTGAAGAGCTAATCGAAGTGTAGGCATCAGTACCAGTCATAAAAATAAGGTACTTTCTATGCATGATATATACTTTTATATGCTTTCTTCTCCCCATCAATGCTAATAAAGTACTGTCACATCTTCCCCACTACTTCAGCCTCATTTATTTAGTGATATTGGAAAGTTTTATAATGGTCTGTCATATCACTTTTTCTTGTATGTATGTTCTTGTTTGAAAGTCCCAGAAGGTCCATAAAGGCTTTATTTTCTCAATATAATGTTTCGTAGATATATAAAATTAAAAAATTCAGCTCTTGGAAATCATCTCTGATTTCATTGCACCATTCTTTTTGATGCCTTCCTTAAAAACCTATTCTAGGCAACTGGTTTGACTCATAATAAAATCCAACATAGATTGTCCACAAGAAATTAACCAGGGTGCCTCAGTCAGCAGACTCTAATCTCTACCTAGTTTTCTGCTACTCTCTAGTGATCACAGGCAATACCAGCCTACTGGGAAAGCAGATTAACCCTCTATGTGCTGGAAGCCATTGTCCAAAATAAGCAGCAACTCTGCCTGAACTGGTTGTGTGTGAGTGTACATATGGATATATAGATGAGTTTTGGATAGGAGAATAACAGTATTTCAAGGTAGAGAAGTGACCTTATAAGTCAGAAATAAATAACAGCCTGCTGTTATGTTTGAATCCTGTTTAACCTCATAGGTAAAACATGCTTTAGAAGAGAACTGATGTCTGATTAGAATAATAATTCCTGAAGCTTCACATAGAATAAATTCAGAAATTGAGATGCGACTGTAAATGAGTGTAGATAGGCCTGTAGTTAGGAAATAATTTTTGCTTGAAGTACAAAAGTACAAAAGCCTTGAGTCCTAAGTAGGCACACACATTTACAAAAATCTCAGAAAGTACCACTGGAATGAATGAAGTAGTGACTTCTAAATAATGAAGAAAACACATACCCAACCTAACTATATCTTTGTCAGACATTCAGCACCTGGTTCACATACAAGTCTAGCAGATGCTCTGACTTGGGTGAGCCCTATGCTTTCCAGGCTTTGTGTGACTTGCTACATGGACTTTCCAGCAGTGGATTTTATAAACTTTTGGGGAAACTGAGAACTGATTTTTTAGCTTATCTAATTTTGTAAGTCTTTAATAGTGGCAATACTACCCTTTCCTAACATGGCTAGATTTGTGCTTGCTACTGGTTCTTCAATATAAAGCAAGTTATTTTCTGGGAATACATACTTAAGGGGCAGAAATATAGAGAAAAGTCAGAGAACTATTATTATCTCAAGAAACAGAATAGTGATTATCTGTTTGAGGAGGACAGTGGCACAGGGAGATACTAGAATACTGATAATGTTAGCTTTCTTAATTATGATTGCGATATGAATAATGTTTCCTCCACTATGTCTACTTCTTTATCCCACAACTTGTGAATGAGCTTACATGGCAAAAGGGACTTTGCAGATGTGATTAAGTTAGGGATCTTGATATGGGGATATATCCTGGGTTATCTGGGTGGGACCAATGCAATTACAAGAGTCCTTACATAAGGGAGATAAGACTGTCAGAGAAGAAAATATGACCATGGAAGCTGGAAGCCGAGATCAGCATGGAAGAAATGTGAAGATGCTACACAACTGGTTTTAAGGTGAAGGAAGAGGTCGCAACACAAGGAATGCTTTTGGTCTCTAGAATCAAGAAAAGGCAAGGAACTGAGTTCTCCCCTAGAGCCTCCAGAAAGAATGCACATCTATTGACATTTTGATTTTAATGCTGTAAGGCAAGTTTTCAGAGTTCTGACCTCCAGAACCTTAAGATACTATTTTTGTGTTCCTTTTTAAATATTTTAAATTGCTGCCTTCGAGTTTGCAGCATACATTTACAACTACTGTGTGTCTACCTTAAAATAAGACAATGCCACTTGATATTTATTTCAAGTATCTTATAACAGGGTATTCCTAATTCCCCTCTTCAGTGCCTTATAGCTTTGCTCTTACTCATTTCACTTATCTATGTTCTATAATCACATGATACACTGTTACTGTTATTATTCTAGGCAGTTGTTTTTAGATTAAGAATAAGAAAAAGGATTGTGTTTTACCTTCATTTATTCCTTCTCTGAGCCTTTTTTCATCTTTATATAGATCTGAGTTTCTGACCTTCCTCTTACCTAATTCTGGGAGTCTTTATTTAATAGTGGCAATGTTGGCGTCAAAAGCAAGATAATTATTTGTGTCCAGAGGAGATAACAGAGACCACTGGTAGAGCTAATTATGTAGGTAATTATAAAAGATACTGTAATTGCATATTTATTATGTCATCTCTTAATTGGCTATCAAAAGCAATGTATAAAACAATATGTAAATGTATGATTGAGGCTATAACATATAGAAATACAATCTATTTGACAATAGGACAGAGAGTTGTGGAAAGGAATTGTATTTCAATAAGGAACTGACACCATATAGTAAGTTGAATTCATGAGATGATTAAAATAGCATGTGTTTTATAAATACAAATAATTTTGAGATTTAAAATGTATTGAAATAATATATGTAATGCCAGTGTCACAGAAAAGGGGACAAGTAAGCAGAATTATATTGAAGTAACTCTACATAATTAGCTTTACCAGTATTCTCTGTTATTTCCCCTGGATTCAAGTGATCATTTTGCTATCAAATGAGTCATTTGCTTTCAGCCTGAAAAAGCTCTCTTAATATTTCCTGTAAAGTGGATCTTCTAGAAACACGTCCCAGTTTTTAAGAAATCTCGAAATGTCTTTATTTCACCCTCATTTTTTCTAAGATATAATTCACATACCATAAGTGTATTATTTTGAAATATAGTTCAATGTCTTTTAAATTCAGGAGGTTGTACAACCATCACCATACCGCTCTCTCATCTCATGATCTTTTTATCACCCGAAGAGAACCCTCAGACTCTTTAGTTGCTCTTCCCCTGTTCCCCCATCCCACTGAGCTCTAGGCAGCCACTAATCTACTTTCCCTCTTTATAGAGTTTCCTATTCTGAACACTTTATCTAAATGGAATCATACAATATATGGACTTTTTTAGTCTGGATTCTTTCATCTAACAAAATATTTTCAAGGTTCATCCACACTGTAGCATGTATCAGTACTTCATTCTTTTTCAAAAAATATTTATGTCAGAAAGAGAGAGAACACAGCAAGGGGAGCAGCAGGCTCAGCAAGGAGCCTGATGTGGGACTCAATCCCAGGGCCCTGGGATCATGATCCGAGCTAAAGGCAGGCACTTAACCAACTGAACCACCCACTTCATTCTTTTTATAGCTAAATACTATTCCATTGTATCCATATATCACATTTTGTTTATCCATTCATCATCTGATAGAATTTGGATCATTTATACTCTTTGGATATTATTATTAATGGTTCTATAAACATCCATGAAAAAGATTTTTGTGTGCACATGTGTTTTCAATTCTCTTGGGTATATAGGCAGGGGTAGAATTATTGGGTCTTACGGTAACTATATGTTTCACATTTTGAGGAGCTGCCAAGCTGTTTTCCACAGTGGCTGCTCCATTTTACTTTCCCCCCATCAGTGTATGAGTATTCCATTTCTCCATATCCTTGCCAACATATGTTGTTTTGTATTTTTTAGAAAAAAATTACAGCTACCCTAGTTAGTGTGAGATGATATCCAATTGTGATTTTGACTGATGCTGTTCAACATGTCATGTGTTTGTTAGCCATTTGTATATCTTTTTTTGAGAAATGTCCCTCTACAGATGTTTGCCCATTTTTAAACTGGGTTATTAGCCTTTTTATTGTTGAGTTTAAGGGTTTATAAGTTTCAAGTATTAGAACCTTAACGTATATATGATTTGTAATCTTTTTCAATTCTGTAGGTTGTCTTTTCACTTTCTTTTTTTAATTGAAGAACAGTTGACACACAATGTTACATTAGTTTCAGATGTATGGCATAATGATTCATCAACTTTATATATTATATTATGCTCACCACAAGTGTAGCCAACATCTGTCACTCTACAGCATTATTACACTTTTTAATTCCTTAATAGTGTCCTTTGATGCAAGAAAATTAATTCTGATGACATATAATTTATGTAATTTTTTCCTAGGATGTTTGTGTTTTTTGTGTCAGATCTAAGAAACTGTTGCCTAATTCAAAGCCCCAAAGATTTACACTGTAGTTTCTTCTAAGAGTTTCCTGGTGTTACCTCTTATATTTAGATGTTTTGTCCATTTAGAGTTATAGTTTGTGTATAGTATGAGGTATGGGTTCATGTACCCAAATATTATTCCAGAGCTGACCTTGGAAATTACCATAGTGTTCAGGACATGGACTTTAGGGTTACACCACATACTGTGTGAGAGGTGTGTTTGGATGTCCTGTTGGGAGGTTTTCTCAAACAAAATAGGGGATCCTACAGTTTGGACCCAAAGCTAGTCTTCCCTCATTTTTGGCACATGTAGTTATAATATCAAATGAGAGTTACAATTTCAAAAAAGTATGAAATCATTACATTACCACTAAAGAGGATCATGAAAATGATCTGTCTGGTTTAGAGCCTTGCACATAGAAGGAACAAAATAAAGTGTACTAATTGTCATTCCTTTTCTCTTAACTATTTTCACAAAGATATAATTGCTAAGGATGGTTCAATAAGCATTCACAGTTTTCATGGCAAAAGAATCATTCTGGAAAATATTTGGTTGAATTGGGTTGGGGAAGCATGCATTTTCAGTCTTCAGCAAAACAAACTTAATGTTCAAGATTTCCAGCTACTAGATTTAACTGCAACATACAAAGAATATTAAATAGTCTTATTCAAAACTCAGTAAAAACCATCCCCAGAAGTTATCTATTGCTAACATAATAGATAATCTATTTTCATGTAGATAAGTTCTTATGTTTTTGAGATTTAATATAAAGAAAATTCCTTTGACAGTGTCTTGAAGATAAAAATGGAGATTTGTGTAATGTTCATTGTTTCAGATTCAATTTCCCAACACCCACTCCTGAAGAAATATATTTAGCATTACCTTCATTATACCCCCAACAAATAATGTTTATTCCAAATTACATCTATAATCTCTTCCCTCTATTCTATTAACTTCAGTTAAAATTAATCTGTTTCATATATTCAACCCGATTGTAACTACAAAGATTTATAAGTACTTAAAAACATCCAGCTCAATTGCTTTCGAATATAAAAATACTAATTTCATTGTCCTTGAGACTATTATTATTTGACTTGCATGATGCTTAATATAGCTTGTCTTCTGAAACATTATTAGATTTTTTAAAAATAATTTCACTTATTCCAATTTTAGAAGAATTTTACAATGTAATTTGAAAATAAATTATTGTTCTTTCAGTACTATCAGCAGGAATATTACTAAATGAATTTATTCCTTTGGATTACAATTAATTGCTCTAAATGGCACTCTATGTTCCAGAGAAATATTTTCTTTTATTAGCCGCAATTGTTATGATACAAATCTCATGCCTAATCTCATAGACATTGTGGAGAAGAGTTACGGAGAAGAAATCTGCTCAGAGCATTAGGATATAAACAAAGGCACAAATAGATTCACTGATGATTCAGAAACGGGTTAGTGAGTATGTGGCTCACAAAGACCCTTATTTTCCTACTACACTTGACTTTTTTAAAAGACTATTTACTTATTTATTAGGGAGAGAGAATGGAAGAAGCAGACTCCCCATTGAGCAGGGAGCCAGGTGTAGGGCCCGATCCCAGGACCCGGGGATCAGGACCTGAGCAGAAGGCAGATGTTTAACTGACTGAGCCACCCGAGCACCTTCCCTACCACAGTTAACTTTTTTAAAGCCTTTTCTAGTGCTCCATAGGTTAGACAAAAGGTAGAACTAGAATCCCCAAAAGTTAATGCTGTTTTATGTCATTGCCACTAAATAATTACTCAGTACCTTATTGGGACTAAGAACTACGCTGGATACCAGAGATATAGGTACATGGTCTTTGTCATGGAATTTTGAGTATTTAGTCAGAAAAAATAGACCCTTGTTATATACAGACCACACACAGTAGAGGTAAGTACAAGAACTTTTGTGAGAGATGAAGGGTGCTAATGATCCAGATGAAATGAAAGCCTCAGGTTTTTTTTTTTTTTTTTTTGAAAGCCTCAGTTTTGAAGAGTGATTAAGTGTAAAAAGTCTAACAAGAAAGTGAGAAATTCTTTTTTGAGGATATGAGGAGGCTTCCCAGAGAAAGTGACATTTGAGTTGTTGAATTTCACAAGAGGCCAATGGCTAAGCTCAAGGAAAGCTCTGGGTACACCTCTCACATGACTATAGCAATAATAACTGATACAGACCATAGCATTTGTATATTATATAACCTTATCCAGAAACTTGTATATCCATCATGCAATTTGTGCTTTCAAGAAGTCCCATTTAGGATAGTAGCAATTTCATTATTTTTCCTACATTACAAGTGAATTAATAAGGGTTATGGTAAGTTGTGACTTGGATATAAGATTTCTGGGCCTACAGTCTTTCCACTGCATTATTCTACCCCAATGTTTGATAATATTTTTAAAATATATATAGACACCAAGTCTGATGTGACTGGAAAAAGTGGATGTTCAGAGGACTGGAGAGAAAGTTGACATAGAAGTTTTTGTTGAAGTGAATAAAGAAAAAGCTTATTCTTGACAAGATGGTAAATGAACCCAGGCTACTACCTCACTTTGCCAACCTAATCCTGAAGATAGCATAGGTGAAGTAAGGAGGTTGGTCAAATCCAGAGATGCATTTAACAACTAACCAGTCTTGAAAGAATAGAGATGTTTATGAGATAGAATGTAGTTGGACGTGTGCGTGTGTGTGTGTGTGTGTTTGGGGGATGCTAGAGACGGCATGTTTGTGTCCTTTCACAATTAATGTTATAAAACCCCAGTTCCCAGTGTGAAGGTATTTAAAGATGGGACCTTTGGGAAGTAATTAGATCATGAGAGTAGAGCCCTCATGTTGAGATTCTTGTCCTTAGAAGAAGAGACAGGAGAAAGCTTGCTTCATTCTCTGTTCTCTGCCATGTGAGGATAATGAGAAGACAGCCATTTGTAAACCAGGAAGAGGGCTGTCACCAAGAACTGAATCTGTTGCCATGTTGCTCTTGGACTTCTCAGAACCACGAGTAATAACTATGAGAAATATATATTAGTTGTTTAAGCCACCCAGTCTATGGTAACTTATTACAGCTGTAATAATGTAGTAATGGTAGTGGAGTGTGAAGTATTGGGGGGGGCGGGGTAAAAGGGGGTAGAATCTTTATAGCTGTTTCTTTTGTACACATTTCCCTGGATCCCAGCAGTTCCAGATTAGAGAAAATAATAAAGAAAAGAAAAAAGATGAGGATGAGGATGATGAGAAAGAGAATAAGAAGGAAAAATATAAAGACATAAGAAAGTATGTTGGTGTCAATGGGGAGGAAAACCTTCAATATGGTGAGTTAAATAGACATGGAGGAGAGGAAGGGAAAAACACCATCTGAAGTGCTGAACTTCTTATCTTATTTGGAGGCAGACATACGTATTTCACAAGCTTGAGACACTGGTAGTGAAAATTAAATAAATCTGTCTTAATAAGATAGAGGTAACCAATGCAAAAAAAAGTAGAATGTATATCATTAAGCAAGCAAAAGAAAATAAACTCAATAGACTAGAAGAAAAAGTGAAGGAAAGGAAGAATACCATCTAGAGATGAAGTTTCTATAAGAAACGCATTTAAGGTAAAAATGACACAGAGATTGAAAATAAAAAGTTGCCATATGGTAAAAGCAGAAGAAAAATCAGGAAGAATAGCATAAGATGAGAGAACTAAGGTCAAGTATTAATGTTATAAAAAAGAAGAAAATAAGTGAATTCTAAAAAATCTTAATATTTCAGAAGGAAGCCAAGGTAAACATTATACTATCTGATGAATAAGATATGAAGTCAAAAACATCATAAAAGACAAAGAAGGAGAGTATGTGCTTGTAAAGAAATAATAGATCAAAAAGATGCAACAATTGTGAAACTAAAATGCAGACTAAAAATATAAAGCACATCTGAGAGAATAATGGAAAGAACTAAGTAAGTCAGTAGTTGCTTTTGCAGAGTTTAACAGATCAAGAAGACAAAATTAAGGAAATATGCAGAAAATATAGCAATATTAATATAAGTCTATAATATGTTATGGAATATTTTATTCCATATGTATGTCTTTATACCCATCAATAACGGTAAGCATATTTTTTAATGTTTTTATTATGTTCAATTAGCCAACATATAATACATCATTAGTGTTTGATGTAGTGTTCAATGATTCATTAGTTGCATATAACACCCAGTGCTCCTCACAACACATGCCCTCCTTAACACCCATCACCGGACTACCCTATCCCCCCGCCCCCCTCCCTTCTGTAACCCTCAGTTTGTTTCCCTGAGTCCAGAGTCTCTCACAATTTTTCTCCCTCTCTGATTTCTTCCCGTTCAGTTTTCCCTCCCTTCTCCTGTGGTCCTCTGCACTATTCCTTATATAATATGCATATTCTTTTTAAGTGTAAATAGAACATTCAAAAATATACTGGGCCCAAATTAATTTCAAATAATCAACAACCTCTTTCAAAATATACTATCTGACAATAATGCAATATTATTAGATCTAAAAAACAAAGGATGGATTTCTATCTTCTGCTTAGGATGCGGAAAGCTAGAAAGAGCATTGCTCCCTCCTTGAAATGTTAGATGATCTTCTTCAACTTCTCTTGAACTGATCTGAAAACTGACAGTTGCAGGTGAACAACTAACTTGAACTCTAAAGGAAAGGCACCTTCAGTAAGAGACACTACTTACCTGGGGTAGATGCTACATGTAGAAACCATAAGAAAAACGCAGCCAACATTTTGTAAGAATACTAAAAGGCAGAGTGGGGGCTAGCATGAGAGTATAGAACTCCTAGAATCTGCAGACACAATGAAAATGCAAACCTAATTGCAGATACTTTCCCATGAACCTCTCTGGCTGCTTACAAGAATAAAATAGAGAAGGCATAGAGTGCAGAGAGAGCCTCCTTCTTAGTGCAGGCCTGAGATGGGAAGTAGCAGCTAAATTTTGGGAAAGGCACGTGGTCCTGATTGGACCTTCCCCCCCATTTCATGTCCCCTATGAGACCAAAGTCTTAAACCCCTGGTAGAAATGCAAAAAGCCCTTTTGTCCTGAGGGTACAGGTGAAGACCCACTACAACTGGGGGAAGAGAACAGAAGAAAACCCTCTCTTCGTAGGGAAGAGTAGGATTCCATCCTGGTGGAAACCTTTAGAAAAATTCTATAAGCTGGGAAAAGTTCAGCATCACTGAAAAGGCCCCAACTACTGAGACTAAAGCAGGCCTTCCTTATGTCAAGGAAGGATTCTATCAAACATTTAAGAAAGGATAGATATAGGGATGGTCAATAAGACCACGATGGGATGCTGAACATCATTAGTCATTACAGAAATACAAATTAAAATCACAGTGAGAAACGGTGACACATTCATTAGAATGCCTAAAATTGAAAAGGTTGTAGCGCCTGTGTGGTTCAGGTGGTTAAGCATCTACTTTCGGCTCAGGTCATGATCTCAGGGTCCTGGGATTGAGCCCCATGTCAGGCTCCCTGTTCAGCAGGGAGTCTGCTTCTCCCTCTCATTGCTTGTGCTCCCTCTCATTCTCTCAAATAAACTTAAAATATAGTTAAAGGGGCACCTGTGTGGCTCAGTCAGTTAAGCATCTGCCTTTGGTTCAGGTCATGATCTCAGGGTCCTGGGATCAAGCCCCGTGTCAGGCCCCCTGCTCTTCGGGGAGTCTGCTTCTCCCTCTCCCTCTACCCCTCCATTGGCTCATGCTCTCTCCTCCCCAAAATAAATAAAATCTTTAAAAAATAAAATTTGAAAGGTTGGTCATAGCAAATGTGGTTTGGAGGAACTGGAGCTTTTTCAAACTGCTGGTAGAAATTTAAAATGGTACAACCATTTTGGAAACACATTTTGCAGTTTCTTATGAAGTTAACGTACATCTACCTTGGATTCCAGGTGTTCCCCTGGTAGATATTTATCTAACATGAATGAAAGCATATATCCACTAAAAGATTTGCGCATAGAGCAGTAATACTTGTAACAGTATTTACTTGTAATTTACTCGTAATAGCGAAAAAATGGAAACAACTCAAGTGCCCACCAATAGGGGAATGAATAAACACATTTTGGTATATCCATAAAATGTAATACCACTACTCAGTAACAAAAAGGAAATGAAATATTGGTACGTGCAACAACCTGAATGCATCTCAAGATGATTATACTGATTGAAATAAATTCAAGATAAAAGAGTACAGACATAAAATAGTACATACTCCACAATTTCATTTATATAAACCTCTCGAAAATGTGTACTACAGTAACAGAAAGATGAATGGTTGCTTGGGTATAAAGGAGTAGCAAGGAGGGCACCTGGCAGATTGCAGAGGGGCAAAGGAAGTTCTTGGGGGTGATGAAAATACAGTCGACCCTTGAACAATCTGGGTTTGAACTGTGTAGGTCCAATTACACTTGGATTTTTTCCAATATTGTACTGTGAATGTATTTTCTCTCATGATTTTCTTAATAACATGTTCTTTTCTCTAGCTTACTTTGTTGTAAGAATGTAGTACAAAATACACATAATACACAAAATCTGTGTTAATCAACTGTTTATGTTCTTGGTAAGGCTTCCAGTCAACGGTAGGCTACTAGTAGTTTTGTTTTATGCAGATTTTTGACAACCAGGGGTCAGTGCCCCTAATACCCATGCTGTTCTCTGTTCCAGGGTCAACTGTATTTACTCTTTTGACCAAGGTGAAGGTTGCAAACAGACATCAAGACTTATCATGCTGTGCAATTTAAATATGTGTGGTTTATTCTAAGTCCATTGTACCTCAATAAAGCTGTTTAAAGTGAAAACAAACAACAACAACAAAAAACCAAAAACCCAGAAACTAGGGCTAAATCCTGAAGGATTTTAGGCAATAAAATATCCCCCTCCAGTGGCATAATAAGTGTATTTGACATTCAAAGAGACATATTTTTTAACACATCTTTTTAAACAGGAAAAAAATTATAATACTCATGAATTAAAGAGAATAATCAGAAAAAATGTAAATATTATTTAATGAACATTTTATATATAATTATGATAGTTAAAACAAGGAATTTTTTAAAGAAAGTAAAGACTGCAAATAGTACAATTCAGGTAACTACTAAGTCATAAAGCAAATGTAGTGTTTTCATTTCTGATTTTGTCCTGCAGTTTAAAAACAAATAATTAACAATTAAAGGATAATATACTTTACTTTGAAGGTCTTGTTCAAATTCAATAAAATACTTTATGTTCTACTCCAGTAAAATTTTGCATGCCCCATCAGACAATTTACACCTTGCCATTCATACTTTGTTTCACTGATATAGACATAAGTAAAACGAAGTGGTTACATAAAATGACAGAACTGTAAAACCTGAGGGTTCTTTTATCTTTATAATCAGTGTGCTTTTATTGTTCTTTTATAAGCTACTGTCTATGAGCCAGGTATATGTGCATCGTACACTCCCACAGGGCCTGTGGACTGGAAGTGTGCTTGAAGCAAGCTTCAGCAGTTCCCAATCATGAACACTATGCTTTAGAAAGGAGCAGGGCAGCTGAGGCTTGTGTCAGCGCCCAGCTGTCTAACAGAAAGTTCTCCAAATAAAATACCTTGTACAAAGGGTGCCTGGGTGGCTTGGTCCGTTAAGTGTTTGCCTTTGGCTCAGGTCATGATCCCAGGGTCCTGGGATCTAGCCCTATGCACTGGGGCTGCGGTGCAGTGGGACTCCCTGCTCAGTGGAAAGTCTGCTTTTCCCTCACCCCCTGCCCCTCCCCACTGCTCCCGCTCTCTCTCAAATAAATAAATAAAACCTTTAAAAAAAACCCAACCTTGTACAAAGACTAAATATAAATACAAAATATACTAATTTGAATCTTAAACACGCAATAATTTAATGTATATATAATTTTATGTATCTGTGATATATAATAATTATATATGTACATATAATTACATGTAAGTATATAAAGCTGTGATATATATAATAAAAATTTAATGTTAAACATAGTCTTTTAGAATGTATACCAACAAAAGATTATTAGGGAAAACATTACTTACACACTGACATTATGTAGAAATAATACAGTATAATAAAAGCAGACTAGTTTTTACACTGTTTTATTCTTGTCTTAAAAATCTCTGAAGAAAGTGTTTCACTTTATTGACTGAACTGGGGAGGCTCATTCCCACACCTCCCCCTTGGGAGGCCACTGTGATTTAATCGGTGCTGGGTTTGTGCCTCTCAAATACCATTATTTCAGTCCTCAGTAACTTTTGAAAGGATGAGTTTTTTGGTTCTCCAGAGGGTCTTTAGGTCTTTATAGCATAATGTGAAGTGTAACAAATATCACTATGAGGTGAGTCACGTGGGCATTTTCTTAGTCCGCCTCTTTTGGGGGACTGTTATTGTCACCTTCCACACCTCAAACCCTCTTTCCATGTGGGTTCTGGCAGGGTAGGCCCTGATGTCACCCCTACCCCAAACACACATAGAATCACCACAACCTTGCCTACGTGTTAGTGCTTCAGAGGAAATTTGTGTTCCGTGTTCCGTCCTCACTGAGTCCTTATCCCCAGCGTCTGGCTAACTGTGAACCTCAATCCTGCAGGACTCCATTCCTACACCTGTTTGTCCCCTTCTTTCTCTCCTCACCATCAGAGAACTCACAAAAAAAGCACACACACATCCTCTGGAAGGAAGGTCTTTTCATAACTTGTTGATTTTATTTTATTCACCATCATTTATGTATTCTGTTGTAATATTTAGTCTCTACATGGTTGGCCATTTAAAGCTGCAATAGATAGTTCTGAGGTATCTGGCCCTTGTTATAGTTCCTTATTCTAGTTCTTAGCTCCATTTGCAGTGGTTCAGTTCTCGAGGGTCTCTTGATCCTTATTTGGCAGATTCTGATTCAGTATTTCATTCAGCCTGTGCTAATGTTGCCCCTCTTATAAAGCTGGCTTTCTTGAAGCAGTGGTTATTGTTAAAGAAGAGCTGTTTTACCTTGACGATTATCTTTTGCATGTAGTAGGAAAACAGTGATCGTAGAAGGACATCAGTTTGCCAGTTTTTGTTTAGTGAAATGTATACTTTTCCATATGTACCAAGCATTCTACTTCTAGATGTTTACCAAAGACAAATGAAAACATTTGTAAATCAAAGACTTGCTCATGGATGTTCCTAGCCTCATTCATAATAAAAAACTAAATAACCCAAATGTTCTTAACCCGGGGAATGGATAAATGGGTTTTGATACATTTATACATTGAAATCTACTGAACCATGAAAACAAATTAATTACTGGTACCCGTAACACATAGATGCTCTGATGCTCTGAATGGCATTAGTCAAATCAAAGGAATTAGATCCAAAATTAGATCATTTTACAGACACAAAAGTATAGGGACAGAAAAGAAGTCAGTAGCTTCCACGACATGGAGGTGGGAGAAGATGTCTATTATCAATGGAAATGGGACATTTTTTAAGGTAATGGAACTCATTTATCCCTTGAACGTGGCCATACTTATATGACTATGTACATTTGTGAAAACTCACAGTAATGCATAAAAAAGTGTGAGTTTTAGTGTATGTAAGGTATGCCTTAATGAAAAAAGATAACTGATAACTACTTGTAAATCTCTGTTCTGAAAGAAAATACTAGTTTATAGTTCTTGTATCAAAATGTAAGTGTTAGAACCAAAGCCTCCATTTTCTCCCTTAATCACAATTCGGTTCTTCCACAGCTGGTCTTTTAATTTAATCTCTGCTTTCCCCAATGTGGTTTCCTTTTTTTTCCCCCTCCAATTTGGTTTCCTGATAGACATCTTCTGTGTGAGACATTTTATCAATCATCCTAAATATGAATGTTTTCTAGAACAATGATGCTGAGAGTACATACCAAAATGTTGGACTAAGATCCAGAAAATTTGTGTTCTACTTTTGACTATGGCACTATTTCATTGTATGGCCTTGCCCAACCACTTCTCAAAGTCCCTGTTTCTTTTTTTCTAAAATGAGAGAGCGGGACTAGATCTCTCAGGCTCCTTCAAGCTTCAGTGCTTCATGATTCTATCTAGAAATCAGGTTAACACACTGAAAATTAAATAAAGAACCTCGTAATTTCTGAAGTCATGTTTTCATCCAGGAATCCTGTTTGCCAATTCATTATTATGGATTATTCATGCATATAAATTTCTTCAGGTAAATTTATTTTTTCTTCGGTTTGCATTAAGACCTTATTCAGAACTTTGATCTTTGTGGAAATAGCCCCCTTTAGCAGAAAATCTCTCTAAAGGCAGAGCCAATTAATTGATGATTTGATAACAAAAAGTTATAAAGTTCATCTGAAAGTGGGAAGCTCATTTTCATCCTAATATTTTCTACTTTCCAGTTTTAATTTTCAGTTTAGCAAATACTTATTAAGCCCACTGTGTGCTTTTATATATATATTTATTACAATTTTAAAATTTGTTGTGCTGAGCGAACTCATATTTAATTCATTAACCAGTTAATGAACAACTACAATGTATAAAGCCAGTGATTCCCATTGTGGGAAGGGATGGACACATTAAAATCTACAACTTATTTTTTTCCAAATTTCAGAAGTGCCCTCTGACAGAAAGACTCTATGTTTTCTCATCTTACATTCTTTGTAAGAATTTGAGAAGGATTGGTATGTATTCTTCTTTAAATGTTTGGTGGAATTTATCCAGTGAAGTCTTCTACTCCTGGGATTTATTTGCTGGGAGATCTATCTTACTTGTTATAAGTCTCTGGGTATTTTTTTTACTTTTTCTTGAGTCAATTTTCATAATTTGTTTTTAGTAATTTTATTATTTTAAACTAGGTTAAATAATTTTTCAGTGTACAACTGTTCATAGTATTACTTTACAATCCATTTTATTTTAGTAAGATCTGTAGTAATCACCCCACTTTCTAACTTTAATTATTCGAGTCTTCTTTTATTCTAAATAATTCTAGCTAAAGATTTGTCAATTTTGTTGATTTTTTCAAAGTACCAAATTTTGTTTTCACTAATTCTATTGTTTTTCAATTCTTTCATTTGTCTCTGCTATAATCTTTACTATTTCCTTTCTTCTGACAGTTTTGGACATAGTCTCCTCTTCTTTTTTAGTTCCTTAAGGTGTAATGTTAGGTAATTGATTTGATATTTCTTAATTTTATTTTATTTTTTCAGTGTTCCAAGATTCGTTGTTCACGCACCACACCCAGTGCTCTATGCAATGCGTGCCCTCCTTAATACCTATGACCAGACTCACCCGTACTCCCACCCCTTCCCCTCCAAAACCCTCAGTTTGTTTCTCAGAGCCCACAGTCTCTCATGCTTCATCTCCCCCTCCAATTTTCCCCAATTTACTTTTCCTTTCCTTCTCCTAATGTCCTCCATGTTATTACTTATGCTCTACAAGTAAGTGAAACCATATGATAATTGACTTTCTCTGCTTGACTTATTTCACTCAGCATAATCTCCTCCAGTCCTGTCCATGTTGATACAAAAGTTGAGTATTCATCCTTTCTGATCTTAATTTTAATGTAGGCTTTCACACCTATACATTTCCCTCTAACCAGTGCCTTCACCATATCCCACACATTTTGCTATGCTGTATTATTTTTGTTTTCTTCAAAGTATTTTCTACTTTCCCTTATGATTATCTCTTTGACCTCTTGGATGTTTAAGACTGTGTTGTTTAATTCCCACACATTTTTAATTTTTCCAGTTTCTATATTTTCATTCCATTGTGCCTGGAGAAGACATTTTGTATGATTTCAGTCTTTTAAAGTTTATTTAGACCTGATTTGTGGTCTAACATATGGAAATGTACCTGGAAATGTCCCATGTGAACTTGACAAAGATGTATATTCTACTGTTGTTGGATGGAGTCTTCTATAGATATACTTAGTTCTCTTGGTGTATAATGTTGTTCAAACTCGTATTCCCTTGCTGATAGTCTGTTTAGATTTTCTATCTATTATTTTAGGAATTCTTATTGGAGAATGTGTTTCCCCATTCAATTCTGCCAGTTTTGCTACATATATTTTGGGAACCTGTAATTAGGTGTGTACATGTCAATAATTATTCTATCTTTTTGGTGGATTAACATGTTTATAAATATGTAATGTTTTTCTTTATCTCTTATAACAATTTTTGACTTAAAGTCTATTTTATCTGATATTAGTATAGCCATTCCAGCTTTCTATAGATAATTATTTGCTTGAAATGTCTTCTTCCGTCCTCTCATTTTCAATCTATTTGTGTTTATGGATCTAAAGTGAGTCTTTTACGGATAGCATAGAGTTGGATCATGTTTTCTAATCTGTTGCTTGAATCTCTCCCTTTTAAATGGAGAGTTTAATCCATTTGCATTTAAAGCAATTGCCAATAAGGAAGAATTTACTTCTGTCATTTGCTCTTTGTTTTCTATACGTCTATGTCATTTCTTTCTTCTTCAATTCCTCTATTACTGTGTAGTTTCTTTTACTAAATCAATATTTTCTTGTGTATTATTTTAATTAACTTCTTACTTCTTTTAGTATATTTCGAATTCTTTATTGATTACCTGGGGGATTACAAATAACATCTTAAATGTGTAACAACCTAGAACATATTAATACCAACTTAACTTTCAATAGTATATAAATGTCTACTCTTATGTATCCATTCTCCACCCTGTCATTATGCTGTTATTATCACAGATTGCATCTTTATACATTGTATACCCAAGAACTTAGATTTATAATTATTGGCTCATGTAAATTTACATTTTAAATCAAACAGTAATAGTGGATTGACAAAGAAAAAAATGTAACAGAACCCAAGTCCATCCATCTGATGCACAGCAAAGCCAGTCACTGAGACATCCGGTATTCAGCAAGGAATGGGTTTACTTGAGAGTTGGCCAAAGAAGGAAATGGGATGTAAGCCTCAAATCTGCCTCCCTGAAGGAGGGACAGAGAACAAGTTTTTTTGTAATCCTAGAGATTGCATGTATATTGCAATATTGTTGAGATTGCATACATATTCATGAAAAGGGTAAGGAAGCTTATGACTATTCATAAGGAAAGTTGGAGCATGCACACTGAGCAAACATATGTAACATACATCACCTCTTCATTTTCTGGTGGACTTGACAACAGAAGGAGGCAAAATTCAGCCCCTGATGCCAGGAGGTTATTTTAGGAGAAGAAGGGTCTATGGGCATGCTCTGAGAGTTGGTATAAACTGGATGGGGTGTTGGCCTGTTATCTTGGGTAAGGAATGCAAGGCCTTGCTTGTTCATAGCCTGGAACCATATCAGTTGAACTGGACTCCAGGCTTTTGCAGAGGGCAGCTTGTGGGTTTGTTAGTGAGGTCTGAAAAGACACAGTAGCTGATTAGGGGAAAACCGTTCCCGGAAAAACAAGCTTTACCTTTTCTGCTGGTTTGAACCTCATTAACTCATGGTATCAAAAACATGTTTTTGATCAAAACATCAAAACAAAACATAAAAAACATCAAAAAAAAAGTTTATCTTTTAAAAAGTGTATTTACCCAAATACTTACCTTTCCTGGTGTTCTTTATTTCTTTATGTAGGATCAAGTTATTGTGAAGTGTCCTCTCATTTTAGGCTGAAGGACTACTTTTAGTATTTGTTGTAGGCAAGCCTGGTAATGATGTGTGTGTGTGTGTGTGTGTGTGTGTGTGTGTGTGTGTGTTAACCTAGCAGTATCTTAATTTCTCCTTCATTTTTAAAGGATAGTTTTGCCAATTATATCATTTGTGGTATACAGTGGTTTTCTTTTTCTTTTTCTTTGTCTTTTTTTTTAATGATGGTTTTCATTAGGCACATATGGAATCTCATTTCCTTCTGGGAAAGCATAGGGCCTTCTCAGGTTTTTCCTGAATATGTGCACAGTTCTGAGCATTCCCAGGAATATCTTTGATGTTTTCAAAGCCCTTGGGAACATCTCATTCCCCACCCTTTCCGCCTAAGGTATATTGCTACTGTGTTGATTGCCACAAATATTATCTATTACCTCAGGCAGAAGCAACCTGAGATATTAGCCTGTAAATATATACAACAAATATGTTCTGGGAAGTAGCTTTAAAAGCAGTAGACCATTATATTAACTTATTTTTTTTCATATGAGAGAAGAGTACCACAAAGTTTGAGATTATTTTCACTAATGATAAATGTAAAATAATGATTATTTACTTTCAAGGAAAAAAAAAAAAGACAGTAGGCCAGTTCCCATGCAAGCCTTTTGAGTAAATCTCCCAAGGAATCACCAGACAGGTCAGAACAAATAAATATAATTATTATTAGTGAGATCTGTTCTGCTCCTTCCAGTACAGGGTACCAAAACCTGGAAAGTGCTCTGTTATTTTCATGGCTACTGCTGGTATGGAGAGCAGAAGAAGAAACCAGAGTAAGTTTAGATGCCACGAATTTCATTATTCTTCCCAACAATTAGCATTTCTGTCTAGTTTTATTGAAGAATATTTAATAAAAATTGTATACATATAAGGTATATAATGTGATGTTTTATTATATAAATACGTTGTGAAATAATTACTATAAAGTGAATTAACAAATCCATCATCTCATGTAGTTACTTATTTGTGGCAAGAACACTTGAGATTTATTGTCTTAGCAAATTTCAAGTATACAGTATGTTATTATTAACTACAGTCACTATGTTATACATTAGGTCTCCAGAACTTATTCATGTTATAATTGAAAGTTTGTACCCTTTGACTAACTTCTCCTATTTTCCCCCCACCCTCTAGCACCTAGCAGCCACCATTCTACTCTGCTTCTATGAGTTCAGTTTTTTTTAATATTGAAAATATAAGTTAGGTCATACAGGATTTGTCTTTCCATATCTCTCTTATTCCACATAGCATATCTCCCAAGTTCATCCATGTTGTCACAAATGGCAGAATTTCCTTCTTTTTTAAGGCTGAATAATATTCCATGGTATATGCACACTATAACTTTATCCATTCATCCTTTGTTGAACTCTTAGGTCGTTTCCATATCTTGGCTACAGTGAATGATACTGCTATGAACATGGAATTGCAGATATCTCTTTGAGATACTGATTTCATTTCCTTTGGATATATACCCAGAAGCGTGAAGGGTAGATCATATAGTTCTATTTTTAATTTTTGGGGGGATTCGGAATCTCCATACTGTTTTCCATAATGGCTGGGACAGTTTACATCTCACCAAATGTGTACAAGGTTTCCCTTTTCTCCATATCCTTGGCAACACTTGTTATCTCTCTCTCTCTCTCAATAATAGCCATCCTAACAGATGTGAGGTGATATCCCATTGTCATTTTGATTTGTATTTCCCTATTGATTAGTGATGTTGAGTACATTTTCAAGTACTTGTTGATCATTTGTATGTCTTAGGAAAAATGTTCACATCTTTTTCTCTTTTTAATTCAGGTTATTTGTGTTGGTTTTGTCATTGATGATTATTATTAAATTCCTTCTATATTTTGAATATTAACTAATTATTGGTTATATGGTATGCAAATATTTTCTCCCATTCCATAGGTTACCTTTCCATTTTGATGATTATTTCCTTTGTTTTGTTGAAACATATTAGTATAACGTAGTTCTACTTGTTTATTTTAGCTTCTCTTGCCTGTGCTTTTGTTGCCATATCCAAAAATTCATTGCTAGGACCAATGACAAGAAGGTTTTTCCCTATTTTCTTCCAGGGGTTTTATGATTTTTGGTCTTACATTTAAGCATTTAATCCATTTGCAGTTGATTTTTATGTATGGTGTAAGATATAGGTCCAATCGCATTGTCCAGTATGTGGACATAGTTTTCCCAACACTATTTTTTGAAGAGACTATTCTTTCTTCAATGTTTATTCTTGGTGGCTTTGTCAAAAATCAGTTGAATATATTTGCATGATTGATTTCTAGGTTCTCTATTCTGTTCCACTGATCTCTGTGCCTGTTATTATGCCAGTACCATACTGTTTTGGTGTTATAGTTTTACATTGCAGTTGGAAATCAGGAAGTATGATGCCTCCAGCTTGTTCTTCTTGTTCAAAGTTGCTCTGGCTATTTTGGGTCTTTTATAGTTGCATATGAATTTTAAGATCGATTCTATTTTTGTGAAAATGTCATTGGAATTTTGATAGAGATTGTATTGAATCAGTCAATTGTTTAGGAAAGTATGGACATTTTATTTTTTTTCTCCCCAAATTTGTTTATTTTAATGTTTCAGTGTTACAAGATTGATTGTTCATGCACCACACCCAGTGCTCCATGCAGTACGTGCCCTTCTCGATACCCACCACCAGGCTCACCCCCCCACCCCCTCC
>CM052801.1:96995165-97025353 GCA_028533885.1 Nasua narica | reverse complement strand
TTCCCTTCCTTCTCACGATGCCCTCCATGATTTTCTTTATACTCCACACGTAAGTGAGACCATAAGATAATTGACTCTCTCCGCTTGACTTATTTCACTCCACATAATCTCTTCTAGTCCTGTCCATGTTGATACAAAAGTTGGATATTCATCCTTTCTGATGGAGGCATAATATTCCATTGTATAGATGTACCACATCATTCTTATCCATTCATCTGTTGAAGGGCATTTTGGTTCTTTCCACAGTTTGGCAATTGTGGCCATTGCTGCTATGAACATTAGGGTACATGTGGCCCTTCTTTGTACTGCATCTGCTACTTTGATCCTATTCACGTTTTAATTATATTTGTGTTATATTTTAGTTATTGATCTATAAATCACAATATATATCCTGAGTTTTTCACAGTCCACTTAATCATGTATGTCTTTTTAAGATTTTATTTGACAGAGAGAGAGAGATCACAAATAGGCAGAGAAAGATGGGGAAGCAGGCTCCTGCTGAGCAGAGAACCCGATGCGGGACTCGATCCCAGGACCCTGGGATCATGACCTGAGTCGAAGGCAGAGTCTTTAACCTACTGAGCCACGTAGGCACACCAGTCATGTATGTCTTCATATGAAATACAGAAACTTTACATAACTATAGATTATGCCATTGCCTTCCTTTATATTTGTCATATGTACATAATTGTCATGTATATTATAAACCCCATAAAAGCATGCTAATATTTTGCTGTACACTTATGATTTAAAATATATTAAGATAAAAATCAGAAAAAAACCATAGGCTTCATTTTTATCCAGATTCCAATCCTCTTTATTCATTTTTGAGTATCCCAATTTCCATTCGGTATCATTTCCCTTATCCTGAAAGCTTTTAGCATTTCTTCTAATAACAGCCTTCTGGCCATAAATTCTATTGGTTTTTGTTTACATAAAAAGTCTTTTATCTTTCATTTTTGAAGGGCTGTTTTTGTTTGTTCATTCATTCGTTTTGCTGAATATGTAGTTCTAAATGGATAGATTCCCCATCCCTCGTTACTTTAAAGATATTATTTCCACCTTCTGGCCTCAGTCGCTAATAAGAGGTCAGCAATCAATTCTGTCATTGTTATCCTCTTTGTAATGTGTCATTATCTCTACTTGTTTTCAAGATTTCTTCATCTTTGGCTTTTGACTGTCTACAATATGCCTCAGTGTGCACTTCTTTCTGTTTATTATGCTAGTTATTTTAGATTGCCTAGTCTCTATACATCTGTCAATTTTAGAAATTTTTGGTCTTTGTCTTTTCAAATATCTTTTTCTGTCCTGTTCTCTCTTCTCTTTCTGGGTT
This sequence comes from Nasua narica, assembly GCA_028533885.1. NCBI lineage: Eukaryota > Metazoa > Chordata > Mammalia > Carnivora > Procyonidae > Nasua > Nasua narica. The sequence continues at coordinate 97,024,020 of CM052801.1, read as the reverse complement.
CCCAATTATGTGTACATTGGACATGTTTAGATTTTCTGATCATTCTCTGAAGCCCTGTATTATTTCACTTGTTTATCTCTTTGTTCTTTACACAGGGTAATTTCTATTAATAAAGCTTCATGTTCACTTATTTCTTCCTCTAATGTATCCATTTGGCTGTGCCCACTCTCTACCAGTCATTTTATTTTACTTATGATGATTTTCATTTCTAGAATTTCCATTTGGTTCTCTTTTATAGTTTCTGGTTTCCTTTTGCTATTTCTGTTATTCTCTGGAAATATCTGTTACTCTCTTTTTGAGTAAAAGTGACTACTGTTGGGAACTTTCTCCAGAATAGACCACATACTGGGTCACAAGTCAGTGTTCAACCAATACCAAAAGATTGAGATGATTCCCTGCATATTCTTAGACCACTTGCTTTGAAACTGGAACTCAACCAAAAGAAAAAGTTTGGAAGGAATTCAAACACTTGGAAGCTAAAGACCTAGAAGAAATGGATGCATTCCTAGAAAACTATCAACTTCCAAGACTGAAACAGGAAGAAATTAACAACCTGAATAGGCCATTAACTAGTAACAAGATTGAAGCAGTGATCAAAAACCTCCCAAAAGGGACACCTGGGTGGTTCAATGGGATAAAGCCTCTGCCTTCGGCTCAGGTCATGATCTCAGGGTCCTGGGATCAATCCCCACATGGGGCTCTCTGCTCAGCAGGGAGCCTGTTTCACCCTCTCTCTCTGCTTGCATCTTTGCTTACTTGTGATCTCTCTCTCTCTCTCTGTCAAATAAATAAATAAAATCATTAAAACAAAAACAAAACAAACAAACTAACAAAAAACCTCCCAAAAAACAAGAGCCCAGGACCTGATGGATTCCCTGGGGAATTCTACCAAGCATTCAAAGAAGAAATAATACCTATTCTTCTGAATCTGTTTCAAAAAACAGAAACAGAAGGAAAACTTCCAGACTCTTTCTATGAAGCCAGCATTACCTTGATCTCCAAACCAGGCAAAGACCCCATCAAAACAGAGAATTTCAGACCCATATCCCTGATGAATATGGATGCCAAGATTCTCAACAAGATCCTAGCTAATAGGATCCAACAGCATATCAAAAAGATTATTCATCATGACCAGGTGGGATTTATCCCTGGGATGCAAGGGTGGTCCAACATTAGCAAATCAATCAGTGTGATAGAACAAATCAATAAGAGAAGAGAGAAGAACCACATGGTCCTCTCAATTGATGCAGAAAATATGTGTGACAAAATACAGCATCCGTTCCTGATTAAAACTCTTCAAAGTATAGGGATGGGGGAACATTCCTCAACTTCATAAAATCTATCTATGAAAAACCCACAGTGAATATCATTCTCAATGGGAAAAAGCTGACGGCCTTCCCTTTGAGATCAGGAACACGACAAGGATGCCCACTCTCACCACTGTTGTTCAACATAGTACTAGAAGTCCTAGTAACGGCAATCAGAAAACAAAAAGAAATAAAAGGTATTCAAATTGGCAAAGAAGTCAAACTGTCTCTCTTCACAGATGACATGATACTTTCTATGGAAAACCCAAAAGGCTCCACCCCCAAACTACTAGAAGTCATACAGCTATTCAGCAAAGTGGCAGGATATAAAATCAATGCACAGAAATCAGTTGCTTTCTTATACACTAACAATGAAAATATGGAAAGGGAAATTAGAGAATTGATTCCATTTACTATAGCACCAGGAGCCATAAGATAACTGGGAATAAACCTAACCAAAGAGGTAAATGATCTGTACTCGAGGAACTATAGAACACTCATGAAAGAAAATGAAGAAGACACAAAAAGATGGAAAAGCATTCCATGCTCATGGATTGGGAGAATAAACATTGTTAAAATGTCTATACTGCCCAGAGCAATCTATACTTTCAGTGCCATCCCGATCAAAATTCCACCAGCATTTTTCAAAGGGCTGGAAGAAACAATCCTAAAATTTGTATGGAACCAGAAAAGTCCCCGAATTGCTAAGGAAATATTGAAAAAGAAAAACAAAGCTAGGGGCATCACCTTGCCTGATTTCAAACTTTACTACAAAGCAGTGATCATCAAGACAGCATGGTACTGGCACAAAAACAGACACATAGACCAGTGGAACAGAGTAGAGAGCCCAGGTATGGACCCACAACTGTATGGTCAAATAAACTTTGACAAAGCAGGAAAAAATATCCAGTGGAAAAAATACAGTCTCTTCAATAACTGGTGCTGGGAAAATTGGACAGTTATATGTAGAAGAATGAAACTTGACCATTCTCTTATACCACACACAAAGATAAACTCAAAATGGATAAAAGACCTCAATGTGAGGCAGGAATCTATCAAAATCCTAGACGAGAACATAGGCAATAACCTCTTTGACATCAGCCACAGCAACTTCTTTCAGGACATGTCTCCAAAGGCAAAGGAAACAAAAGCGAAAATGAACTTTTGGGACTTCACCAAGATAAAAAGCTTCTGTACAGCAAAGGAAACACTCAACAAAACAAATAGGCAACCCACAGAATGGGAGAAGATATTCGCGAATGGCACTACAGACAAAGGTATGATATCTAAGATCTATAAAGAACTCCTCAAACTCAACACTCAAAAAACAGATAAGCATGTCCATAAATGGGCAGAAGACATGAACAGACACATCTCCAAAGAAAACATACAAACAGCTAACAGACACATGAAAAAATGTTCATCATCATTAGCCATCAGGGAGATTCAAATCAAAACCACATTGAGATACCACCTTACACCAGCTAGAATGGCCAAAATCAACAAGACAGTAAACAATAAGTGTTGGAGAGGATGTGGAGAAAGGGGAACTCTCTTCCACTGTTGGTGGTAATGCAAGTTTGTGCAGCCACTTTGGAAAACAGTATAGAGATTCCTCAAGAAATTAAAAGTAGAGCTACCCTATGACCCTGAAATTGCACTACTGGGTATTTACCCCAAAGATACAGATGTAGTGAGAAGGGCCATATGTACCCCAATGTTCATAGCAGCAATAGCCACAATTGCCAAACTGTGGAAAGAGCCAAGATGACCTTCAACAGATGAATGGATAAAGATGATATGGTCCATATAAATAAATAAAGCATATAGTATTCTCTCCATCAGAAAGGATGAATACCCAATTTTTGTATCAACATGGATGGGACTGGAGGAAATTATGCTGAGTGAATTAAATCAAGCAGAGAGAGTCAATTATCATATGGTTTCACTTACTTGTGGAGCATAAAGAATAACATGGAGGACATTAGGAGAAGGAAAGGAAAGTGAATTGGGGAAAATTGGAGGGGAAGATGAAGCATGAGAGACTATGGACTCCGAGAAACTGAGGGTTTTCGATTGGAGGGAGGTGGGTGTTTGAGTGAGCCTGGTGGTGGGTATTGAGGAGGGCACTTATTGCATGGAGCACTGGATGTGCTGCATAAACAATGGATCTTGGAACACCGAAAAAATAAAATAAAAAGGGGGAAAAAGTGACTACTTTGGTACAATACTGCCTGGATTTGAATTTTATTCATTAAATAACATATTTTATTTTATTTCATTAATTATAGTATTAATATATTCTTAAAAATATTTATCTTTCTTTGCCACTTCTATATTTAGTTTATATTGAAGTTGGAGACTGTTGATGTTCTCATCTCTTGTGAATATGTTTCATTTTCTCAATTCAAGTATTTGTATTATTTTCTGGATATTATTGTCGAATTGTAAATAATCTGGATTCTTTTTTTTTTTTTAGATGAGTAATCTTTCTCTTGAGAAATGTTTTCTGGTTTTGAATACTGACTCTACCATTTACACAATGAATAAAATGAAACATGTTTCATCATCTCTCTGTTTCTTAGCTATGTGTAATAAAATAATACTTATGGTAATCTGTTGTATATAACAAACTCTTCATTAAATGCCAACTGTCATTATCATCATTGTTTTGATTATTCTTTCACATTTTTCCCAAATATTTGGTGATCCTGGATTGTATAGGTAAGTTGCCAAGTAAGAAATGTAGGTTGTCACCATCATTTAGTTTTCTTTACCCAATAAATTCCTGTCCTGAATCAGGTTCTGATGAGTGGTTTTGTATAAGTGGATGGGGAGTACTGACCCACAGATTTCACCTTCAGGTTGCAGAGGGGTGGACTGTTAAATTGGAGATCGGGTCTCCGCAGTGACTAAAATAATAACAGCTGACAACCATATTTACTTTCTAGTCAGCGCCATCACGGTAATTTTCCTCTACCTCTGTTTACTTATGGTCAAAATCTGAGGTCTGAAGTAATTCCCAGGCAGGTGCTTCACTCTTTTACAGTGAATGTCTTGAATTTATAGAATTTACTAGAATTTGTGTAATTATATACTACATCAAAACTGCTGCTACTCCTTGCATGTGTATGTGCACATGCATATGCGCTTTTGGGTGGGTTAAGGAGTGGACTCTGATGCTCAGTGTTCAGGATGTATTTATTTAATTAATTAAATAACCCAATAGTCCTAATGCTTCTTCCTACTTTCTGTATTTGTTCAAGCTGAGATTGAACTTTCTTTGAATACTTTGCCTTCATCAATAGGTTTCTCCTCCATAGTTAGGCTTTAAGCAGTCTATTTTCATTTGCATATTATCTTACAGAAATTGCTCAAATTCTGTATTCTCTAATAGTGTAGTGATTTCTTTCATTCTTCTGCCTATTTTTACTTTTTAGAGATTTCTACTAAAGAACTCACCTTAAATTCCTACAAATATTTACTTCCATCTTTGGCTCCTCTAGTATACTATAATTAAATCAAAGACAGGTCCCTTATTTATACAACACAAGATCACTAATTCCTGCACAGAACACAGAGTAAGAGTATGACCAAGACTTTTTGGAAAAAAAAAAAGTAAGCTCTTTTAGAAAACAATTTAAAATTTGTTGAGGTCATGTGGATTGATGTATATTCTTTGATATATGGGAATATCCTGTTTACATCCCAACCTTTTTTTAACAATCCACTAACATACCTACAGAATCCAAAGTTTCTTATGCTACCTGCCACCCACTTTTATGTCTCTATTCTTACTAAGTGTGTGGGTAGGTATAAAGTAAGACCGTACTCTCACAACCTTCCCTCATCGAGAAATAAAGAAAAACATTTTCAGACAATGTCTTTCATTTTCAGTCAATTAAAAAAAAAACAGGATTTTAATGTTATCAGGTATACAAAGAGTTATTGATTAACACAAAACAAAGCTCTGTCTCTAGGAGAATGTGAATTTCTCCCATAGACTATTTTCAGGTATTTTAAAAGGAACAATCCCCATGATAGTGAAGTGAATTTAATTGCATAAATTTGTGCTGATAACAGTCACTTGATAAAAACCACCAGGGACAAACCTGTCATCAAACAAAGTTCTGTTAATTAAGTTTCTACCACAAAGGAAACCAGACAGGAAAGGAAACAAGGGGTTTTTCATCATATTAAGGAAGAGACAGGGTAAGACAGAATTTGGGAGAAGGATGGAGTTTAAGTAAAATTTAAGTGAGGCAGTGTTTTGATAAGCACAAAACAAACCAGAATGTATATAAAGGGGTAACAATATTCCTGGAACAAGAGGTTTTCTTGAAAACCATAACATTAACAAAAGTTGGAGTGGTGTGTCCCAAATCCTTTATCTTTTGCTCTGCACCTAGGTTGGAAATCAAGGTTTCTTTTACGTCAAAGGACCATATTTTAGATCCTCCAGGCAAGAATGAGATGTTTCATTCCTGCTAAGATGATTTCAATCAACACATTTCTAATAATCCATAATTTTAGTGAGCAAGGTATCTTAGCACTGTGGCCCTTTGTTAATCACCCAAAGCATTATGAAGTTTTGCTTAAGGGTGAAATAAGTATCTCCCCCAATGAAAATCTGTCACTTTTTATTCCTAATTTGACAGCCAGAAGAACAATGCCATCTGTTTTTACCCTCAGAATCCCTCAAAACTCAGTTATTTTCATGTGAAGCCAATAGAAAATTAACATTCAATAGAAGCCTAAGGCTCCTAAATATGCCTAAAGTTCCTAGCTAACAGGGACTTATTTACTTCTGTAGAAATGAAGGAACATATAAGAGAGAATGGATGAAAAGGAAGACTGTGAGAAGTAAGAGCAGAAGGTAGAACACTAGGAATTATGGGAGTTCTATTTGACACATCCTCTAATTTGCTTCTCAAGCAAGATCTTGATCCCTGTAGAGCAAGAGAGAAGGAGCCAGTTGCTGTCTTCATATTAAAGTAGCCACTTCAGCCTTTTTATGTTTACTGTGTACATGGTAGATATATGACCACAGATTCTTGAATAATTATCCCTTTAAGAGCAAGCTTAATTCTCCTGTTTAAACAAAGTTGGATTTAGTCACTCACTTGTAATAAGGAGAATATGAAAAACATGATAGAGTGTGACTTCTAAGACTTGGACACAAAATATATTAAGGTTTCCATGTTTCCTTCTTTTGGATTACTCATTCTGAGGAAAACCATCTGCCCTGCTGTTAGGACACTCAAGGAGATCCATGCAGCTAGGAACTGAAGACTCTGGTCAATATCCAACAAAGAACTAGGGCTTCCTGTCACCAGTTATCTAAATGAGCCATTTGAGAAGCAGATTTCTTCAGCCCCACTTAAGCTCTTAGATAACTGGAATCCTGGCTATCTTGACTGCAACTTCATGATAGAACTTAAGTTAGAAATAACCAAGGGGCATCTGGGTGGCTCAGCTGGTTAAGTATCTACCTTTGGCTCAGGTCATGATCCCGGGGTCCTGGGATCAAGCCCCACATCGGGCTCCTTGCTTAGTGGGGAGCCTGCTTCTCCTTCTCCCTCTGCCCCTCCCCCCAACTGGTGTCCTCTCTTACTCGCTCTGCTCTCTCTCTCTCAAGTAAATAAATAAAAAATATTTTAAAAAAAAAGAAATAACAACTAAGCCACTAATGAATTCATGACCCACAGAAATTATGAGATTATAAAATCTTGCTGTTCTAAGCTGCTAAATTTTGGGGAGATTTCCTATGCAATAATAAATAACAAATACACATGGCATATATTTTTAATCTATTTATTTTCTATTTACCTATGTCTTCATACTTTAAGTTACCTTTTGTGGGTATCATATAAAATTTTTCTGTTCTATTTTTTCTATCACTACATTTTAAATAGTCTTTTTTGATTATTAGCATTTATTTTCTCAATTATTTTAGTAGAAAAAAAGAGACAGATACAAACTTCCAGTTATAAAATGAATAAGTCATGGAGATGAAAAGTACAGTATAGGGAATATAGTCAATAATACTGTAATAATATTGTATGGTGACAGATGTTGACACTTATAGTGCTGAGTACTGAACAATGCATAGAACTATCCAATCAATATGGCATATTGAAACTAATATAACATGGTATGTTAATACCTCAATAAAAACAAAACAAAAATTAAAAAAACTAACAAAAAATAAGTCTCAAATGAAAACACACACACACACACAAAATGGTTAATATTTTTAAGAGGAATTAACCTCACTCATAATTAAAGAAGTACAAATAAAAATTAGAAATGCCATCTTCATCTATTAGGGAAAGAAAAAATTTTATGACTGATAACTACTTTTTATGATAGAAGTCTAATTATGCCTACATACTCCTTGAGTTGAGGTATCTTTTTGAAGATATGTATATCCTTTGTAGGTCATTAACATTTAGTTTAAGTATTGGTATGCTTGGATTTAAGTCTACTATTTTATTGTTTACTATTTTTCTTCTCTCTTTTATGTTCCTCTTCTGCTCTTTTCCTGCCTTTATTTGAAGTATTTGAGTAATTTTTAGGGTTTCATTTCAATTAATTTGTTGGTGTTTTGGGTATATCACATTATACAATTACCTGGTGATTAATCTAGGAATTATAATATACATATCTAATTCTTCACAATCTACTTAGAGTTAATATTGTGCCACTTCAAGTAAAATGTAGGAGCCCTTTAATCATTTAAGTTTTTTTACACTCAATTCCATTACTCTTTGTTATAGTTGTCATATGTAATATATCTACATTCATCAAGAACCCCATCAAACAATGGGGTACCTGGGTGGCTCAGTTGGTTAAAGCCTCTGCCTTCAGCTCAGGTCATGATCTCAGGGTCCTGGGATCAAGCCCCACATCTGGCTCTCTGCTCAGCGGGGAGCCTGCTTCCCCCTCTCTCTCTGCCTGACTCTCTGCCTACTTGTGATCTCTCTCTCTGTCAAATAAATAAAATCTTTAAAAAAAAGAAAAAAGAACCCCATCAAACAATGTTACAAATTTTGTTTCTGACAGTCCTCTCCATTTTTATATTTGCCTATACAGTGGATTTTATTTCACATATTATATCTTTCAGTTCTGAGGTTTGCAATTTATTCCGTTTAAGCTTTCTTTTTCCTCTGTCTCTCCAGAGAACATCTCTTTCCATTCATTTCAGATGTATTTTCCTTGACCCCAAGTTGCATAATCCTAATAGCTGTTACACAATTATTTTCTTCCCCAAGGCTTTATTTTTTATCTTAATTTGTTTTTGCCAGCTTTTTTGAGACATAATGGACATATAAACATTTTATAAACTTGAGGTGTACAATGTGTTAATTTAATATACTTAGATATTACAAAATGATTCCTACCATAGTGTTAGCTAATACCTCCATCACGTCACATGATTATATAGTTTTTGTCTTGTAATTCCAGTCTCTGAGTTATCTTGGGTATGGTACCTATTGATTGCTTTCTCTTGTGAGAATTGGTCACACTTTTATGTATATTTGCATTCATTACTGCAGGGTATCTGGTGTTATATTCTGAACATTATGAATATTCTGTTGTGTAGAACCAGTTTCTCATTATAATCTTCTGGAATAAGTTTTAATTTTAGCTGATAATCAGCCCTATTAGTTTCAAACTACAAGTTCCATTTCACCTTCATTAGGTAGTCATTCAAATTCCAGTGCCTTTCTCAAAACCTTTGCTCTACTAGTTTAGGTCTGTCCCACACATTTGCCTCTCAGGGATTAGCCTGAGTCTTGTGTGGTATTTTATAATTTACTCTGATTCTCTATGCCTTAGCTATTCTGGTTTACATCTCTTTCACTTTTTAAAAATATTTTATTCGTTTACTTGACAGAGAGAGAGAGAAAGAGAAAGAGAGAGAGAGAGAGCAGGTACCAGCAGAGAGAGCAGCAGAGAGGGAGAAGCAGGCTTCCCGCTGAGCAGGGGCCTTGGAATCATGACCCAAGCTGAAGGCAGACATTCAACTGACTAAGTTACCCAGGTGCCTTTACTTTTCTCTTTCTTAAACATTCAAAGATCAGAGATTATTTTGATAGTTGTGCAAATTCAGACAAAGAATTAGAGAGCACCTTCTTGGTCTGCTCAGAGATGCTCCTGTCATTTTCCAGTCCCAAAGGACTCCTTTTCCTTCTCTCTTTAGCTGGAAAGGTGGAGTATCTAATGGCATTTTACCCATTTGGACCATCACTGGCATTGTTTTGCTTCATAATTGGGCTCTGCCCTCAGAACAAAGATATATGGAAATAAAACAAATGAGAAATGAGTCATAGAGTCACATCTCCAACTTTTGACTGTCCTCCAAAATCTGCCTACCTTTGTTTATTTTTCAGAGTTATCCTTGCCAACACAAAGAAAATAACTAATATAGATAGATGGATAGATAGGTAGGTAGTAGATAGATTTAAAGATTCAAAAACAAAAATTAGTTGAAATAAGAGATATAAAAGTTAAATCATGCGAATAGTATCTAAAAGACATCTGAAATAACTATAGTAATAGGAAACAAAAAGACATTAGGACAAAAATTGTTCTATGTTTGAATATTCTTCCTTTATTTTTTTGCACATTTATTCATTAAATCATTCATAGTTATTGAGTGCCTATCATGTACTAGAAACAAAATCCCAGATTTTGTGTGTCTAGGAAATAAGACACACTTATTTCTTAGTATCAGTACTAACTATACTAGTAGATTCCTTCAGTGTCACTCACATATCAAGCAAACTTATAATGCCAAATGGTTCCAGTATTGCTTTATGCATTGTTTTAAATGGACTATCACCAATTCACCTGGGTCTTTATTCTATTACTACACACATTCTTTGCTTTCACTTTAACTGGTGTCTTTTGTATGCTTTGAGTCCATCTTCTCTGATAATATTATAATTAAAATTTAAAATAAGAAAAACAATAAGAAGAACAATAATAGTAGTGGTAGCAGCCTACTTACTAATCTTCAAAGCCTACTTACTAGTCCTACTTACTAATCATTGGTAACTGACAATGACACTCTTTCCTTGTGTGAATTTCAAGGATTCAATTTCTCATAATTATAAGGAACTTAAAAATCAATTACCAATGTCAGAAGACATGAAAACTATTTGCTATCCTGGATCAAGAACGTTTCACAGAATTCTACTGAACATATACACAGCACTTCCCATGGGGTAACATACTCTTATTTGGGATTTTATCCCAATTTTCACAAGAATTTTCCTGTATTATTTTGATTCAAACTTAGCTTACTCTTCATTATTGATCTTTTTGTGAGTACAAAATATCTTATAAAAGGGACTTGAAGTATATTGACTTCTGATTATTTTACCCCTTACTGAATAAGTCCACATGAATTTAGTGAAGTATACAAAGCAAAGGTATTATTTTTGTCTTATAGTATGATTCTAAGAGGAGATGATCCATGATAAATAATTTTCTTGTAAGGCTCTTTACCACTATGATCATTAGTTTGAATATCTTGTTTTCTCATGTTTCAGGAATAAAGACAACGTTGTTAATGTGGTGGGGGCAGGATGTTAACAGTATTTGATTTGTCATATCATTGGATTATTCAATAAATAGAGCTGGACAAAATGATTTTGCACATGGACATCCCAGAAATTGGATGTTTCTCACACCATATATTAAAAAAAAGTAACTCCAGATGGATCACAGACTTAAATATTCAAAACGAATCTTTAGAAACTTTACTAGAAAATAAAGCAAAGAAATATTAGACCCTGACATAGCAAAAGCTTTCTTTTTTTTTATAGCAAAAGCTTTCTTAAACAAGATTCAAAATCCACTGACCTAAAATAAACTGTTATTAATTAGAACTCAAGTTGTTCACCTACAACTCTCTAAAATAAAACTATGTTGGTTCATCTTGAAAGTCTGTGCCCTGTAAGAGAGAGAGACAGAGAGAGAGAGAGAGAGAGAGAGGATGAGAGAGAAAACAGGCCCAAGATAGAGTCGCTTGTGCTAAGCTTACATCACCAAATAGACATAATACTTAACCTAATTGCAATGTTGGCCTCTTCTAGGAACATCATCTTTACCAGTCAGTCTGGAATTTCCTGGTCAGCACTAGTGAGCTAAACCACCTGATAGACTCCTGCCATCCCCCAAAGAAAGGTCACCCTGTCTGAAACAATCTACTCTTTGCTAGTATCTTCCTTGTCCTGCCCACTTCTGACTATAAAAGGTTTTGTTCTGTCTTTGGAGTTTCCTTTCTATTTGCTAGATGGGATGCTGCCTGACTCATGAATTATTGAATAAAGCCAATAATATTTTTAACATTTACTCAGTTGAATTTTTTTTGTTTTTTTAATATTTTATTTTTATTTATTTGAGAGAGAGAGAGAGAAAGTGAGAGAGAGCATCAGAGGGGAGAAGGTCAGACGGAGAAGCAGACTCCCCATGGAGCCGGGGGTCCAACGCGGGACTCGATCGCCGGTCTCCGGGATCATGACCTGAGCCGAAGGCAGTTGCCCAATCAACTGAGCTGCACAGGTGCCCTGAATTTTGTTTTTTTAAACAACCTTTTCCACTCTAATGGAAAATGTGTATACCCCTTAATGTGAACGCCTTATTTTATGACACTGTTAGGCAGGTTTTATCTTATTTGTATTTATATATGCTTACCCCTTTCCATTAGGATTATGAGCTTATTGAAGTAAGCTCTATACCCCCAGTATCTTTCCTATTTTCTGTACATACTAAGTAGTTTATTAAAATTCTACATAGTGACTATTGCAAGGGTGATTTGTTTTTCCCCTCCTACAGATAAACTATACTGGTTTCCACTGTTCATGTCTCCCTGTAAGGTACTGGACTCTTCCTTTGGTTAGCAGGCCCTTGTTAAAATGATCTTTAATCTATACAGCTGTTAGAAAGAAAAATAAAATTTGTATAATAATTTGAGCTACTTAAATAAGTAGTAATGCATAAATAATCTGATTATGAAAATTTATTTCTGCAAAATGAAAAATCATAATTCACATCCTCCAAAGGTGTGAGGACTACTAAAAAAACCCTTATTTCTTAGAAAATTATTTAGAAATCTGGGGCACCTGGGTGGCTCAGTCTGTTGCATGTCTGACTCTTGATTTCAGCTCAGGTCATGATTTCAGGGTTGTGGGATCAAGCCCCATGACAGGCTCCACACTCAGCAGGCAGTCTGTTCCAGATTTTCTTTCTCCCTCTCCCTCTCCCTCTCCCTCTGCCCCTTCCCTTGCTCATATTCTCTCTCTCTAATAAATAAAATTATTTACAAATCAATCACCATTCAACTGTGTCAATGAAGCACTGAAGCAGTTGTGCAAAATTTCAAGTTTAGAAAATCAATATTAACAGTATGGTTACACATGCACTAGAAAGGAAGCAGAGCTTTCTTGGTTAAAATAAGAATTAGTGCATCAGGATAGGTCGAATACAGGAGACTGGTCCAGTGCTAAGATATATAAATGTTAGTTCATCTCTGTCATTAATGTGCTGTATAAATTAGGCCAGGGAATTCACTGCTTTGGGACTTAGCCTTCTCATCTATGAAATAAAGGAATTTGGCAAGATCATTGATTCTTTACCAAGGTGAGCAGGAAAACCATCTAGAGAACTGTGTTTTAATGCAGATTCCTGAGGTTTGCTCCCAGTAGATTCTGATTTAGAAGGTCTGGAGAGGTGTTTAAAATCTGTACATTTTAAGTCCTATCAGTGATTCTAATGAGTACCCCTGTTGAGAACATTTGGATCAGAAATCCAAATTCTCTTTTAGCTCTCTATTTTTAGACATTAGCTCTAATTAACAACTGACATAAATACTTTTTAAAAATGAAATGGGATTCACTCATCTTTTTGTTTTGAAATGTTTTTAATTCTAGAAAGACTAAATATCAACCGTGTAAAACAAGAATGAAAATAAAATCAAAAGACCAACTGAAACATTGGCCATATATTTGTAACAAAGAGGAATTTATGAAACAATGGTCCTAAAGGTCATTGTGTTTCTCCTGTTGCATTCCTAAAGAAAATCAGTGATGGATGGTGTGTTATTGTAACATCTTTGGTAATAATGATGGTCTTAAGTTAAAAGGCATATTTGCTAAGCAATCTGCCCATGGTCCTTGTTCTATCTAGTCTAATTAGATTCTGATTAAAAAACAAAATAAAACAAAAACCAAAGAAAGCAAAAAAGTTATAATTGAAACAGAAACAATGTGAACTCTTCATGATAACAGCTTCTTTGCAAATACCAGCAATCTAAAACATATTAGCTAACAGACACTGTTGAGAAGGAAGAATCAAGGTCCTTCTAGCCGGACTAAGAACCAAATTGGCATGAGGCAGATTAACAGGAAAAAAATCAAATTTAATGGTGTACATATGGGGAATCCACAAAGACATGGAAACTCCAAAGACAGTGAGAAAACATGATGCTTTAAAGAGCTAGTGGAGGGGGCAGGGATCTGTGGCTACAAAGGGAAGAAAGTCCATTAGCAGGAAGGTGAAAGGAGGTATTTGGAAAGCAAAGGTTGCCCTATCATGCAGATAAGTTTCTTATGTAAAAAGGAGCCTTTGTTAATAGGTTTCTTCCTAGTATAAGCAGGCAGTTGGGAGGGAGTGAAGAGCTTTTAAATCTTCTGGGTTTCCATTGCTCTTAACTCAAGATAATATTAATGCCAAAATGGCCCATCTTGGGGTAGACTACTGGCCCCTACACTACCCAGGTTGCATATCGCTCACCCCCTAACACAAACACACATGCATACATGTACATGTACACTCATACATGTGGTAAGGTTAAGGCTTCTGGGCTTGAGAAAAGGATGGAGAATGTTCATTTAAATACACATTTGCACAAAACAAACAATAAAACTTATGTCCAGCATAGCTCAGAGAAAGACATGCAGTAAACTTACCAACATCAGTTTTTTAAATATTTCATTTTCTAAAAAAAAAATATTTCATTTTCTAACTCCTTAGTAAGATATATTTAAAGTTCAGATGACCCTTGAACAATGCAGGAGTTAGGGGTACTAACCCTCCACATGTAGTTGAAAATCCACATATAATTTAACTCCCCAAAAACTTAATTACTAATAGCCTATTGTTGATCAGAATCCTTACTAATAACACAATTTTATATATGTATTATATACTGTATTCTTACAATAACACTTAACTTTCTCTTATTTGGGGGGAATTTCTAGGTTACATGGTTCATCTGTTAGTTTTTTCAAATACTTGCAAATCTCCCCCAAATTTTCCAAAATGTGTATTGAGAAAAGTCCATGTATAAATGGACCTGCACAGTTCAAACCCATGTGGTTCAAGGGTCAATTATATAAAGTGATGTTGAATGGAAAAGGAAGTTTTCATGGATGGCTACTTTAGCTGTCCACATTAGCAAAAGAATTGTCTGAGAAGACATGTGGCGATCAAAATGTGTGAGGAAAGGAAGCAAAGCCACAGTGTTTTCCATGGTGAAAAATTATTATGCTTCTCTTCCTGTCAAAACATCTTCAAACATTGTACATATTATAAAAATTACAGCATATATTGCAACTAGTTTCATGCCTGCAAATTTGAGAAAAGTATCCCTACAGTACTGCAGTTTAGTATTTTGAGGTACACTTAACCCATCTAACTCTGAGATTATTCTCTGGAGGCAAATATGTAAGACACTTGCTGGCATTGTGTGAGGTGAATTTTAAAGAGAATGGCCAAGAATATTCTTATGAAGACTTTCAATAAATAAATGCTGTATTGTCATATTCTGATTCAAACTACCAAAAAAGAGCAGTTTATGCTTAAAGCCAGCAATGAATGCATTGTTTCCAGTATTTTCAACTGAACTCAATGCTCAGGCTACTTTTGAAAGCCATGACATAAATGCTGTGGAGTACTTGTTTCTTTTCAGCATGATTGGCAAAATAATAATAATAATGAAAGTAATAGTAATAAATATAACAGCTAAAATTACTGAGTATAGTATGTAAACACTTCTAAGTGCCTTACCAGTATTATCTCATTTAATCAGTTTATGAAATCTTTGAACTAGATTCTTAGAGAGATAGTATATTGTGGTCACTAAGAACAGCAGAATGGAGCTGGAATGGGTTAAATATTTTTTTTCTGGACTACTTGCTAGTTATGTTCCTTAAACTCTCTTAATTCCAGTGTCCTTCATTTTAAATTAACCCCTATGCTGATAATTTAACCTACCTGGAACAATTTTCAAAGTCAAATTAGTTACAACATATATAAAAATCTTATAATAGTACCTGACACATAGTAAATGCTATCTAAGTTTTATTATCTATTATTATCTCCATTTTTATGTGTGACGGAGTCAAAAGGTTAATAAAATTACCCAGGGTTATACAGCTATTAGGTGGCAGATCTGATTTAAACCAAGGCAGTCTGACTCCAGAACCTCTATTTTTAGTCTGAAAATTATGTGGTATTTATACATTTTTGTTTTTTTAATGAGATGTGTAAAATACTTAAACACAAAATTATATGGATAACAGTTTAATAATATGGCTACCTATACATACCTCTCCCAAATTTTTAAAATCTATTTTGCCTTATCTTCTGTTTTAGATATTTCTTAGCTTTGGTCTTCCCCATTTTGCCCCCAGAAAACAGAATAGGATACAAAGATCTTGGGTATAAATACTCTATTTCAGGGAAGCACTACTAAGAAAAAAAAAATGATTATCAATGACATGCCCATTGAATATATGTCAATTTCCAATTTTGGCAATGTTTTTTTAAGTACAAAAATTATAGAAATTTGAGTCATGAAAATACGGTCTTAGTGTCAAGTCCCTATATACATCTTAAGTCAGCTTGTATGCTCTCAAATCTGTTGTATTTCCGGGGCTGAACCAGGAATTTGTTGCTTCTTGGTACAAGATTATAAACTATAAATTTCTTGAAATGGGCTCCTAGTGACCATGAGGTATGATATTCTCAGCCATTGCATGCAGAGGCACAAAAAATAATGGTTAATAATTACTTTTTTGTTTATTTAACTTCTTTGTATAAATATTCTTCCAGAATTTTCTGAAGTGTGCTCAGTGATCCAATAAGTTTAAGAGAAGCTAAATTAAACACAGTAAAAATAGGAGGATTTGCCTTAGAATTTCTTGTACTCTTAAACATAGTTATGCATTGTGAATATACATGAAAGAATGTTCATAGCAACAATGTCCACAAATAGCTAAATTGTGGAAGGAGCCAAGATGTCCTTCAACAGATGAATGGATGAAGAAGATGTGGTCCATATATACAATGGAATATGACTCAGCCATCAGAAAGGATGAATACCTACCATTTACATTGACATTGATGGAACTGGAGGGGATTATGCTAAGTGAAATAAATCAGTCAGAGAAAGACAACTATTGTATGGTTTTACTCATATGTGGAACATAAGAAATAATGTGGCAGATCATAGGGGAAGGGAGGGAAAACTGAATGGGAAGAAATCATAGAGGGAGACAAACCATGAGAAATTCCTGACTCTGGGAAAACAAACTGAGGGTTGCAGAAAGGGAGGTGGGTGGGGGGATGGGGTAACTGGGGGATGGGCATTAAGGAGGGCATGTGATATGATGAGCACTGAGTGCTATACACAACTAATGAATCATTGAACACTTAAAAAAAAATTAAGTGTACCGCCTTTCCCAAATGTATTTGGCCATGGGGGGTTTCTTTTTTTCTTACTATAATTTTGTAGAACACTAGAGGCAACTAATGTTCTATAAAATATACTTTGAGGGGCACCTGGGTGGCTCAATAGGCTGGAGCCTCTGCCTTCGGCTCCGGTTATGATCTCAGGGTCCTGGGATTGAGCCCTGCATCAGGCCCTCTGCTCAGCAGGGAGCCTGCTTCCTCCTCTCTCTCTGTGCCTGTCTCTCTGCCTACTTGTGATCTCTGTCAAATAAATAAATAAAATCTTTAAAAATAAAATAAAATATACTATGAGAAATGCTGACTTATTTTATTGTGACAATCAAATAAAATAATATAGGTAAAATGTTATTAAATTAACATGCTATTTAAAATGCTTTTTTTTTTAAAGATTTTATTTATTTATTTGACAGAGAGAAATCACAAGTAGACAGAGAGGCAGGCAGAGAGAGGGGGAAACAGGCTCCCTGCTGAGCAGAGAGCCCGATGCGGGGCTCGATCCCAGGACCCCGAGATCATGACCTGAGCCGAAGGCAGAGGCTTAACCCCCGAGCCACCCAGGCACCCCTATTTAAAATGCTTTTTAAAATATTGAATGAGTCACATATAATTCAAGAAAGAATGAATTACAGTGTTCCTCAAAGTGAAGTCATTGATCATCACTAAATTATGTACTCGTTTAAAACTTATTTTCCTATGTCCCACATTTAGAGTTTGAGGCCTAGAAATCTGAATGGTTTTCCAGCTGCTTAAATAATTAATTAAAACATCAAAGTTTAGAAACATTGAGTTATTTTATACAAGTTCTATGAAGTTCAGAGATTTTAAAACATTTTAAAATACATATATGCCTCACTTTTCAAAAGTTTGGCTTATGCCACCTCTCTTTAATGAAAGGCTTATATTAGCATCACCAAACTCCTTCCCCCAGGAACTAGATACAGCATCTCAGAATGAAGGTGCCAGAGCTCTGAACTGTGTCTGCGAGCATCTGCGCTTTATCTTGATTTATCTTGTAAATCTGTTAGCAAGATGTGTCCTAAGGTATCAGAAAACAGTAGGGAATTTTGGGGGGAGGGAGTCTGAGAATGTTAAAAATTTTTTCATATAAATTAATGGTAATTGTTTCTTTGTTTTATACCATTTCTGGTTATGAAAAGTTTTATAGGAACATTCCACTTTCAGATAGTGGGGAAAACCTGTGTGTGTGTGTGTGTGTGTGTGTGTGTGTGTGTGTGTGTACACACATATATATTTATCTCAGAGAAAATATGATTAGGAAGTCTAGCTGTGTCATAAACTTGCCATGAAGAAGCTCAAGGGAAAAAACATAACTTGTAAGGAGACCTTGGGTTTGTCTCATAGAAGCCAAGAACAATAAAGTGGCCAGACTCTAGACCCTAGCTGTAACCCAGGCTATTAATGCTATCAGAAAGTTCAGTCTCTTTTCCTGCTTGAGTCTCACTGCTTCATTCTCTGCCACAGGGATGACTTCTTTTTGCTTCTGAGGCTACTTGGTATATTTTAGAGTCCCTATGTCTCTAGGCATAGAAAAAAATAAACTTGACGCTCTTAATTTTAAATCTAAATTATCTGATGCAGACCTCTGATTGGCACACCTTAGGTAAAATGACTGCACCTCTGGATGAACTGTGTTGAGTTGCGTGGAGAACAAATGAAGAAATATTGTTTGGTCAAATGTGATACCCACTCTTGGTAGCATAAGCTGGCCAAGGATATAATCATATGCTACTAACATGGCAGCCTCTGTCATGACACTAGAGTATGAGGTAGTTTTCATAAGAATGCAGTTTCCATAACTTGAAGGTTATCTGCACAGACCAATGGAAAAACCCAATACGCAAAATGAAAGAGAAAAACTCCTCAATCTCCCCCATATCCCTTCCTCATGGTGGCTACTGAGATGGCTTCACAGACTCTCTAGAGTTTTACAGAGCATACAGGGGAAGATAATTGGCTTGAGAATCAAAGTTGAGTTTGAGTTCAAAGTATTGTGACTTTGAACAAGTCATTTCAATTTTCTGATGCGCTATAACACAAAGGTAAAAGGATTACCCTTAGGGTTGTGTGTGAATCAGGTGAGATAAAAATGAGGTTATGGATGTCAACTACTTTAGAAGCTAGATATAATTATTGCACTCTTCAGACATAGTTCCAATGCAATCCCTATCAAAATTCCAATGCCATTTTTCCTAGAATAGAAAAATCCATCCTAAAATTTGTATGGAACCACAAAGGACCCTGTATAGCCAAAGCAATACTGAGAAAGAAGAACAAACTGGGGACATCATATTTCCTGATTTCAAACTATACTACAAACCTATAGTAATCAAAACAGTATGGTACTAGCATAAAAAAACACAATATATAGACTAATAGAACAGAACTGATGGCACAGAAATAAGGCTACACATATATGGTCAATTATTCTTTGATCAGGATTCCAAGAACACTCGGTGAGGGGAAAGATAGTGTCTTGAATAAATGGTTATGTACAAACTGTATCTATTAGGCAAAAGAATGAAACTTGATCTCTACCTTATACCACTCACAAAAATAAACTCAAAATTAAAGGCTTAACTGTAAGATGTGAAACAATAAAAGTCTTAGAAAAAGTATTGGGAAAATGTTTCTTGGCATTAGTCTTGGCAACATTTTTTTAAAGTATAATACCAAAAGGCATGGGCAAAAGCAAAAATCAACAAGTAGGACTCATCAAATTAAAAATCTTCTGCATAGCTAAAGAAACAATCAACAAAATGAAGAAAGAGGCAACCTATGTAATAGAAGAAAATATTTATAAACCACCTATGTGATAAGGGGCTTGTATCCAAAATAGAAGGAACTCATACAACTCAACAGCACCAACAATAATCAATAAAAATCGGGCAAAGGATAAATAAATAATCTTTTAAAAATTGGGCAAAGGACTTGAATAGCCATTTTTCCAGATAAGAGAGAAAAATGGCCAACATGTTAAGTGAACAGGTACTCAACATCACTAATAATCAGGGAAATGCAAATTAAAACTACAATGAGTTCTTGCTTCACATACGTCAGAATGACTATTCTCAAAAAGACAAGTGCTAGTCAGGATATAGAGGAGAGGAAACCCTTGTGCACTGTGGTGGGCATGTAAATTGCTGCAGCCACTTTAGAAAACAGTATGGAAGTTTTTCAACAAATTCAAAGAGAATTACCATATGATCCAGAAATCCCACTTCTGGATATATATCTGAAGGAATAAAAATCACTATCTCAAAGAGATATCTGCACTCTCATGTTCATTGCAGCATTATCTACAATAGTCAAAACATGGAAACAATCGAAGTGTTTATTGACAGATGAACGGATAAAAAAGATATCATATGCATACATATAGAATGGAATACTATTCAGCCATGAAAAGGAAAGAAACCCTGTCATTGTGACAACATGGATGAAGCTTCGGGTCTTATGCTAAGTGAAATAAGTCAAAAAAAGATGATATGATCTCACTTTACGTGCAAACTAAAAAATACCAAACTCAGAAACAGAGAGTAGACTGGTGGTTGCCATAGATTGTGGGATTTGGGAAATGGGTAAAGGTGGTCAAAGGTACAAAGTTCCAGTTATAAAATGAATAAGTTCTGGGGGTGTCATGTACAATGAAGTGATCATGGTAACAATACTGTATTGTGAGAGAAAGAAAAATACTATATGATTTCACTCATATGTAGAATTTAAGAAAGCAAACAAATAAAGAAGAGAGAGAGAGAGAAAGCAAGAAACAGACTCTCTTAACTAGAAAAAAAATTGATGGTCACCAGAGGGGAGGTGGGTAGGGGATGGGTGAAATGGATGATGGAGATCAAGGAGTGAACTCTCTAGAAACCCTGATGAGATCGTTTAATTGCTCAGTCTGTGGGCTGAAATGTCAATTTCCCACTAGTCTCATGAGACAATAGATGATGTGAACAGTGGAATGGTAGATTGCTCAAGTAGTTAAGGGCTATTTTTTAAGGAATATTTTAAAAAGAAATGATTTTGTAGATGCCTGTGATGATCTTTCCAATGGGTGAATTCAGCTAAGCTACAGTCCCCAGCTATTCAAACAAACACTAATGTAGGCATGGCTGGGAAGGGATTTTGCAGATATAATTAAAGCCTCTAATCAGTTGGCTTTAAGAGAACTTAAAGCCAACTTTAAGTTCCTTTAAACTTAAGGGAACTTAAGTTTGGGTGGGCCTGACTAGATAATTTGTTAAGGCCTCAAAAGCAGGGCTGAGGCTTCCTGGAGAGTGAAGAAATTGTACCTGGGTCTAGGCCATTGCTCACAATTACATAAGCTAATTCCTTGTCTGTGTGTGTGTGTGGGGGGGGGGTGTTCTATTTATCTCCATATCTTACAAGTTATATTTCTGTTGCTGAATCCTGACTGACATGTACATGTACCCCCACACGCCAATTCCTCCACAAGTTGTCTGCATACCACCTCTCTTTTTAAAAAAATATTTTAGGGGCGCCTGGGTGTCTCAGTGGGTTAAAGGCTCTGCCCTCAGCTCAGGTCATGATCTCAGGGTCCTGGGATCAAGCCCAGGCCCGCATCGCGCTCTCTGCTCAGCGGGGAGCCTGCTTCCCCCTCTCTCTCTGCCTGCCTTTCTGCCTACTTGTGATCTCTTTCCTCTCTATCAAATAAATAAATAAAATCTTTAAAAAATATTTTATTTATTTGAGAGAGAGAGAGAAAGTGCGCATGAACAGGGGGAGGGGCAGAGGGAGAAGCAAACTCCCAGCTGAGCAAGGATCCCCATGCAGGACTTGATCCCAGGACTCCAGGATCATGACCTGAGTGGAAGGTAGATACTTAACCGACTGAGTCACCCAGGCACTGGCATCCCATCTCTCTTTAACTTTTAAGGACTTTGCTCCACTGTCTCTCCTTTACCTTCCATTCTCCATACCTCTCTACTAGATTATCTTCATTAACTTCAACACTTCCCAGTATTTCTTGGGATCTCCATTTCCTGAGTCTCTGATCTTTTCTCCTTCCTTCTGATTAGAGTACTGATTTTTCAAAAAATAAAATATTTGATGTTCTAACTTCCTCACCTGCTATTCATTTTAAACCCATTACATTCTGATTATGGTCTCCCATTAATCCACTAAAACTTTTATTTCCAATTATCTCTGTTTTGCCAAATCCAGTAGAATCATTAATTTTAATGTTACTTGATGTATCACATAGATGACCACTCAGTTCTTGAAGCACCTAATATTCTTTCATTGTTTTAGTGACAATATACTGTTTTTCTTTATTTTTAGCCTACTGCCCTTTGTCTTTCTCACCATTAAATGCTTTAGTTTCTTTAAAACATTGCATTGGACTCTTATCTCCTCTTTTTCTACACTTTCCCTTAGTAATCTCATGCCGTCTAATGTTGATTACTCCATAATTTATGTCTAAAATTCTTGTGAGGCAGAGACTTGCATATTTAATTTCCTGGTTTATATCTGCGCTTGGAGGTCTCATGGGCATTTTCCAACCTAACGTTACCCAAACTGAGTTCTTCTGAATCCTCCCTAATCTCTGCATCCAAGCTGTAATTAGTCTCAGACCAACCTTCAATAACATTCTCCCTAGATTTTATCTTTATACCATCCAAGCCCATAATAAATATTTACAAAATTTTTACAGTTATTTTACTATAATTATTTGCACACCCATAAAGCAAGAGAAGGTCCAATGAAGAATAGTGAAGGAAGATTCCTATACCTTAATATAATTCTCACTTTACCTACATAGTATTATTTATAGTTATTTATAGTTACATATATTCATGAGGAAATTTAAGAGACTTGATAAATCAAACCTTAGTCTGAGAGAATGCCATGTTACCACGTATATTATGGAAGAATCTGTAAGCTTCCATATTCCTTGCCATCAAATTGTCATGTTTCATGTTTCCTTTGATTGCCTCATGGCAAGTGCAAGCAAAGCCCTATAAAGTCCTACAAGTTCTATCCACAGAATAATATTCAATCTTACTGTGTCTCTAGTTGCCCTCACCTCTGATACTGCAGTCCTATCACCACAATTACTCACCGGGACGACAACAACTGCCTCTCAAATGAATTTCCTGTTACCATTCTTGTCCCATTTAATCAAATTACTAAAGAGATAACCTTCAATCAATGCAAATCAAACCTTACCACTCACCTTCTTAACATCTTCCAATGGCTTCCTTTTGGGCTTTGGACACAATCTACAGTCCTTAGCTTTGCCTGTAATACTTTGCTTGGTATGGCTCTTATCTTCCTCATAGACATCATGTTACTCTTCCCATTTTTGAGAGATTCAGTACAATTCAGTCACATAGGGCTTTTTTTTTTTTTTTAACTAAAATCTTCAAACTGCTCAAGTTCTTTCTTCTTTTCTATTTACAAATTCTGTTCACTGGAGCTGAGTGCATTCTCTCCATATTTTTACTTGACTGACATAGATTCATATAAAAGAGGTCCTCTATCATACCATACTCATGCACTTTACTTTTCCTTTTTAGCAATTCAAATAATTCTTATTTATTTGTAAGCCTTTATCACTAAACTATAATCTTAATGAGTGTATGGTCTTGCTTCATAGGATTAATGCTGAAATATAATGAATCAGTGACATAACCCCATAAAATAACCTAAACATTGTCTGCCAGGGACAGTTCTGCTATAAGTATTTACATTTTGACCAGTACTTGTCATCATACTGGGCTGCTTTGTGAATAGGTTAAGTTATAAGTAGCATGATAGAGTCTATTTAGTATTTAAAGTGGCTCATCTAGGCTTAGGCGTGGTCACAAGTAGCCTCTCCTATTTACACCATACTTTATACTAATTATTATTTTTTGTGTGTGTGCCAAGATATGAAAATGTTTGAGAAGAACTGCAATAAATCAATACTACTGATAAAGGTTTGTGTTTTTTTCATATAAACATGCATTGATCCTTTACAAAATATAATTTTTTCTTGCTACTCCCTTGAGACTCTTCAGTTGTTTCCCAAGTTCTCCTGGGATACAATACATCTTTAATTCCACGAGGCAGTATAGTGTTTCTCACACCTGCCTGTGTATCAGAAACACATTATGTTTCTTAGCCTTTAAAAATACAGTTTCCTGGAAATTACCAGTGATTTAGGAAGTTTCTGGTGGTTTTGGGAAAAGGAAATGCACTTATTTCCACTCCTGATTCTGTTTTCCCTGCAGAAGGATGTATCATAGTGTAACACACTCAGCCTTTCTGTACCTCTTACTTAGTTACTAATGAGTGAGTCAGGCAGGGGAACTAGTTATGGATAGCCCTGTCCCTTCTTATCCAGTCTCTCTGGGGAATGAACTGTCTATGGGGAGCACTTAATCTTATCTGCTCTTCTTATATTGTAAATCTTAAAGGGGCAATCCCTCTTTCCATGGGGAAATCTTCCCTACCTACTGCTATCACTGAGTGGGGAGACAACTCTGCCTGCTTCTGGAATTCAGTATTAAGTCTGCTTCTTTTCAGATATAAGCTACATTATCTAATAGCTTTGTTAATAACAAAGGTGATATTTTTTTAAAGATTTTATTTATTAGGAAAGATTGAGAGTGAGAGATAGCATGAGAAGGGAGAAGGTCAGAGTGAGAAGCAGACTCCCCATGGAGCTGGGAGCCCGATGTGGGACTTGATCCCGGGACTCCGGGATCATGACCTGAGCCGAAGGCAGTTGCTTAACCAACTGAGCCACCTAGACGCCCACAAAGGTGATATTTTGAAGATTTATTTACTTGTCAGACAGAGAGAGAGAGAGAGAGAGAGAAAGAGAGAGAGCATGAACAGGGGGAGCAACAGGCAGAGGGAGAGGGAAAAGAAGGCTCCCCACTTAGCAGGCAGTCCAAAGCAAGGCTCATCCCAAGACCCTGGGATCATGACCTGAGCCTAAGGCAGACGCTTAACCAACTGAGCTCCCCAGGTGTCCCAACAAAGGTGATAGTTTTTAAAAAGATTTCATTTATTTATTTGACAGAGAGATCACAAGTAGGCAGAGAGGCAGGCAGAGAGAGGGGAAAGCAGGCTCCCTGCTGAGCAGAGAGCCTGATGCGGGGCTCCATCCCAGGACCCTGAGATCATGACCTGAGCCGAAGGCTGAGGCTTTAACCCACTGAGCCATGCAGGCGCCCCACAAAGGTGATATTTTGGTCTCTATCTGTGGATTCTATGTCTTGCCTCTTAACTGGCTCAGAACTTGGACAGCACATAAGATATTATTTATTTATCCCCTCAGGGAAAAAACACTAAAAGTTAAACACTTGGAATAATATTTTTAAAGCAATTTTTCATATCATTATAATGATCACTGTATTTTGAAATCTTGAGTATAATTGGGTTATTTGCCCAGCCTTTCTTTTCTGGGAATTGCCTACTTGACTACTAGGGATGGCCTTCTAGCAACCATATAGTTGTTGTTTGACATCATACTTAGGGCCATAGTAGATTGTTATCAGAGAGGGGGAGGAGGAGAAGGGGGAGAGGAGGGAGGGGGAGGGAAGGGGAGGGGGAGGGGAGGGGGAGAGGAGTGAGAGGAGAGAATGTGAAAATCACATTACAGAAATTAAAATTAATGTGTACAAAGTTTTTGTAATGTATACAAGGTTTTGGGCTCTAAAATTTATGATATTTTCATGAAATGATAAACAATTCTCTATTGATGGAATTTGGAGCACAGGAGAAGCATGGAGAGAGATACAAGTATAGAAAGAATGTGGAAGGTCTTAGTCCATCTGAGTACGGAATTTTTCCTGAATCATATAGGCTTCTTCATAGGAATTTTTATCATGAGAATGGTACTCTTACGCTGATGTATACAAAAAAAAATTGGAAGACCATGAGACAAGAGGTAGACACTATTTCAGAGACCAGTGCAATTGGCAGTTCAAGTCTGAGTACATAAATGGTAGTAGAAAAAGGAAGAGAAGGTCAATTCATAAGATGTTTAGAAGGTAAACAATTGAGGTACTCTGTGGTAAACAAAGCCATACATTCATTTATTCAACAAACATGACCATTGCATGTTAGATAATCATAAAATATTAGAACTCAAAGGGACTTTAGATCATTTAGTTCAATGACTTCATTACCAACCTGAGCAAAGGGAGGCCAAGAAAAGAAAAGCGATTCCTAGGATAATTAATAAATTAGTGAAGTACTGAATTTAGAATAATCTTCTATTTATTAGTGAAATGGGTTTTTTCCCTTCTAAAACAGATTAGAATTTATAGCAAGAATATTGCACATTTTAAAATGAGGGAAACTACATCTTCCACCAGTTAGCTCTAAAGAATTCTGAGCCATATAAATATAAATAACTTTCGTATTTTCTCTTTACTAATTAAAGGGAAAGATCTCCCTACCTCATTAAACTTGTAAAGGACAGCAACTATAGAAGATTTATGGCGGCATTTGGAAGGACATATGCTTGGAGAGACTATCTAAAGCATAATATGAATAGAAATGAGGAAAAAAATGAATGAAAGTCATATTAGTAAATATAAAATGTATGCTGCTTAAACCTCACATTCAGATGTCCTTGATCCCAAATTGAAAAGATAAAAATGCTGGCATTTCTCATAATTGTTGTGCAGATGAAATGAGAGCATGCATAAAGCATATATTCCACACCTGGCTTACTTTAGCAACTCAATAAAATGAAGCTATTGTTGCTGTTGATGGTTTCATTATTATTATTTGCACCTAATCAGGCAAACATTATTCACAATTGAAAATGATTCTTACGATTTCTGGATTTGTTAGCATCTGTGCATCCCTCACACTGATTTAGCTAAAGTTCAGTCCAATTCAGTAGTTACTGATTGCAAACTATGTACTAACCACTCTTCAAGGCACTGGAATTAAAAGAAAAGTTAGTTCTTATTTTAATATAAGTCCTAGTCAATTAGGAAAGTTAGTCATATGAAATAGGTTATTTCAGTACAAGATCTATGTGCAAGAAGGATAGGTACACTATGGGAGCAGAGGTGATTATTAATAAACCTGCCTAAATGTGTAAGAGGAGGCTTTTTAAGATGAGGTGATATTCATGCCACATCTTCAGAGATGACCAGACATTATCCAGGCAGAAAGAAATCACAAATAGATGGAATAGCAAGAGCAAAAGCATAAAGGCATGATGCAGTATAGTACATTTTAGGAATTGTAAAGGAAAAACTGAAGTGTGGGGTAGAGTGAACACACACATATATACATCCCATATATATATATATTAGATAACATATTATCAAGAAGAGTCTATCTATCTATCTAGAGAGAGATAAAATCCCAACTTATTCCAGGGTTTTCCCTTAATTACAGTATTTATATATATAATATATATATACATATTATATATAAGTGAATACTAAAAACACTTTTGTACAAAAAAACAAGATAATATAGGAGAAGTAGACAAATTCCTATAAAGATGCAAACTACCAAAACTGAGTACATATGAAATAGAAAATTTGAATAGACCTTTAATAATATATACATATGTGTATGTGTACCCTGGCTCCAAAACCACACTGCGAGTGTCCACGCCTTGACACTGAAGCCACTGGGTTACAGCAGGCATGCCTACGCACTACACCCCAGAGCTGTGGTGACTTCCATGCCTACTCTGCAGACACTGACTCCATGGCTACTCCAAAGCACGTGAGTCTAGGATGCCTGAGTTACTGCTGCAGTGGTATCTCCCATATCCCAACCTTGGAGCCACTGTTGCTCCATGAACACCTGCATTCTGGATCCTAGCCCAGTAGCCACTCAATGAGTTTCTGTGTCTTGCACACCAATAGGAAGGCTACAGTGAGGGGATAAGTCCCAGGCAATGACAGCACTGTTACTCTGAACTCCAGAGCCACAGTCTCTCCATATATGCCCATGCTCTAGACCCTGAGGTTCCATGGCCTCTCCAAGGGCACCTGTACATCAGACACTGGTGCCACTGCCACCAAAAGTGCACCACAAACTGGAAAGGGTGCCAAGAGAGATTCCCTCAGCCACAACATTCCCTACAGGGGAAAAAGAATAGGGGTACCCTAGCAGCTTTTGCTACTGAAGATTACAACAGCCCAAACTACCTCTGGGGACACCCACAACCTTGGTAGTAGAGAAACCCTGCAATCTTCATTATGCTGACATCAGCTGATGGAGCTGTGTGGAAACTGTGATGTTGTGCCCCTCCCTAGAGCAAGAACCAACACATACCATCAAGTGGCCCCTCAAGGGGCACCTGGGTGGCTCAGTGGGTTGAGGCCCCTGCCTTCAGCTTGGGTCATACATGGTCTCGGGGTCCTGGGATTGAGCCCCGCATGGGGCTCTCTGCTCAGCAGGGAGCCTACTAACCCCTCTCTCTCTCTGCCTGCCTCTCTGCCTATTTGTGATCTCTCTCTTTCTGTCAGATAAATAAATAAAATCTTTAAAAAAAAGTGGCCCCTCAAATCCACCCATATATGAAGATTTTCTTCACCAAAACCAGTCAGTAAACTCTATTAAAATGTCCATCTATAAAGAACTCCTCAAACTCAACACTCACAAAACAGATAATCACATCAAAAAATGGGCAGAAGACATGAACAGACACTTCTCCAAAGAAGACATACAAATGGCTAACAGACACATGAAAAAATGTTCATCGTCTTTAGCCATCAGAGAGATTCAAATCAAAACCACACTGAGATACCACCTTACACCAGTTAGAA
>CM052801.1:96970913-96994665 GCA_028533885.1 Nasua narica | reverse complement strand
GAGCCTGGTAGTGGGTATTGAGAGGGGCACATACTGCATGGAGCACTGGGTGTGGTGCATGAACAATCAATCTTGTAACACTGAAAAATTAAAATAAACAAATTTGGGGAGAAAAAAATGAACATAATACCTTATCAGCACATAATGTGACTTTTTACCCCATTATAATTTTTCTATATTGTTTGGAGTCCTAATTCTGTCAACTAAGGTTCAAGAACTGCAGCAAGAGGTACAAAAGCAAGGAGGGAAGTATTGTTACAACACTGGTGGAAGTCTATCCAAGTCCATAATCATGGGTGGGAGAAAGAAGAAACATGACCCATGAGATGAATATTTCTAGTGAAGCCATACATCTCTTGTGTGTATAAAGTTCTACTCATTTATATAGTAAATGAATTATTTAGTAAATGAGTTATTTATATAGCCAAATATAGTCTATTACCTAGTTTAAGGATAATTGTTCCTTATTTTCTGTATGAGTAGAACAGTTGAATATACTTGTACACTTTCACAATTAACAATTATAATCCATTTTGCTCTTGTTTTAATTAGACAAAATTAAATATTTTGTTTTCTCTCTCTCCCCTCTTTCCAATCTGTCTCTATTTCTCCTCCTGCATTTATTTCATCTCCATTTCCCTTCTTTCTCTCACTCTTTCCTCCCACAGAACAATTCTACCCTTAGATACATGCATAGATGGCAGATAGAAGCTTGATATAGGGGCACCTGGGTGGCTCAGTGGGTTAAGCCTCTGCCTTGGGCTCAAGTCATGATCTCGGGGTCGTGGGATCAAGTTCCACATCAGGCTCTCTGCTCCGCAGGGCCTACCTCCCCCTCTCCCTCTATCTGCCGCTCTGCCTACTTGTGATCTTTTTCTCTCTCTGTCAAATAAATAAAATCTTTTAAAAAAAGCTTTATATATATATATGATTACACATGATACACATGCATGCATGTGTACATGTGTTTGTACACATAGTATGAATACTTAGACAAGATATGAAAAAAAAGCCTTAATGCCTTTCACATATAGGAGTTAATTTCCTTCAACAAAATTTTAAATGTTTTATTGTCAGCGACTGTGTCCCTGGTTAAAAAAATTTTTTTAAAGATTTTTTAAAGACACAAACATAAACAGTATTTAACTTTAAAAACTTGCTTTAGTTCATTGAAATGATTATTTCTGCTTTTATACCCTTGAGCATTTCAAAGATACTTGTTTCAGCCTCTTTCAGATAGTACGAATGTCTCTTTCCTGGCATGTGAATTCTCCTGTGGGTTTGTCTCTCCTGAATCTAATGGTGACTTTTTTCCCCTTATATGCACTGAATTTTTAAAAATCCTTGGTTGTTCTTCAGAGGGAGTTGTTTCCTGTTGGAGTCTTCCTTGCCTAGCTATAGAGGCAACCCTATGAGGGAGTTTCAAATTTTGCCTCCATGGGCCTCAATAGACTTCAGTTCTTACGGACGAGTTTTAATGCTTAATTTATTGTCTTGGAGTCGTCACACTTTGTGGGTAGTGAGTACTTAAATCCCACTGTCTGTATATGGAAAGTTTTCTGATTCTAATTTCTAATATGTTGCACTTTCCCTACTCTTAACTCAGAACATAGGCAGCTTTCCTTCTTTCCCTTAGGGCCAGCTGGTTGAGATTTTCCTAGTCTTCATTTCACAGGGCAATGCTAAGTAGCTCAAGGCTTTATGCATAGAGTTTAACTTGAGGCCCTGCACCATGCAATGACAGCCTCCAAGACAGCAGTCTGGCTTTGGTAGTGGCAGGGATGTCAAAATCTCAACTCTGTACTTAAAAGAGCCATTGTGATATGATGCAGCCTTTTCCACTTTAGCTGGGAATAAGCATTGTGGAATCACCACATTGGCTTTGATTTTCTTTCCCCCCAGGTGCCCAGATATTTCTTTCTCTTTCAGGTCCTACTGATTATTATTATTTAATATAATAATTAACTCTCCATTTCTCCTTTCAGCATATAGTAGGGGACATTTCTACATCAGTTCAGTCGACTATATTGATTGGAATTCAAGTCTATTAACTGAGATGTTTACTCTAGCAGAAATTCTAAAGTACTCATGAGTAGGGAGGAAAGGCAACTTAAAGAACAAAGAGTTTAGCGCTGGGACTTTCTTCTTTATGTTGATTTGGGAAGTCAAACTCAAGATGAACCAGTCTCATAAAGCAAAGATTATTATATTTGTCTGATCAGAGAGAGGCATTTAAGCAATAAACATTCTAATTTGCTTGCTAAATCCTGGAAATAAGACTTTGATCCTTCAATTCAAAAATGTTCAGAGAATTTTTTTTCACATAAATAATATTCTACCCTTTCTTTCCTTAGGTAGAAAAAAAATCTCATTCTCACTCCTTACTAAGATCCATAAAGCAGAATAATTATCCATAAACTGAATA
This sequence comes from Nasua narica, assembly GCA_028533885.1. NCBI lineage: Eukaryota > Metazoa > Chordata > Mammalia > Carnivora > Procyonidae > Nasua > Nasua narica. The sequence goes on along the minus strand of CM052801.1, from coordinate 96,992,240 downwards.
CTCAGCCACATGCTATCCAGTTGATTTCCTTTTTGTCACTTGAGCAACTAGGTAGGTTCAATTTCTTGCTTGCCATTGTTATCTGAATATTTAATAAAAACAAAGTATCCATATAATTGGAGAGAATGTAGAATAACCATGATAGTATAAGGAAACATATTCTATAAAAAATTTCTCATAGCAGATATAACCAATGTATTCATACACACACACACACACACACACACACACACACACACATGTCACGTGTGGATAGACACACACGGGCATAGGAATCCTTTTACATGAAGGTAACATCTATAAACGTATTGCTGTTTTCAGACATACATATAGGCTTTCAGAGATATAGATTCAGAAAAGTATGCAGGAGGGAGCCTGCTTCCTCATCTCTTTCTGCTTACTTGTGATCTCTCTCTGTCAAATAAGTAAATAAAATCTTTTTTAAAAAAGAAAAAAAAGAAAAGCATACGGGAGAACCTGTACATGTTCACACATATCAACACTGATAGATATATGCCATACATATATACATAACAAAGTAATTAGTCTCCTCAGGCTGTCGTAACAATATATCATAATCTGTGTGGCTGAAACAACAGACTCTAGTTTTCTCACAGTTCTGAAGGCTGGAAAACCTAAGATCAATTTTCTGGCAGTGTTCAGTTACTAGTTACTGGTGAGACTTTACACCACAGTCCATTCTTATTTTGATAAATATTTAAGTGCCTTCTATTTTTTGAATTATACATAATGCTAAAATTAATCTTATGTATATGATATGTACTAGAAAATATACATGTAGTAGGCATTATCCAGGTAACTCACCTGAAAGGGGAATTGCTGAATCAACCTTGTATTTCCAGAATCCTTGTTCCGTGTGTGTGTGTGTGTGTGTGTGTGTGTGTGTGTGTGTGTTTTACATTTCCTTTCAGAAGGCCACCTTCTCTTTGTGACCTCACATGACAGACAGAGAAGGCTCTGGTGTTTCTTCCTTTGCTTATAAAGGCACCAGTTCTTTCAGATCAGGGCTTCACTCTACCTCCAATACAGTCGCATGGAACGGTTAGGATGTCAACATATGAATTTGAAGGAGACACAGTTCAGCCCATTGCACAATCAGTAAAATTTAATTGTTTGCAATTAACATTGTAACATGAACATTTTAATATTTTTTAATATTTTAGTTGCTTTTTTGTATAATAATGAACTATTTCAAGCATATAGAAGGACATAGATAATAATAAAAAGAACACTCATGTTATTTCCAGCCAGCTTTGATAATATTGGCATTTGATTTGGCCATAATTGCCTAAATTCTTTATTTTGTTTTATTATTTGGAAATAAATATTACTGATTCAGTTGAAGTTTCTTGTGTAATTCTCTCTGTAATTAACCCCCTTACCCTCCAGGGAGAACCACAATCTTTAGTTTGGTGGCCATCATTCTCTGTATTTTAAGTATTTTCTTTCTACATAGCTATTATACATTAAAATTTAATATGATTTTGCATGTTTTAATTTGTGTTATTATACTATACATATTCAGATAGCTTCCTCTTTACTCAATATTAATGCTTTAGGGGTTTACTCAGTTTAATATGCATTAAACTACATTGATTTTTTTTAGCACTCTGTAGAATTTTAATGTAAGGTGACCCCACAGTTAATTCTCCACACCACAGTCCATTCTTATTTTGATAAATATTTAAGTGCCTTCTATTTTTTGAATTATAAATAATGCTGAAATTAATCTTATTTATGTAATATGTACCAGAGAATATACATGTGATAGGCATTATCCAGGTGACCCACTTAAAAGAGGAATTGCTGAGTCAACCTTGTATTTCCAGTATCCTTGTTCCCTCTGTGTGTGTGTGTGTGTTTTACATTTCCTTATGGATAAATATACAAAAATACATAGATCTAGAAAGAACTATTTAACTCTATTAAACTGGCCCTATGTAGAAAAAATACATAAATAAAATTCCTGCACATGTCTTATAAAAGTTTTTTCCCCATCCAAATGCCTTTGTACATTTGTTGAACATCAATCGACTACATATGTGTGGTTCCCTTCTGGACTTTCTCCATAGTTCCATTGATACTTATTCATGTATTCATCCCAAGCATAACACATCTTAATTATCATATCTTTATAGTATTACCTACAAACCAGAGAGTGTAAATTCTCTAATTTCATTCTTCTTTTTCAAGATTGTTTGACTATTCTTGGTCTTTTACCTTTACATATAAATTTAAAAATCAGCTTATAAATGTTAACATATTGTGCTACTATTTTGATTGTGTTTTCATGGAATTAATAGATCAACTTGGGCAGAATTGTTATCTTAACAATACTAAGTCATTATATGGTATGGAAAACAGTATGGAGGTTCCTCAAAAAATTTAAAACTAGAACTGCCATATGATCTAGCAATCCCAATTTGGGTGTATATTAAAGGAAATGAAAACAGGATCTGGAAGAGATATGCTCCCATGTTCACTGCGGCATCATTCACAATAGCCAAGACTTGAAAAAAAGTGTCCATCTACAATGGAATATTATTCAGCCATGAGAAAGGAAATCCTGCCATTTGTGACAACATAGGTGAAACTTGAAGGCTAAGTGAAATAAGTTAGAGATATCACTTACAAGTGGAATCTAACAAAGCCAAACTCATAGAAACAGAGAGTAGAATGGTGGTTACTAGGAGTTTGGGAGGTGGGGGAACTAACTATTGGTCAAAGGGTACAAATTTGCAGTTATTAAATGAATAAGTTCTGGGAATATAATATACAACATGATGACTATAGTTAACAATACTGTATTATATGCTTGAAAGTTGCTACAAGAGTAAATCTTAAACGTTCTCACAACATACAAAAACGATAATTATGTGAGGTGATGGAAGTGTTAATCCTATTGTAGCAATCATTTCACAATATACAAGTGTATCGAATCATCACATTGTATACCTTAAACTTACACAATGTTATGGTAATTATATCTCAATTAGTCTGGATGGAAGAAGACAAAGATTTGAAATTTTGAGGTAAAAAAGCATGAAAAGGAGGAAGAACAGACTAATGTAAACACAAAAGTTGGTTTTAAGGAAAATTAAATGAGAAACTTTGAGGGCAAATATGTATCAGAATCACTAATATTAGAAAATACAAGTAAGAAGTGGAATATAAAATTGTTGCAGACCATCTAATCAAAGTCAATACTACAAGTTAAAAGCAAGAAATACTTGTATTAGAAATTATAACACCCAAGAGAAAACAATGAAAGAGGAAATTGTTGGAGCTGGTACAGCTTTCTTCAAATCACCAAACACAGAATTTTCTGATTTTCACAAATCATGCAAAATAATGCAAATGTTTAATGTTTATATAACATAAAATATGTGGAAAACTGGATAACGACAAATTTTTAGTACTAACTTTGCCAATGAATGAAATTTTAGTTCTTGACATTTGCATAAAAAGTTGTTTTCTGCACCATTAACTAATAAAACTAAAGTTCTTTTCCCTAACTAAGAATATAGGTGCAAATTTAGTCCCTTGCAGTGTGCTTGAATAGAGATGATATATACTTCCTCTCCTCAAAACTATTTGCTTCATACATTGAACAGTGTTGACAAAGAAGGTTCTGGCTCAGTGAGAAATGCTAATGCAGGTGTAACTCTTCTCTTTTGACTTTATACCATTGGGGAAAAAAACCAAAAAATGTGCCTTTTGTCAGCCTTAAATTAATCCAGGCTCCGGTCATCATTCCCATCTTTGCTCTGTAGCTTTTGGTGAAATTTTATAAAAATGTCAAGGTAATTACTTTCAGAACTGTTCCCTAAGCCTGTTGATTTCACAATATCCATTCTGAAATCATGATTCATGATGTACTGAGAAGACCTTACAGGTAACCTTTTCTCTGATAGATTTCCCATCATCTCCTGAGCAGACATGTCTGTCATTTTATCACAATTTCTCCCTGTAGTCATTTTTAGACAAGTTAACTTCTGGCAGCTGATAAAATGTTGCATGTGATTTTACATTTTTCACAAGTGGCACTGCATCTAATGGTGAGAGATCTCCCTTTAATAGTTTGATAGTTAAAGCACTTGTTAAACCAGTGGGTAAGCAATATATTTTCCCTAAAGCTGGTCATAGAAAATTTACCCCAGTGTGCATGTGTGCGCACATGCACATGTGCCTGTGTGTAAAATTAAATCAGAACCTCTCTCCTCTAGTCTTCTGTATTCTTCTCTTCGTCTTCTCTCTATCTCTCTCTCATCTTTCATCTCTTTCTCTCATTTCTATTTGTCTACCAATCATTCTCATTCTCTTCTCCTGCTGCTTTAAGCTTTCTTTGCTGTTCTTTCTTCAGCTCCTGTAGGTGTAGGCTTAGGTTGTGTACTTGAGACCTTTCCTGTTTCTTGAGAAAGGCTTGTATTGCTATATACTTTCCTCTCAGGACCGCCTTTGCTGTGTCCCAAAGATTTTGAACAGTTGTGTTTTCATTTTCATTTGTTTCCATGAATTTTTCAAATTCTTCTTTAATTTTCTGGTTAACCCATTCATTCTTTAGTAGGATGCTCTTTAGCCTTCATGTATTTGAGTTCTTTCCAACTTTCCTCTTGTGATTGAGTTCTAGTTTCATGGCATCGTGGTCTGAAATTATCCAGAGAATGATCCCAATCTTTTGGTACCAATTGAGACCTGATTTGTGACCCTTTTCTTTTTTAATACCAGAATTTATTGCTATAAATTGCTCCCTAATTACTGCTTTAGAGACATCCCACACATTCAAATAAGTTGTATTTCATTTCTTCTTCATTTCTAATACATTCTAATTTCAGTTTTGATTTCCTCATTGACCCGTGGTTTTTTTTTTTTTTTTAGAAGTGTGTTCTTTATTTTTCAATATTTGGTGATTTTTCCAGACATCTTTCCTTTTATGATTTCTAATTTAATTCCATTTTGAAGATACAAAAAAGAGTGGATGTTCTGTCTATTGATTTTGAGGTTGTTTCCAGGTCTTGGCTGTTGTGACTAGTGCTGTGTTGAACATGGGGTTTGCAGAATCTCTTCAACATAGTGATTTCAGCACATATCACCTAAGAACAAGGACATTCTGCAAAATGACCATAATACCATTATCATACACAAGGTACTTAATGTTGGTGTAATTATATCATACAGTTGACTATATATTGGAAAGTCTAGATGAAGGGTATGCAGGTATTGATTATAAATTTTTAATTACTTCTTAGATTTAAAATGTTTAAAGTACATGTTAAGATTACTTAAAACATTTCAAATTATGTATAAGCTTATTAAAAAAAAGTTAACATCCCCTATCATACCACCCTCTCCTATCCTCCAATCCTCCCAGCTTACTTCCTGGAAGTAACTACAGTTAACATTTTAGAATGGACCTTTTAGGGGCACCAGGGTGGCTCAGTTGGTGAAGTGTCTGACTCTTGATTTCATCTCAGGTCATGATCTCAGGATCATGAGATTGGGCTCCACTCTAGGTGTGTAGTCTGCTTAAGAGTCTTTCTCTCCAGCTCCCTCTGCCCCTCCCAACCTGCTGTCTCTCTCTCTCTCAAAAAAAAAATATAAATATGAATATACATCACTGTTTTCCCACCTTCATAGTTGTACCATTATTGATACATTCAACACTCTATTGATGGATATTTAGAGACCTCTTATTGTCCAAACGCCTAATACTAGTGGATGTATGAGCTTTTGTTATGGAAACCATGGTACCATAAATATCCTGAAAAATAAATCTTTAGTTATTTATGAATGTTTACTTTGTATAAATCCTCTGTGTGTGAATTGATGAATCAAAGGATATGAGTATTCTTCATTTTAATATTGCCAAATTTCCCTATATATTTCTTCAGTTTATATTATATCAAGAATAAATGTGATTGCCTATATTCTTTCATTATTTTTCATTATTACTAACTTGCAAGGTGAAAATGATCACTCATTATTATTTTAATTTGCTCCTGAATTTGTGCAATGTGATTGTTCTAAATGGGGTCTTGGTCATTTGCTTGTTGTTTTGCTGAAATTCTGATATAGTCTTAATCTCAATGCAGTGCTATTTAACTACATTATAAATTTCTTCTTCCAGTCTATAGTTTATTTATTAACTCAGTTTTGGGTATTTTTTTATGGAATAGGAGAGTTCTTTAAATTAAGTGAAATCAATTGTACCCATTGTCATGTTAATCATTTAACTTCTTTTTAAGATATGTTTTAATTTTTTTTAATATTCCATATTATACACACACACTACTTCTTTATTCATTCTTCTGTTGGTGGACATTAGGGCTCTTTCCATATTTTGACTGTTGTGGACATTGCTGCTATAGACATTGGGGTGCAGGTACCCCTTCAAATCATTATTTTTGTGTCCTTTGGATAAATACCTAGTAGTGCAATTGCTGGATTGTAGGGTAGCTCTATTTTTAAGTTTTTGAGGAGCCTCCATACTGTTTTCCAGAGTGGCTGCACCAGTTTGCATCCCTACTAACAGTATAAGAAGGCTCCCCTTAAAAAATATGGAACGCTTCACGAATTTGCGTGTCATCCTTGCACAGGGGCCATGTTAATCTTCTCTGTATTGTTCCAATTTTAGTATATGTGCTGCCGAAGCGAGCACGATATGTTTTAATTTTTTAATTTTAATTTCAGTATAGTTAACATACAGTATTATATTACTTTCGGGTGTTCAATATAAATGATTCAACAATTCCAATCATCACCCAGTGTTCATCATGAGAAGTGCACTCCTTAATCTCCATCATCTGTTTCACCCATCACTCCACCCACCTCCCCTCTGGTAACCATCAGTTTGTTTTCTATAGTTAAGAATCTGTTTCTTTGGTTTGTCTTTCTTTTTTCTCTTTGCTCATTTGTTTCTTAAATTCCACATATGAGTGAAATCATATAGTATTTCTTTTTCTCTGACTTATTTCACTTACCATCATACTCTCTAGCTCCATCTATGTCATCGCAAATGTTAAGACTTCATTCTTTTTATGGCTGAATAATGTTCTATTGTACATAAACCACATCTTCTTTATCCATTCATCTATTGATGGACACTTAGGTTGCTTTCATAATGTGGCTATTGTAAATAATGCTGCTATAAACATGTATCCCTTTGAATTAGTGTTTTCATTTTCTTTGGGTAAATACCCAGTAGTGTGATTCCTGGATCATAGAATAATTCTATTTTTAACTTTTTGAGGAACCTCCATACTGCTTTCCACAGTGGCTATACCATTTTGCATTTTCATCAACAGTGCAAGAGTGTTCATTTTTCTTTACATCCTCACCAACAGTCATTGTTTCTTGTGTTGTTGATTTTAGCCATTCTGATAGCTGTGAGGTGATATCTCCTTGTAGTTTTGATTTTCATTTCCCTGATGATGAGTGATGTTGAGCATCTTTTCATGTGTCTGTTGCCCATCTGGATGTCTTCTTTAGAGGAATGTCTGTTAATGTCTTCTGCCCATTTTTTAATTGGATTATTTGGTTTTGAGTGTTGAGTTTTATGAGTTCCTTATATATTTTGGATACTAACCCTTTATCAGCTATGTCATTTGAAAATATCTTCTCCCATTCTGAAGGTTGCCTTTTAGTTTGTTGATTGTTTCCTTCACTGTATGGCTTTTCATTTTGATGTAGTCCCAGGAACTTATTTATGCTTTTGCTTCCCTTGCCTCAGGAGACATATCTAGGAAAATGTTGCTGCAGCTTTTATCAGAAATATTACTGCCTGTGCTCTTTTCTAGGATTTTTATGGTCGAATGACTTGTACTTTTTAAATTTCTGTTTAACAAATGCCTCCCTATTTTCAGTAGAAGTTATTTTCTGTATTTTTTCTATAGTTTTTAAATTTTGCTTTTCATCTTAATTATTGGAACTGCCTGCAATGTATTTTTCCATATGGTGCTATGTAGACATTAATTTAAATTATTTACCTATCTGGATAACTAATTTTCTTAGCACTGATTTGCAATGGCAATTTTTTCATTAATCAAATGTTTATATATACATTAATTTTTTCAGGTCTCTCCATTCCGTTTTGTTGATCTTTTGTCCATGACCTAATATCATATTGACTTACAAAGTATGGTTCTCTAAAAACCTGAATAATTGGTAGGGGAATTTTGCCTGCCATCATTCTTAAAAATGTTTTATTTAAATTCAAATTAATTCACATATACTGTATTATTGGTTTCACAGGTAGAATTTAGTGATTCATCAGTTGCATACAATACCCAGTGCTCACTATTTCAATTGCCTTCTTTAATGTCCATCACCAAATTACCCCATCCCCCTATGCACCTCCCTTCCAGCAAGCCTCAGTTTGTTTCCTAGAGTTAAGAGTCTCTTATGATTTGTCTCCCTCTCTGTTTTTGAGTTTTATTTTTCCTTCCATTCCCCTATGTTCATCTGTTTTGTTTCTTAAATTCCACATGAGCGAAATCATATGGTATTTGTCTTTCTCTGATTGACATATTTCACTTAGCATAATACTCTCTAGTTCCATCCATGTCCTTGCAAATGGCAAGGTTTCAATTTTTGATGGCTGCATAATATTCCATTGTGTGCCATTATATGTGCCACATTTTCTTTATCTATTTCTTTATCTATTCATCTGTTGATGAACATCTGGTCTCTTTCCATAGTTTGGCTATTGTGGGCATTGCTGCTATAAACACTGGGGTGCATGTACCCCTTCAAATCACTATGTTTGTATCCTTTGGATAAATGCGTAGTAGTGCAATTGCTGGGTCACAGGGTATCTCTATTTTTAACTTTTTGAGGAAACTCCATACTGTTTTCAAGAGTGGATGCACCAGTTTCCATTCCCACCAACAATGTAAGAGCATTCCCCTTTCTCCACATCCTTGCCAACATTTGTTTCTTCCTGAGTTACTAATTTTAGCCATTCTGACCATTGTGTTGTGGTATCTCATTGTGGTTTTGATTTGGATTTCCCCGATGCCAAGTGATGTTGAGCATTTTTTACATGTCTGTTGGCCATTTGTATGTCTTCTTTGGAGAAATGTCTGTGTCTTCTGCCCATTTCTTGACTAGATTTTTTTTTTATTTTTGGGATGTTGAGTTTGATAAGTTCTTTATAGATTTTGGATACTAGCCCCTTATCTGATAGAACACTTACAAATATCTTCTCCCATTCTGTCAGTTGTCTTTTGGTTTTGCTGATTATTTCCTTTTCTGTGCAAAAGCTTTTTATCTTGATGAAGTCTCAATAATTCGTTTTTGCTTTTGTTTCTCTTGCCTTTAGAGATGTGTCTAAAAAGAAGTTTCTGTGCCTAAGTCAAAGAAGTTGCTGCCCGTGTTCTTCTCTAGGATTTTGATGGATTCCTGTCTCACATTGAGGTCTTTCATCTATTTCGAATATATTTTTGTGTATGGTGTAAGAAAGTGGTCCAGTTTCATTCTTCTGTATGTGGCCGTCCAATTTTCCCCATATCATTTTTTGAAGAGACTTTTTTCTGTTGGATATTCTTTTCTTGCTTTGTTGAAGATTAGTTGACCAAGGAGTTAAGGGTTGCCATCTTATTTTTTAAAGAAGTGCATTGACTATCATTGGCTCATTAATCTTTTATATTAGTTTTCAAAGTTCCACAAATATGCCTATTTGAGAATTTTGATTGGAATTTTATTAAATATATATATTTAATATAAAATATAAAATATATATATTTAATATAAAATAATATAATATATAATAAAATAATATAAATAAATAATATATATAATTATATTTGTTTGCAAATATATATAATATATATATTATATTTGTTTGCAAATATATATAATATATATAAATAAATATATAATAAAATAATATAAAATATATTAAATATATATATTTTATATTTTATTAAATATATGTATGTATATTTACATACATACACACTAATAAGTAGAAGAATTAGATTTTTGCGATGATGCTAAGTTTTTCTATTGATCTACTCAGATCTTTGTTCATGTTTCGGAATAGTATTTTGCAATATTCTCTACACAGGATTCTTAATAATCTTATGTTATTTATAAATAAATACCTTATAGTTTTTTGTGTCTATTGGAAATGTAATTATTCTTTATTATGTTATATTAGCCACCATACAGTACATCATTAGTTTTGTTGTAGTGTTCCAAGATTCATTGTTTGCATATAACACCCAGTGCTCCAGGCAATCCGTGCCCTCCTTAATACCCCTTACTGGGCTAATCCATCCCCTCACCACCCTCCCTTCTAAAGCCCTCAGTTTGTTTCCCAGAGTCCATAGTCTGTCATGGTTCATCTCCCACTCTGATTCCCCCCCTTCATTTTTCCCCTTCCTTCTCCTAATGTCCTCCATGCTAAATGTAATTATTCTATTATACTTTCTAATAGTTTTTGCTTTTTTCATAGAAAAATACTGATTTTTCTTTTTTTTGTATCTAGCAACTTTGCTAAATTACCTTTTTAGTGTCAATAGTTATATTTTCATAGATTTGCTATATAGATAACCATAACTTCTACAAATAAAGACTGTATTGTTTATTTTGTCTTATTCATGCACTTTTATTTATTTTATTGGCTTCATACATCATCTAGGACCTCCATTTCATTATGAAACAAAAGAATAAATAACAAGCTGCTTTAACCTTTGTCATATTTTAATGGAATTGCTTCTGAATTCTTCCCCAGCATCTCCTTTACTGATTGGGTGATAGTAATACATTTCATCCACTCCATGTTCATTTCTTATAATACCAAATACAACTTTTTGGCTGTTAAGCTACCAAAGTAAAGAAAACCCTTATTATTTAATGAGGCAGCAGATATTTTAAAGAACCTAATCTCTAAAGTGTGTGAAATTGTCAATTTGCCAAGAAAGGCCCCTTTACACCCCCCGTTAAAAATCTGTATATATAATCGCTTCTCGGCCTTTTGGCTAAGATCAAGTGAAAAATCTGTATATATAGCCTGATCATCCTCTGAATTGAACGTGATTTTATTTCTACACCAAGCTAAATGTATTTCTGGCTTATTATTCATTTTATAATTTGTGTTAAAATTATCAGAGTTGCAAATGTTCCTTTTTAAATTTTATTTAAGATAAATAACATATTTCAGTGAACATATAGTTTAAATACATTTTCAAGGGTAATTATCTAACATCCTAATCATTTAGAAAATTGTTTCTATTGGAAAATATCCCAATCCTCCAAATAAGTAATATAAAATTAAGTATTTAGAACTCAACTGCTTTCTAAGTAGAAGAATGGGTATTGTCAGTAGTAGAGGTAGCTGATGTCTAAGTAAGAGGGATTGACCAAGTCACCTATCAAGGTACAGTTGCCATCATCTTCTATCTACCCAAATTATAGATGAAATTTCAAAATAACCAGGTTTTGAAGGATATGGGCCACAGAAGCATCCAACTATTTATATAATTTTTTAAAAGGAGGCATAGGCCCAGTTAAAAAAATGACCAGTGCTTTCCAACCACTTTGCAACGCCTTATATACTTACTTTTATATAAGAGGAACCAGAAGTGTGCTATGGGGTGGAGTTTATTGCTCTCTGGGCTATAGTAACAATAACAAAAAAATTACAGTATTTTTTGAAAGCTAAGCTAAAGTATAGATTCAATTTTGACCCTCAGTTGAAGTTTTCCCAGTCAGTTTTCTGAAAGCTACCTTTACGATATTCTTAGAAAAGTTATTTTTAAACAGATTCTCATTAAACTTTTCAACGGTTCCCCTTTTCGAAGTAGAAAAATGCATTCCCTCCTCTGTGCTTCCATAACATCATGTTGATGTCTGATTATAGGCAATCTTAAGATTTCCTTAGTCATAGTACTTAATAGGGTTTTATAGTAATTATTGGCCCAACAGCAGAATAAACCTAGATGATATAAGCATAAAGAATGATGATTTTACTTACTTCTTTATCTACATGTGATGTTTGTGGTTTATTCTGGTCATCTAACTATCATTTAACATTGTTATTCTTACAACACAAAAAAGTACATTGTTGATTTTGACCTTATTTAAAAGCTTAAATCTTTCCTTCTCCCATATATCAAGCTTGGATATCCCATCTTCAGCTCAAGTAGGATTATCAATTGTAAAACTCTTTTATCATTACTTCTTAATTAACCTTTCTTTCCAATTCCACTTTTTAGAGAATGTTTTCAAAAATGCAATCCCTTCAGTCTACAGAATGATAAACAAAGCTCAATATTAATGTGACTTTTTAGGTTTACATATCTAGTCAGTGAGGATTCTGGATAGCAGCTACCTGGTGTTTTTCATGATCTACCATTCTTATATCTAAAGCATCTCTATTCATCCTTGACTTCCACCCTCCATTCATCCCCATGGATGGAAACTGTTATACAATTTTATTATTTATTAGTGGAATAATTTTTAAATCATAATTTTTCCCAATTACTACAACCATCATCTAACCTGTGTCCCTCAGTCCTTGTATCTGAAGAAATACAATAGTTCCTTACCTGATTACTTTGCCAATAATTTATTTATCCTCCCATCCCCCAAAATACAGAGATTTAAAGATTGTTTTTATGGAATATCACTCATTATACTTCAGCTCTACTTTTAGAAATCTATAATAGCTGCAAATAAAATTAAACTTCCTCATTTTAGCATGTAAGATAGATTCTATTTTGCTAAACTTTTTTTTCCTACTCCACTCAATCTTAGCTTCTGCTACTTCCAAACCTATAACCCTTAACCTTGGAAACACCATCTGCTAATTCTCTGATATCTGTCACATTTGCTCTTGTTTTTGGCTCTTTGCACCTGCTATCTCCTTAATTGGAAATACTCTTTCCATCTTTGCAAAGATTATCATCTCAGGTTCCACACATTTATATGAAGTATTTGTCTCTTTTCTAATCAACCCATAAACTTTCTCTGAAATACTTTTGATTTATGACTATATCCAACTTAGTACTTATTTAAATACTATCAAGTATTGATCACTTTTCAGTTAGCCCATGTCAGTCTTATCAACACTAAGTATATGAGATCAAATCTTTTACCTTATGTCTTTTTTATCTGCCTGAGCACTAGTATGGTATTAAATAATAGTAAATATTCAAGAAACACTGACTTCCTCAACCATATTTGTTTCTTTTTTTATGTGTCTCTTTAAAAATTTGTGTATTTCTTCATTAGCAAATATCGATTTATATTTATCCACATATGCTAGTAAGTACAGTATTTAGTTTTTATAACTTTCACCTATTGTGCTGCATTAGATATTCTGTTTTAAGTCATATGCAGGGGCTCCTGGGTGGCTCAGTAGGTTGGGTGACTGACTCTTGGTTTCAGCTCAGATCATGATTTCATGGGTCATGAGATTGAGTCCCACATTGGCTCGATGCTCAGCAGGGAATCTGCTTGAGATTCTCTTCTTCTATCCTCCCCCAACTTGTTCTCTCTTTCTCTCTTAAAATAAATAAATATTTTTTAAAAAGTTATATGCATAAAAAATGTTTCTAAGCCCCATAAAATTTGTTCTGTCAGATAGTAATTCAGTGAAAGAATGTGCTTGCTATGGTCTTCCTAATTTATATACTCTATAGTTACACATTAAAAAATTTTTTTTAAGTTTTAATTTAAATTCCAGTTAGTTAATGTACAGTATACTATTAGTCTCACATGTAAAATTTAGTGATTCATTGCTTACAACCCCTAGTGCTCATCACAACAAATGCACCCTTTGGGGTGCCTGGGTGGCTCAGGTCATGATCTCAGGATCCTGGGATTGATATTGATCTATGACAGGCTCCCCACTGAGCAGGGAGACTGGTTGTCCCTCTGCCCCTCCCCCCGCTCATGCTTCCTCTCTCTCTCTCAAATAAATAAATAATCTTTAAACACAGAAACAAAACAACAACAACAGAAAAACCAAGTGTACTCCCTAATACCCATCATCTATTTAACCCACTTCTCCTCCCAACTCCCCTCCAGTAACCCTAAATTTGTTCTCTATAGTTAAGAGTCTGTTTTATGGTTTGCCTGTCTTTTTCCCCTTATGTTCACCTGTTTTGTTTCTTAAATTCCAATATGTGTGAAATCATATAGTATTTCTTTCTCTGACTGACTTATTTCACTTAGCATAATACTCCTTATCTCCCTTGTCATTGCAATGGCAAGATTTTATTCTTTTTTATAGCTAAGAAATATTCCAATATCTATCTATATATCTATCACGTATCAATCTATCTGATATATATCACCTCTTCTTCATCTATTCATTAGTCCATGGACACTTGGGCTTTTTCCATAACTTGGCTATTATAGATAATGTTGCTATAAACATCAGGGTGCATGTATCCCTTCAGATCAGTTTTTTCTATCCTTTGGTAAATATACAGTAGTGTAATTTCTGGATCATAAGGTAGTTCTATTTTTAATGTTTTGGGGAACTTCCATACTGTTTTCCAGAGTGGCTGCACGAGTTTGCATTTCCACCCAAGATGTATGAGGGTTCCCTTTTCTCCACATTCTTGCCAACACCTGTTGTTTCCCGTGTTGTTCATTTTAGTCATTCTGACTAGTGTGAGGTGATATCTCATTGTAGTTTTAATTTGTATTTACCTACTGATATTGAGCATACTTTTATGTGTCTACTGCCCAACTGTATGTCTTCTTTGGAAAAATGTTTATTCATGACTTCTGCTATTTTTTAACTGGATTATTTGTGTGGTTTTTTTTTTTTTTGGTGTTGAGTTTTATATGTTCTTTATATGTTTAGAATACTAACCCTTTCTCAGATATGTTATTTGCAAATATCTTCTCCCATTCAGTCGGTTGCCTTTTAGTTTTGTTGTTTGTTTCCTTCACTGTGCAAAAGCTTTTTATTTTGTTGAAGTCCCAATAGTTTATTTTTGCTTTTATTTCCCTTACCTCAGGAGATATATCTAGTAAGAAGTCGGTATGGCTGATATCAAAGAAGATACTGCCTGTGTTCTCCTCTAGGATTTTGATGGTTTCCTGTCTCACATTTAGGTCTTCCATCCATTTCGAATTTACTTTCATGTATGGTGTAAGAAAGTGGTCCAGTTTCACTCTTTGGTATTTTGCTGTCCAGTTTTCCTAAAACCGTATGTTGGAGAGCCCATCTTTTTTTCCTGTTGGATATTCTTTCCTGCTTTGTTTATGATTAGTTGACCATATAGTTGTGGGTTCATTTCTGGGTTTTCTATTCTATTCTATTGATCTATTTGTCTGTTTCTGTGCCACTACCACACTGTCTTGATCACTACAGCTTTGTAATATAATTTGAAGTCCAGAATTGTGATGCATCCTGCTTTATCTTTCTTTTTCAAGAATGCTTTGGCTATTTGGGTTCTTTTGTGGTTCCATACACATTTTAGGATTGCTTGTTCTCGGTCTGTGAAAAGTGTGTAGATTGCTTTGGGTAGTATAGACATTTTAACAATATTTGTTCTTCTAATCCATGAGCATGGAATGTTTTTCCATTTCTTTGTGTCATCTTCAATTTCTTTCATCACTGTTTTATACCTAAACTCTTTGGTTAGGTTTTTTCCTAGGTATAGACTTCCAGTACTATGTTATATAAAAGGGGTGAGAGTTTACCTCCCTGTCTTGTTCCTGACCATAGAGGAAAAGCTCTCTGTTTTTACCCATGGAGGATGATATTAGCTATAGGGTTTTTGTATATGGCTTTAATTATGTTGAGGTGAATTTCCCTTATCCTTACTTTGTTGAGGGTTTTTATTATGAATGGATGTTGTATTTTGTCAAATGCCTTTTCTGCATCTATAGAGAGGATCCTATGGTTCTTATCCTTTCTTTTATAAATCTGGTGTATCGCATTGATTGATTTGCAAATATTGAACCACATTTGCAGCCCAGGAACAAATCCTACTTGATTGTGGTGAATCATTTTTTTAATGTACTGTTGGATAAAATTCGCTTTATAGTCTTTCTTGCCTTTGGTCTTTCCTTCCCACTCAAAGAGTCCCCTTTGTATTTCACACAGTGGTGGTTTAGTGGTCACAAACTCCTTTAGTTTATTTTTTTGTTTGTTTGTTTTTGTTTTTCTGTTTGTTTTTCTGTTTGGGGGAAACTCTTTATCTCTCCTTCTATTCTGAATGGTTACCTTTTTTTAAAGATTTTATTTATTTATTTGACAGAGAGCTCACAAGCAGGCAGAGAGGCTGGCAGAGAGAGAGGAGGAAGCAGGCTCCCTGCTGAGCAGAGAGCCCAATGCGGGGCTCAATCCCAGGACCCTGAGATCATGACCTGAGCCAAAGGCAGAGGCTTTAACCTACTGAGCACCCAGGTGCCCCCTGAATGGTTACCTTAATGGATAGAGTATTCCTGGTTGCAGATTTTTCCCATTTGGTAGCCCATTGAATGTATCATGCCACTTTCTTTTGGCTTGCCAAGTTTCTGTGGATAGATCTGCAGCTGGCTTTAGGGGTCTTCTCTTGTGAGTTAGGTACTTTTGTCTTGTTGCTTTTAGGATTTTTTTCCTTATCACTCTATTTTGCAAATTTAATTATAGTATGTCTTGGTATTGCCCTGCTTTTATTGATTTCCATGGGAATTTTCTGTGCCTCATAGATTTGGAAGTCTGTTTCCTTCTCCAAATTAGGAAACTTTTCAACTATTATTTCCTCAAATAAACTTTCTGCCACCTTTTCTCTTCTGGGACGCTTATGATATAAATGTTTTTACATTTGATGGAGTCACTGAGTTCTCTAAGTATCTTCTTATAGTCCATGATTCTTTCTCTCTTTTGTTCAGCTTTGTTATTTTCCCTTTTTCTACCTTCTAGGTCACTTATTCATCTCTCCACTTCTTCCATCCTTGTGGTCATTATATCCAGTCCGTTTCAAATCTAGTTATTGCATTTTTCATTTCTGATTGTTTTTTAACTCTTTTATCCTTGGGGTAAGGGCCTCCCTGATGTCTTCCATGCTTTTCTCAAGCCTAGTAAGTATCCTTATGATTATTTGCTTTAAATTCTCCATTAGGTGTATTATTTATATCTGTTTTCATTTGATCCCTGACTGTGATCTTTTCTTGTTCTTTCTTTTGGGATGAATTCCTCCATCCTGGCATTTTGTCTATGTATGTCTCCCCTGTGTTAGAAAAACCTATTATGTTTCCTGTTCCTGAGAATAATGCCTTATGAAGAAGAGATGATAGTGTCCAGGGCCTGGCATTTCAGGTAGTATCTCTGGTGTGTGCTGCATGCACTCTGCTGCTGTGTTTTGGCTAATTTATCTCTGGTCAGTTGTCTGCAGAGGCTCTCCTTGCCTTCATTGGGGAGCATTTGGGCCCTGGCCAGAGTGTGGTGAGTTTGAACTAGGCATACTCTGGTCTCCTTTTTAAATGAGATCTAAGGGGCACCTGGGTGGCCCAGTTGGTTAAGTGGCTGCCTTTACCTCAGGTCATGATCTCAGGGTCCTGAGATTGAGCCCCACATCTACTCCCTGCTCAGCAGGGGGTCTGCTTCTCCCACTCTCTCTGCCTGCTGTCCCCCCTGCTTGTGCTCTCAATCTCTCTGTCAAATAAATAAATAAAATCTTTTAAAATATTAAAAAATAAATGAGACCTGATGCTACTTCCACTAGAACTGAAGACTTGCAGAATTCTACAGTTGGCAGCTGTGGTGTTTGTGAGGGCTTCCGCCGGCCTCCTGGGGTATTGGCCCACTGTGCTGGTCCTTTGGCACACTTGCCTGAGAAAAGCAGTACTAGCAGAATGCAGGGGGTTGGGACTTGGTGTAAGCAGGTTAGGCAGCCAGTGTCAGCTCTGTGCTGTTTTGCAGGTGATTCTGTGTTTATGCTGAGGGGTAGGGAAAGCAAATGGTGCCAGCTCTTTCATGCCTGAAGAGGGATCTTCGTGCTTGCTGCTCTTAGAGAAGCACTCCCAGAAGAGCAAATTATTTCCCCTTGTGTGTCCCAGGCATTTTTCAGATCGCTGTTTTCATGCTTCTGTCTCTGGGTTGCTTATTTGTTAGGGGTAGCAGTGTTCACTTTAGGCTCTATTCCAGCCAAGCCTGCTGACTTTTCAAACTCCAAACTTAGGGGACTTGGCATGGCAGGGACCTGCTTGGTCTTCTGTGGGTGGGCCTTGCCACACTGGGACTGATGCAGATTTGACCAAGAAGGGAAGTTATGCCAGAGTGCCAGGGGTATGTGATTTGGAGCAAAGCAGGCTAAACAGTCGGTATCTGGGTTAGCTTCCCTCAGCAGGTGTCTCTGGGCCTATGCTGAGGGGTTGGGGCAGGGGTTATTTTGTCCCTGCAGAGGCATGTCTGGAAAACTGCCTCTCACAGATGCACTCTAAGAAGAGTGTATAGTCTGTCCCCATGCACCTTAGGTGATCCTCAGATTATACCGTCTGCCCCAGAGTTGCTTACCTGCCTTCTCTCAGGGAGTAGGGCAGAACCCTCAGGGCTCTATTCCAGCCAAGCCCGCAAACCTTTAAAACCAGATTTAATCCTCAATGGTTGCAAGAACTCAGGAAAATCAGCCCCTATTATCTTCCTAGCCAATGGCTTTGGGATGTGTTCTCATTGTGCTATCCCCGTGTGCTCTACCCTCTCTCACCTTTCTCCATGACCAGGGCTCCCTCTCCTCCACAGCACCCAAAATCCATTTCTCCCCAAACCAAGACTCTGAACTTTCTATGCTCCTCGATCTGGCCCTCTTCTGTCCCTCTAGTTGTGTAATTTGTTCTGTCGGTCCTCAGGTCAATTTTATGGGTATCCAGAATGATAGTTCAAGGGATGAGGCAAGCCTAGGGTCCTCCTACTATGCCACCATCTTAGCTCTCAATGCCAACCATATTTGTTTCTGATGCCCAGGCAAAATAAATGATATAGGCAGTTTGTCGAGGTTTTTCTCTCTATAACATGGTATACTGATGGGAAAATTTGGAGAATATATCTTGGGAAATATATTTTAGAAAAATAAATAGAAATATGAAGCCAAACATACTCCATGAATAAACCTGGAAGAAAATATTTACTGATTATTTTTTATGTCTAGTTACCTTGATCATGGTAGGGATAAGATATTGGGTTTCACGGTTATTGACAAATTAATTTGAAAGTAATGCTTTTATGAGATAAGTAAAACTGTATGTATTTAAATTACACAGCACAGTGTCTGGCATCTAGAAGGTAGTCAGTGAATGATAGTTTCTTCTCTGTCCTTATGTGAAGTAAGTGAAAAAAAAAAAAACATTAACAATCGTGATATTTTTTCCAGGTCTATGTACACCCAATGTGTACTATATAGTATGCTGCTTTTCTGCTTCTGTTTAATACTGGATATTTTATATCAAATGATTCATTACTTTCTGATTTTTATTTTTTATGACATGCTTAAGAGGCCCCTTGGTTTCTGATATTTAGTCCATTTTGCAAAATTTCAGTTGATTGTGCTGTTCCTTTCAGGTGCCAGAGTCCTTTATGATATTCAAACACTTCATTTTTGTATTGTCCTAAACTTATTCTAAAATTGTGGTTTTTGTAACTTTTGGCACACTAGAATGTTTTAGAGATAAAGAATTTCTTTTTAGATTTCCACTGAGACTTTCTACAAAGTTTTCTCATTTATGGTAATCCTTTTTTTTTAGATTGCATGGAAAGGATTTATTGTACATTGTTTGAGCAGAATAAATATAAGAGTTTTGTCCTTTGCAAGTCAACTTAATCCATATGAAACTGACATTTTGGTACAACTAATAAAAAAATCTGTTGATGTATATATCCTTTTAGAGGTAAAGTATTGGCCAAACTTTGTCAATTACCCTGAGTGTTAGAGACAAAAACAGAAATTATAAAATAGTTTCCACATTTTGCATTAAAATATATTTCCTAAAACAGATTTCCTTCAACTTTTGTCTCAAAAATGTTAAGTACATATTCATTTAAGAAAATAAATGTTACCAACCAATGTACAAAGGAGTTTTTCAGACTTGTTTAACTCAATAACCTCCTGGATCTCTTTAGCCGCATTTAAATATTTGAGGACCTATTAAGGATCTGAAAATTTGATTTTCCCCAAAATATTGGTGTATCAATATATAGCCAAATCCTAAATGTATGAATCTGATTCAAAGTAATATTTATTGCTAGCATTGATTTTACATGCACTGAAACTCTGTAACCCAAAATAGACCATCAAAAGTGCCTCGTTGACACTCTAAATTTGCCTCATCCTACTGTTACTAAGAATTAGAAGCAGCACAAAAAAATGCTGACAAGTTTTTTTTTGCATATTTGGCTGTCTTCATTTCAAGCAAAATCTGCTGAAGAATCTCCCAAAGCCAAGTGTTAGCTATAAGCTTTAAATGTGTGAGAAATCATCTTATATTTAATAGGAAAAATATATTGGATGCAGTCCTGCATCTAAATTACACACCACCATGAAAATTTCTCAAAATTCCAATTGATTTCATTTTAATCAAGTTTAATTGTAGGAAGTAGTAGAATTGACAGAGAACTACATCCCAAACTAGGGTTTCTGGATATTTTCCTCATTTCCCTTTCCTAGTAACTTACTCATGTCTCCAAACAGAATTACTGGTTCACAAACTGGCCCCTTATACTCACAGAGCAGGGAGAAACAAAAGAAAAAGACCACATCAGATTGGTAGGTGAAAGGTTTAATGAGCAAGGGAACCTATGAGGTTTGTCTTAGGTGGCTGAAAGATGAGTAGATCTCTGCACTCATCTGCCAGAATCCTAAAACTTTCTATAGATGATTTAACTGGATTCAGCCACATATACCATCCAGATGATCTCAATACCACATCACTACCTTAAGGCTGTGTCCTTGGGTCAGCTTCTGAGGATGGGTACGACAGTAGAACACACATTTTGAGGACAGGGAGGGAGTCAGGAACCTCTGGTTGCCTTGTTTCAGTTCACCATGGGCCAACTAGGGGTCATGTCCTCTCAATGACCTGCCACAACAGAAATGTACAAAAAAAGGAAAAAAAAAACAAAACCCAAAAAACAGTGATTCTTAAAGAAGTCAGTCTGTTAATTTCTTTTAAGACCACTCTTTCACTTATATGCAATATTTTATGTTTCCAGATAATTTTTTTTCTTTCTTTTTTTTTTTTAATTTTTTTATTAACATATAATGTATTATTTACCCCAGGGTACAAGTCTGTGAATCATCAGGCTTACACATTTCACAGCATTTGCCTTAGCACATACCCTCCCCAGTGTCCATATCCCTATCC
>CM052801.1:96949908-96970413 GCA_028533885.1 Nasua narica | reverse complement strand
ACCCACAACTCTATGGTCAAATCATCTTTGACAAAACAGGCAAAAATATCCAGTGGAAAAAAGACATTCTCTTCAATAAATGGTGCTGGAAAAATTGGACAGCTATATGTAGAAGAATGAAACTTGACCATTCTCATTGGTATATTAGTGCTTAAACCTGCCATTTTTATTTGTGTTATGTTTGATCCCTCAGTTTTGTCATCATCTTACATTTCACTCTTTCCAGTGGATCACTTGAACATATTTTATAGTTCTATTTTGACTTATCTGTTGAATTTTTATTTTTATTTTTTTAAGATTTTTTATTTGACAGAGAGAGAGCACACGAGGAGGGGGAGCAGCAGAGGGAGAAGGAGAAGCGGGCTCCCCACAGAGCAGGGAGCCCATTGTGGGGCTCAATCCCAGGCCCCTGGGATCATGACCTGAATTGAAGGCAGACACTTGACTGAGCCACCCAGGCATCCCATCTGTTGGGTTTTTAAAGCTTAATTCTTTGTATAGAATAGTGATTTCTGCAGATACTGCATTATATATAAGTAATTTATATCTGCTCGTGTGAGCATTTTATAAGTCTAAGTAAAGCCTAGAGAACTTACACTTATTTAGTTCCCATAATCCTCAGCATTTAGAGCATAATTTTCTTAAATTTGTCTCTCTACATGTATTGAGAACTACACTAGTGTTATAAGTTTTTATTCAATCTCTAAAACAATTCATAAAACAAGAGGAGAAGAAAAGTATATTTGGTATATTCATATAATATTTCCATTGTTATTTCTTTTGTCCTGATAATCTAAGATCTCTTCTATTTTATTTTCTTGTTTGTGTGAACTTCCAACTTCTTTCATCTGTTTAGCCACTATTTCTCCTTTCCTTCCATGACACCAGTAACATAGATGCTAGCTCTTTTGTTACTGTCCCATGGGTATCTGAGGCACTGTTCATTATCTTTTTCATGCTATTTTCCCCTCCGTGTTCAGTTTTGTAAATTCTATCGCTCAATCTTTAAGTTCACTGATTATTTTCTCTCCCTCTCTAATCAACTGTTGCGCCTTCCTAGTAAGTTTTTTTTTTAATTTTGACAATTGTATATTTCGTGTTTCTAATTTTAGCTATTTCTTTTTTATAACTACTATGTCTTTCATAAAATTTTCTGCTTCCATTTGTTGCAAAAGAATTTGTAATTAATTTCTTAAGCATTTTTATCATGGTGAAGTTATCATTTTATCATGGTGAAGAATTATGGTAAAGATAATTCTAGTATCTGATTCATTTTGGTGTTGGCATCTGTTGGTTATGTTTTCTCATTCAAGTTGTGATTTTCCTGGTTTATGGGATGATGACAGATTTTTGTTTATGTCCTGGACATTTTGGGTATGATGTTAGGAAACTCTGGATCCTATTTAAATCTTCTATTTTAGCAGGTGGTCACCCGGTTTAGGTTTGGCACATGGGTCCTGGTCTACTTGTGTGGGCTGTGGGTGGTTCAAATGACATTTAGTTTTTAGAGTCTTGCAGTGCTATTTTGGTGTGCTTCATTTTTATGCTACATGGAGGCCACTCCAAAAATCTGGGTGGTATTCCAAACTTTATTTCAGTTCTGAAACATTTGTACATGTCTATTACAGTAAATTTTATGTGTGAGTTGGTCAGGGGGTTGCCTAGTGTTTTCTTATAGTTTTAAAGAGTTCCTTTCTCCAGCTTTCTCCTCTCTGAGATTTTGTCCCACTTGCAGCTAGGCAGGTGAGGGATACTGCCCACCATTGCCTCATATGGGGGTGGGGAGTGACAAAATGCAGACCTCCTTGCTCAGTTTTTGCTGTCATCTGTCGGTGGAGAAAAATGTTTCTCTGGGCTGACTTCTTGCACTGACCAGGGGTCAAGGTCTAGATTCCCTACTCAGTCACCACAGATACCATGGTGGGAAAATGAAAACCCCTCGCTGGACCATCTGATAACACTTGGTACCTGACAACATGCTACCAGCAGTGGAAGATATTGCCTTCCTGAGCTACTGCTGCTGTTAGATTAGGGTCAAGAGATGACACTCCTCATTAGGTCTCCATTAAAAACAAAAGTGAGGTAGGAAAACATCTTACTGGACTGTCTCCTGCCACAAAGTTGGGGGGACACATGAGATCAGACTTCATCCATGGTCAGTTTTCCATTAACAATGCTTGGATGGGGGCATTCATTCAGTGTTCAGCCGGGATAGTGTGGGCATTTAAAAAATATTTCCATCCTGCTGAATTGTATTTTTCCCAGTCCTTTGGCTCTTATTTGTTACCTGTATTTGTACATATACCTTAGCCAATGAGTTTGTCTTCATATTTACTAAGGCAGGATTTGGCTGTGATTCAGCAGATTTTAGAGAAGAAAACAAAATAATTGTTTAGAAACGCGAACATTCCAGTGGTTACTACTCTGAGGCCCAACTCCACAAAACTGTTTATTCCAAATTGCAATTAATTCTGTCTGCTTCTGAGCCCTGACACTGTTTGCACATAGCCTTTATGCCTCCCCAAACTCATAAATCACCCTACCAAATATCAGACTTGGGAATGTCTGTATTATCATCATGCCTTGGCTCAAGTCTTTTCTTTCCCTTGTCAGGCTTCCCTGATGCCAAAACCAGTGTAGCCACTCACTCTTTGAACTTACACACCATCCCTGTCCTAATGATATGGTGACAAATGCTCATTGAATTAAGATGCCTTTAGCCTCTGGAAGTCATACACACAGGGAAAAAGACAAGGTCTAAGCATCAAGTAGGTCACTTCCTATTTGGAGAAAGTCTTGGAAAAAAAGACTATGTTATAAGTGACATGTCATAGTGGAGGTCTATGGCACCTTTGGTAGAGCTGATGGATGAAACAGAAGAAGCAGTGAATAGAAGGAAATGTAGTCCTCAGTAAGCTTGGGGAAGCCTGAGAGCATCATGAGGGTTAAGAATGAAAAGGGCAGGACTTCGGAGAAGATGGTGGAGTAGGAGAATTCTAAGCTCCCTTGTCCCACGGATACAACTAGATAACACTCATATCAGTGTAAACCCAGAAAATGACCCAAATACTGGCAGAACAAACCCTCCACAGCTAAATGAAGAGAAGAGGTTACATCAAGGAATGTAGGTAGGGTGCAGACATGGTCAAGAGCTAAGTGGAACCATGGTACTGTCTGCTGGAGGGAAGGATGTGGTGGGTGCAGAGAGGGCAGAGAAACAGATTCTCATATCAGGGAGCCCACACAGGGGAAGAAAAATCTCCATAATATTTGGCTTTGAAAACCAGAGGAACTGAATTTCATAAGTTCTTCCTATCAGCAGGACTTAACACCTAGAATGTTAAAAGATCAGATAGCTTGGTTTTGGGAGAACCGAGAGAGCTAAAGCAAACTAGATCTCTGTCCTTAAAGAGAGCACAACAAATACCCCAACAGACACATAGCGTAGAAGCAGCAGTTTGATTTGTTTACTAATCTCAGAGCAGGAGCTGGAGAGGTAGGGGTTGTTGGGAGATTTCCCCAGAAGCAAAGGAGCTGGCAGAGCCATTTCCCTTCTCCACTAGCCAGCATAAACATGTGGACATCTGTGCAAACCAGTGCATCATTAGCACTCGCTCTTAGCATGCTGACCACATGCCCTGTTCCCATGCACTTCTGCAGATCCATACCCTCCAACATGACTTCCCTTGGTCCCCGTGGCTGCAGGTCTCTTCCCCAGTGGACCAGTGCAAACCATGCTAACATCACCTACCCTGCCTCCGAGTTCTGTGGTCCTGCCTGCTCTAATATGTTCTTGGCTTGAGCCCATCTAAAGTAGTGCTGCAAACCTGGCAGTGTGCAAGCAGCCTTGACAGGGGCTAGCATCACTCCAAAGTAAGTCCTTCCCCATGGAGAGGAAAAGATAACCACACACCAATCCAACTGAAGCTCCAATAGTGGGCTGGGGGGTAAACATCTGGTCTAAATGACATTGCAGACCACTGGAATGAAGGCAAGACCAGCTCAGCTACAATGGCTGGGCATATGCAATACAGATAGGAGATACCCCTGAAGTACCATGTACTGGTGAACAAGGGACTTTGCACTGCCAGGTACTACAGGGCCTCTTCTTCATAAGGCCACTACTTTCAAGAGTAAGAGATGTAGCTGACATTTATAACACAAAGAAACAGACACAGAGAGATAAAATGAGAAGACTGAAGAATATGGCCCAAAAGAATGAACAGGAAAAAATCAGAGCAAGAGACGAAACAGAGATAAGAAATACGCCTGATAGAGAATTTAAGGTAATAGTCATAAATATACTCACTGAACTTGAGAAAAGAGTGGAGGACCTCAATGAGACCCTTAAAAAAAGAGATAGAAAACTTAAAGAAATGATAATTGAAATGGAAAATACACTAGAGGGAATATAGAGTAGACTATAGGAATCAGAAAAGTAGACCAGTGACTTAAAGGACAGACTAATGGAAGGCAATCGACCTGCACAAGAGAGAGAAAAAAATTAAAAATGAGAGTAAGTTAAGGGAATTCAGCAACATCAAGCATAATAACATATGCATTATAAGGATCTCATAAGGTGAAGAGAGCAAAAGGGACAGAAAATTTACTTGAAGAGATTACAGCTGAAAACTTCCTAAATCTGGGGAAAGAAATAGAAATCTAGATCCAGGAAGCACACAGAGCCCCCCCAAATCAATCCAAGGAGGTCACACCAAGACAGATAGTAATTAAAATGGCAAAAAGTTGTGATAAGAGAGAATTTTTTAATCAGCAAGAGAAAAGAAAACAGTTATATACCAGAGAAACTCCATAAGGCTTTCAGCTGATTTTTCAAAGAAATTTTGCAGGCCAGAAGAAAGTGGCATGATGTATTCAAAGTGCTGAAAGGAAAATATATGCAACCAAGAATACTCTATCTAGCAGCCTATCTAGCAAGGCTATCATTAAGAATAGAAGGAGAGATAGTTTCTGAGACAAAAACAAAAACAAACAATGTTCAGACATGAACAAAAACAGTTCATGACCACTAAACCATCCCTACAAGATATGTTAAAGGACCCTTTGAACAAAAAGGAAAGACTATAAGTAGGAGTAAAAAAAAAAGTAGGAAGTACAAAAGTAGTAAAACTTTTGTAGTAGTAAAATAAATAAACTTGTTTATTTATTTGATAGAGAGAGATCACAAGTAGGCAGAGAGGCAGGCAGAGAGAGAGGGGGAAGCAGTCTCCCTGCTGAGCAGAAAGCCTGATGCGGGGCTCGATCCCATGACCCTGAGTTCATGACCTGAGCTGAAGGCAGAGGCTTTAAGCCACTGAGCCACCCAGGCACCCCCAAAAGTAGTAAAATTAAGTAGATCTATAAAAATCGGTTGAGGTAATTCACAAAATAAAAGGTATGACACCATATTACCTAAAACATGGGTGGGAGAAGTAAAGAATGGGTTCCAAATTAAGTGACCATCAACTTTTTTTTTAAGTGACCATCAACTTAATATATACTGCTATATGGAGAATATAGTATATACAAAATTAATGATAACCATAAGCCAAAAATCAGTAATAGATATGCAAAAAAGTAAAGTGAAAGGAATCTAAGTAAATAGATTTTTTTTTAATCTAAATAAAGCCACGAAATAATGAGAGAAGAGAGCAAGAAAGGAACAGAGAAGACCTACAAAAACAACTATAAAAAAGTAAAATGACAATAGGTACATGCTTATTAAAACACTTACAAATTAAAAGTTAGGGGATGGAAAAGCACTTTTCATGCAAGTGGGAATGAAAAGAAAGTCAGGGAAGCAATACTGATATCAGAGAAAATAGACTTTAAAACAAAGACTATAAAAAGGGATAAGGACACAACATAATCATAAAAGGAACAATCCAACAATAGGATATAATAATTGTAAATATTTATGAATGTAACATGGGAGCCACCAAATACATAAGGCAGTTAGTAACTAATATAAAGGAAGTAATTGGTAGTAATACAATAACAGTAGGGGATGTTAACACCCCACATACATCAATGGATAGATCATTGAACCAGAAAATCAACAAGAAAGAAATGGCTTTGAATGACACACTGGACCAGATGGATCTGACAGATATATTCAGAACATTCCATCCTGAAAAAGTGGAATATATACCTTTTTCAAGTGCACATGGAAAATTCTCCAGGATAGATCATATATTAGGATACAAATCAAGTCTCAAAAAATTTAAAAAAAAAAAGATCGAAGCCATACCATGCATCTTTTCTGACCACAATTCTATGAAATTAGAAATTAACCATTAAAAAAAATCTGAAAAGAATATAACTATGTGGAGGTTAAATAACATGCTACTAAACAATGAATGGATCGTCAAATAAATCAAAAAGGAAATTAAAAAAATACATGGAGAAAACTGAAAATGAAAACACAATGGTCCAAAATCTTTGGGGTACAGCAAATGTTGTTCTAAGACAGAAGTTTATAGCAATGCAGGAACAAGTTAAGCAAGAAAAATCACATATAAATGACCTAGTCTTACACCTAAAGGAGCTAGAAAAAGCACTACAAACAGACCCCAAAACCAGTAGAAAGAAGTAAATAATAAAGATTGGAAAACTAAATTAAATAAAAACTAAAACCACAATAGAACAGATCAATGAAACCAGGATCTGGTTCTGTTTAAAAATCAAAAAAATTAATAAGCATTTAACCAGGCTCATCAAAAAGAGTGAAAGAGAGAGAGAGACAGGAGTCAAACAAAAATCAGAAATTAAAGAGGAGAAATAACAACCAACACCACAGAAATACAAAGGATTATAAGAGAATATTATGAAAAATTATGTCAAAAAATTGGATAACCTAGAAGAAATTGATAAATTTCTGGAAATATATAACCCCTCAAACTGAACCAAGAAGAAACAGAAAATCTGAACAGATTGATTAGCAGCAACAAAATTGAATCAGTAATCAAAAAACTCCCAACAAACAAAAGTCTAGGACCAGATGGCTTCCCAGGTGAATTCTACCAAACATTTAAAGAAGAGTTAATAACTACTGTTTTCAAACTATTCCAAAGAATAGAAGAGGAAGGAGAACTTCCAAACTCATTCTCTGAGGCCAGTATTACCCTGATACCAAAACCAGATAAAGACATCCCTACAGAAGAGAACAACAGGCCAATATCCCTGATGAACAAAGAAGCAAAAATTCTCAATAAGATACTAGCAAACCAAATTCCAGAATACATTAAAAAAATCATTCACCACGATCAAGTGGGATTTATTCCTGGGTCGCCAGGTGGTTCAGTATTCCCAAATCAATCAACCTGATACATCACATTAATTAAAGCAAGTATAGGAACAAAATAATCCTTTCAAAATGCAGAAAAAGCATTTGACAGAGTACAACTGTAAAAACCATTCATGATAAAAACCCTCAACAAAGTAGGTTTAGAGGGAACACACTTCAACAATATTAAAGGCCATGTTAAAAAAAATCTACCACCAATATCATCTTCAATGATTGAGAACTTTTCCTCTATGGTCAGGAACTAGGAAGGGATGTCCACTCTCACCACGTTTATTCAACATAGTACTATAAGTCCTATCTACAGCAATTAGACAACAAAAAGAAATAAAAGGCATCCAAATCAACAAGGAAGAAGTAAAACTTTTGCTATTTGCAGATGACATTATACCATATACAGAAAACCTGAAAGACTCTAACAAAAAACCGTTAGAGCTGATAAATGAATTCAGCAGAGTCATAAGATACATAATCAATGTATAGAAATCTGTTGCATTTCTATACACCAATAATGAAGAAGCAGAAAGACATTAAGTAATCAATCCCATTTAGAATTATACCAACAACAATGAGATACTTAGGAATAAACCTAACCAAAGAGGTGAAAGACCTGTACTCTGAAAATTATAAAACACTGATGAAAGAAATTGGATGAAAGAAATAGAAAGACATTCCATTCTCATGGATTGGGAGAAGAAATATTGTTAAAATGTCTATGCTACCCAAAGCAATCTGCACATTTAATGCAATCCTTATCCTAATACTAACAGCATTTTTTCACAGAGCTGGGACAAACAATTCTAAAATTTGTATGGAACCGGAGAAGACCCCAAATAGCCAAAGGAATATTGAAAAAGTAAAGCAAAGCTGGAGGCATCACAATTCCGGACTTTGAGTTATATTACAAAGCTGTAGTAATAAAAACAGTATGGTACTAACACAAAAATGGACACATAGATCAATAGAACAGAATAGAAAACCCAGAAAATGAACCCACAACTATATGGTCAACTAATCTTTGACAAAACTAGAAAGAATATACAATGGGGGAAAAACAGCCTCTTTAACAAATGGTGTTGAGAAAACTAAACGGCAACATGCAAACAAGTGAAACGACAACTTTCTTATACCATACACAAAAATAAATTCCAAATGGATCAAAAAACCTAAATGTGAGACCTGAAACCATGAAAATCTTAGAATGGAACATATATAGTAACTTCTTTGACATCATCCATAGCAACTTCTTTCTAGGTATGTCTCCTGAGGCAAGGGAAATAAAAACAAAAATAAACTATTGGGGCTTCATCTAAGTAAAAAGCTTCTGCACAGTGAAGGAAAGAACAAAAGTAAAAGCAATTTATGGAATGGAGAAGATATTTGCAAATTACATTTCTGATAAAGGGTCAGTATCTAAAATACATAAAGAATTTATAAGGCGCAACACCCAAGAAATAATAATTCAAATTAAAAATGGGCAGAAGACACAAAGACATTTTTCTAAAGAAGACATATGGGTGGTCAACAGACACATGAAAAGATGCTCAACATCACTGATTATGAGAGAAATGCAAATCAAGACTACAATGAGCTATCACCTTATAGCTGTCAGAGTGGCTAAAATCAACAACACAAGAAACAACAGATTTTGCATGAGACTCAATCTCAGGAAACAAACTGAGGGTTGCCGGGGGTGGGGGGAGTGATAGAATGGCTGGGTTATGGACATTGGGGAGGGTTTGTGCTATGGTGAGTGCTGTGAATTGTGTAAGACTGATGACTTACAGACCTGTACCCCTGAAGCAAATAATACATTATATATTAATTAAAAAAAAAAAGAAAACAGATTTTGACAGGGACGTGGAGAAAGGGGAATCCTGTTGCACTGTTAGTAGGAATGCAAACTGGTACAGCCACTGTGGGAAGCAATATGGAGGTTCCTCAAAAAGTTAAAAATAGAACTTCCCTATGATCCAATAATTGCACTACTAGGTATTTACCCAAAGAATTGCAAAAATACTAATTCAAAAGATACATGCACTCCGATGTTTATAGCAGCATTATCTACAATAGCCAAATAGTCCAAGTGTCCCTCAACTGATGAAGGGATAAAGAAGTGTTATATGTATACACTTGCCATTTGCAAGGACATGAATGGAGCTACAGTGTTCGAGAACATTTATCTTGATGAGCACCAGGGGTTGTATGGGAGCATTGAATCACCATATTTTATACCTGAAACTATTATACTGTATGTTTACTACACTGAGATTAAAATTTTATAGAACATAATGAAAAGGGCATAAGTCCAAGACCAGGAAACAGTAACATAGGAACAGAGGGCTGGAGGAGAGAAGTCCACAAGGCCAATTTCTGAACCTACAATAGATAGCAAACCCCAGGAAATCTTGCTAAGCCAAAAGATTATGTGCACAGGTGAGCATATCAGGCTGGTGTAAACTATTAGCTGATTAGGAACATCAGCCTATGGTCAACCCAATGATCCCTCTCTTTCATAGCCAAAATTCTGATTGAGAGACCCTTTACATAGGGAGCTAGATGGACAGGACCTGAATACAAAGTTTCCTCCAAGAAAGTAGAAGTTTGTTGTTAGCTATTCATAAAAATGACTTCCATGTATGTCCCAACTATGAGGTAAGCTCCAGGGAGGTAGAATGATAATAGTGCCTGAGATAAAGTAAAATGAGAGAAGTGCCTATTGGTTGAGAACACATGTTTAGAAAAACTTTGCACACAATGCTCACACACCTCTGGGTTAATCCCGGAGTACTCATCAGTCTTCAGTTGTAAATTCCTGCATGCAGTCGCCTAGCAAAACTTGCGGTGTATGTATATCTTCTTCATCTGTCCAGTACTAACGAAACCCAAGTCTGGCAACTGCACTTTTTGTGTTAATTTCCTGTGGCTGCTGTAATAAATTACCACAACCTTTGTGGATTGAAACATCACAAATATTTTCTCTCATAATTTTAGAGGCCAGGGATGTGAATTCAAGGTGTTAACAAAAATGTATGCCCTCTGATGTTTCTATTAGAAGTATTTATTCCTTGCCTCTTCTACATCATGGTGGCCGCTAGCCTGCCTTGGCACTTCTTGCCTTGTTGCCACATTGCTCTCTGATCCATCTTCACATTGTCTTCTCCCTCCTGTGTTTCTATCAAAACTCCCCTTCCTCTCTCTTATAAGAATACATATCCACACGGATAATCAAGGATAAATTCTTCCACTCAGGATCCATAGCTTATTTACATATTTTGGCACATAAAGTAATAGTCTTTTACTATATGAAGTAATATTCGTAAGTTTTGGGGATTAAGACATGGACATATGTTTTAGGGGGGCCACTATTCAATCTACTACACATTCTGAGATGAACACTACTCATTACCTATGAAAGTAGTATGTTCAGTGTTGCAAATATATTCAGTAGAATCTTGACAGCCTGAAGTGAGTGATTTTAGACTGAAAATGATAATACCAAAGATATCTACAAGGACATTTGGGAAATAGAGGAAGAAAGTGAAGACCTCTGTCAACCCATGTCTAGAAATAGTGACAAAGCCAAATGACCTTACCCATTCTCCTCATCTTCTTCCCCATTGGTTCCACCCACCACTGCCAAGATTCCTGCATGCCACTGTCTGACACAAGTACACTTATCATCTTGCACCCCTCCTTCTGAAGCCTGCCTTTCCACCCAGTACCCATCCTTTCCCCCTAAATCAGTGCCCTTCTGCATTTACCGTGTTACCTTTCTAGATGAAGACAACATAAAGGTAAAAAGGGCCCTTCAAGGGAGTTCAGGGGGAAAATATCCTAACTACCATCTCTTCAAGAAAGCCTAAAAGAGCAATAAGGCCAACACTATTCAGCCTTTATCACAGGCCGAATAAAAAAAGTAATGAAAATCAGTTCTCCCAGAACCAAGAACCTTGGAAAACTCCACCATTTCAAGTAATGGTCCATAGTCACGATACAGCAAGGGCCAGAGTCTTCAGAACCATCTGCTGTATATCTTGAGAAATGGTCTCTCTCTTGTTATTTCTTATCTTTTAAAACTAGCCATTCTGACTGGTGTGAGGTAGTATCTCATCGTGGTTTCGAGTTGTATTTCCCTGATGGCTAATGATAATGCACATCTCACGGGTTTGTTGGCCATCTGTATGTCTTCTTTGGAAAAATGTCTCATCATGTCCCTTGACCAGTTTTTTAATTAGATCATTTAGTTTTTTGGTGTTGAGTTGTATGAGTTCTTTATATATTTTGGATATTGAGTTCTTATTGGATATATCATTTGCAAATGTCCTCTGCTGTTCAGTAGATTGCTTTTCATTTTGTTGATAGTTTCCTTTGTTGTGAAAAAGCTTTTTAGTTTGATGTAGTCCCAGCTGTTTACTTTTGCTTTTGTTTCTCTTGCCTGGGAGACATATCCAAAAAAAATATTACTAAGTTTGACTTCCAGACAATTACCACCTATGTTTTCTTTTAGGAGTTTTATGGTTTCAGGATATAGATAGATAGATAGATAGATAGATAGATAGATAGATAGATAGATTATATATATATATATAATCAATTAAAAAGCTTATTAGTCATAGAAAAAGATTGATTCCTTAAAGTCAATTCTTGTTAAGTTCCCTGTAAAACAATAATCTTACAGAACATTTCTTTCTCACAAACAGAAAATCACTATGCTTTTGGTCCAAGATATGTTGGGTTTTTTCCTTCTTCTTCAGATGACAGACAGATGGATGTAGCTGAATCTATGAATCAGTGTACTTGCCCCAAATGTGCAACATAAATACAGAAGCAATGAACAGAAGACTCATAACCAATACTGGAACAGGGCAAGCCTTGAGCCCAGGTGAGTCTTCTGTGTAGAATCACCACATGCCCCCAGTGTGTGTGTGTGTGTGTGTGTGTGTGTGTGTGTGTGTGTGCGTATTCCATTTTGTGTTTATCTTGGTGTATGGCATAAGGAAGTTGTCAAGTTTCATTCTTTTGAATGTAGATGTCCAGTTTTCCCAACACCATTTATTGAAGAAACTGTTTTCTTCCCATTGTATTTTCTTGCCTCCTGTAGATTAATTGACCATATAAGTATGAGTTTATTTCTGGGTCTCAAATCTACACCATTAATTTATGTGTCTACTTTTGTGCCAGTACCATACTGTTTTGATTACTATAACTTTGTAATATATCTTGAAACATGATTGTGATATCTCTAGCTTTGTTCTTTCTCAAGATTGTTTTGGCCATTCAGGGTCTTTTGTGGTTCCATACAAATTTTAGGAATTTTGTTCTCATTCTCTGAGAAATACTATTTGTGTTTTGATTGGGATTGCATTGAATATGTACATTGCTTTGGGTAGTACAGACACTTTAACAATATTCTTCCATTCTATGAACATGGTTTATCTTTGCATTTATTTGTGTCATCTTCAACTTCTTCCTCAATGTCTTAAAGGTTTCATAATATAGGTCTTTCACGTTTGTTACATTTATCCCTAGGTATTTTATACTTTTTGATGCAAGTGAAAATAGGATTGTTTTCTAAATTTCCCTTTCTGCTTTTTTACTATCAGTGTCTAAATAAACAACAGATTTCTATATATTGATACTGTTTTCCACAACTTAATTGAAATAATTTATTAGTTCTAATGGCTTTTTGGTGGAGTTTTTAGGATTTTCTTTTTTTTTCTTCTTTAGGATTTTCTATATCTAGTATCATGTCATCTGTAAATAGGGATGTTTTACTTCTTTCTAACCAATTTCAATACCTTTTTTTTCTTTTTGTTGTTTGATTACTATGGTTAGGAGTTCCACTACTCTGTTGAACAATAGTGGTAAGAGTGGGCCTCCTTGTCTTGTTCCTGAAAAAGCTTTCAGCTTCTCCCCACTGAGTATAATGTTAGCTGTGGGATTGTTATATATGGTCTCCATTATGTTGAGGTATATGTTCCCTCTACAACTGCTTTGTTGAGAGTTTTTATCATGAATGGATGTCAAATTTTGTCAAATGTTTTTTCTGCAATTATTGAGATAATCATATAATTTTGATCCTTTATTTTGTTAATTTGGTGCTTAGTGCTGATTGACTTACATATATTGAATCATCCTTGCATCCTTGGAATAAATCCTACTTCACTGTGGTAAATGATCCTTTTAATATACTTTTTCATTCAGTTTGCTAATATTTTGTTGAATATTTTTACATCTATGTGCATCAGGGATATTGGTCTGTAAATTTTTTTTTGTACTTTCTTAAATAGTTAGTCTGGTTTTGGTATCAGAATAATGCTGGCCTCATAGAATGAGTTTAGGAGGATTATTCTTCTTCTGAGTTTTGTAATAGTTGAGAAAGATAGAAATTAACTCTTACTTAAATGTTTGGTAATATTCATCTGTGATGCCATCTGGTCTTGGACTTTTGATTGTTGGGAGGATTTTTTTTTTCTGACTCAATTTTATTACTAGTAAGTGGTCTGTTCAGATTTTCTATTCCCTCCTGATTCAGTCTTGGAAGATAGCATATTTCTAGAAATTTATCTATTTCTTCTAGGTTGTCTTATGATTCTCTTTTAAAAATTTCTCCCTTATCAATTGTCATTATTATTCCTTATCTTAGCTCTTTCTCCTTCTTTCTTGATAATAGTTTATGGTTTGTTCATTTTTTCTAGATATATCACTTGCATAAATCATATAATTGGGTGTTAGTTTGTGGCAAAGTTGAAAAAATATTTTATTTTTATGGATGCATTGACCCTATTCATATTTATTGATACAACTGATACATTTGGCCTAAAATTTTCCAAATATTTATGTGTATTTTTTTAATTTTATAATTAAAATTATAAAATTAGTTCCCCTTTCTCCACATCCTCTCCAGCATTTGTTGTTTACTGCCTTGTTGATTTTGGCCATTCTAACTGGTGTAAGGTAGTATCTCAGTGTGGTTTTGATTTGAATCTCTCTGATGGCTAAAGTTGATGAACATTTTTTCATGTGTCTGTTAGCCATTTGTATGTCTTCTTTGGAGAGGTGTCTGTTCATGTCTTCTGGCCATTTTTTGATGTGATTATCTGTTTTGTGTGTGTTGAGTTTGAGGAGTTCTTTATAGATCTTAGATATCAGACCTGTGTCTGTAGTGTCATTTGCGAATATCTTCTCCCAAAACGTGGGTTGCATGTTTGTTAAATTCTTCATATCAGAGATCATATGATAATTGTCTTTTTCTGACTGACTTATTTCGCTTAGCATAATACCCTCTAGTTCCATCCACACCATTGCAAATGACAAGATTTCGTTTCTATTGATGGCTGCATAGTATTCCATTGTGTATATATGGATACCTCTTCTTTATCCATTCATCTGTTGATGGATATCTAGGTTCTTTCCATAATTTGGCTATTGTGGACATTGCTGCTATAAACATGCAGGTGCATGTGCCCCTTCAGATCACTACATTTCTATCTTTAGGGTAAATACCCAGTAGTGCGATTGCTGGGTCATACAGTAGCTCTATTTTCAATTTTTTGAGGAACCTCCATCCTGTTTTCCAGAGTGGCTCAGCAGCTTGCATTCCCACCAACAGTGTAGATGGTTTCCCCTTTCTCCACATCCTCCCAAACATCTATCATTTCCTGACTTGCTAATTTTAGCCATTCTAACTGGTGTGAGGTGATATCTCACTGTGGTTTTGATTTGTATTTCTCTGATGCTGAGTTATGTTGAGCACTTTTTCATGGGTCTGTTGGCCATTTGGATGTCCTTTTTGCAGAAATGTCTGTTCGTATCTTCTGCCCATTTCTTGACTGGATTATTTGTTCTTTGGGTGTTGAGTTTGAGAAGTTCCTTAGAGATTTTGGATACTAGCCCTTTATCTGATATGTCATTTGCAAATATCTTCTCCCATTCTGTCAGTTGTCTTTTGGTTTTGTTGACTGTTTCCTTTGCAAGTGGCTGAGGTCGAAGAGGTTGCTGCCTGTTTTCTCCTCAAGGATTTTGATGGATTCCTCTCTCACATTGAGATCCTTTATCCATTTTGAGTCTATTTTTGTGTGTAGTGTGAGGAAATGGCCGAGTTTCATTCTTCTGCATGTGGTTGTCCAATTTTCCCAACACCATTTGTTGAAGAGATTGTCTTTTTTCCATTGGATATTCTTTCCTGCCTTGTCAAAGATTAGTTGACCATAGAGTTGGGAGTCCATTTCTATGCTCTCAATTCTGTTCCACTGATCTATGTGTCTGTTTTTGTGCCAGTACCACACTGTCTTGATGATTATAGCTTTGTAAGAGAGCTTGAAGTCTGGAATTGTGATGCGTCAACTTTGGTTTTCTTTTCAACATTCTTCTGGCTATTCGTGGTCTTTACTGGTTCCATATAAATTTTAGGATTATTTGTTCAATTTCTTTGAAAAAAATTGATGGTATTTTTTTTTTAAAGATTTTATTTATTTATTTATTAGGAAAGAGAGAGAGTGAGAGAGAGCAGGTCAGAGTGAGAAGCGGACTCCCCATGGAGCTGGGAGCCCGATGTGGGACTCGATCCCGGGACTCCGGGATCATGACCTGAGCCGTAGGCAGTCGCTCAACCAACTGCACCAGCCAGGGGCCCCAAATTGATGGTATTTTGATAGAGATTACATTAAATGTGTAGATTGCTTTAGGGAACATAGACATTTTCACAGTATTTGTTCTTTCAATCCATGAGCATGGAACATTTTTTCCATTTCTTTGCATCTTCCTCAGTTTCTTTCATGAGCACTTTATAGTTTTCTGAGTACAGATTCTTTGCCTCTTTGGTTATGTTTATTCCTAGGTATCTTAAGGTTTTAGG
The DNA here is from genome assembly GCA_028533885.1 of Nasua narica. Lineage (NCBI taxonomy): Eukaryota > Metazoa > Chordata > Mammalia > Carnivora > Procyonidae > Nasua > Nasua narica. The sequence continues at coordinate 96,954,250 of CM052801.1, read as the reverse complement.
TGCAATTGTAAATGGGATTGACTCCTTAATTTCTGTTTCTTCTGTCTTACTGTTGGGGTATAGAAATACAACTGATTTCTATGCATTAATTTTATATCCTGACACTTTACTGAATTCCTGTATGAGTTCTAGCAGTCTTGGAGTGGAGTCTTTGGGTTTTCCACATAAAGTATCACATCATCTGCAAAGACTGAGAGTTTGACTTCTTCTTTGCCAATTTGGATGCCTTTTATTTCTTTTTGTTGTCTGATTGCTGAGGCTAGGGCTTCTAGTACTACGTTGAATAGCAGTGGAGAAAGTGGGCATCCCTGCCATGTTCCTGATCTTAGATGAAAAGTTCTCAGTTTTTCCCCAATGAGAATGATATTCACTGTGGGTTTTTCATAGATGGCTTTGATGATATTGAGGAATGTACCCTCTGTGCCTACACTGTGAAGAGTTTTGATCAAGAAAGGATGCTGTACATATATACATTCCACCCCTCTCTCTCTTTATTCTTCTGGGATCCCAATTATTCTAATATTGTTGCATCTTATGGTATTATTTGTCTCTCGAATTCTTCCCTAGTGGTCCAGTAATTGTTTGTCTGTCTTTTTCTCAGCTTCTTTATTCCCCATCATTTGGTCTTCTATGTCACTAATTCTTTCTTCTGCCTCATTTATCCCAGCAGTAAGAGCCTCTATTTTTTATTGTACCTCATTAATAGCTTTTTTCATTTCAACTTGGATAGACTGTAGTTATTTTGTTTCTCCAGAAAGGGATTCTATAATATCTTCCATGCTTTTTTCGAGCCCAGCTATCACCTTGATAACTGTCATTTTGAAATCCATTTCTGACATATTACTAATGTCCATATTGGTTAGGTCCCTAGCCATTGGTACTGCCTCTTGTTCTTTTTTTTATGGTGAGTTTTTCTGCCTTTTCATTTTATCAAGTTAAGACTAGATGAATGAGAGAAGAAAATAGTAAAAGGGTAGCAACGACCCCAGAAAAATCAGAAGAGAACTGAAACAAGGGGTTGATGAAAAGGGGGGTGGGAGAGAAAAAAGTAAATAAATAAAATAAAAAAGAGAAAAAGAAAAAATTTATATATATATATATATATTATACTTGTGATTAGAACAGAGTCCCACACCTGATTGTGGGTGTTGGGTGTTTTTTGGTCTGTTAGAAGAAACTATCTGCCAAATTTTAAAGAAAGAAAATCTTATAAATATACAAAAATAAGGGTAAACACTATGAAGGGATAGAATATGAGTGTAAAGATAAAAATTAAAAAAGATTCTAAAAAAGGGAATAATAAGAGGTTGGTTGAAAAAAGAGAAGAAAGAAAAAAAAGATTAAAAGAGGAAAGAATGTAATCAGGCTGGAGACTAGAACCAAGCCGTGTGCTAGATTTAGGGTATTTTTTGATCTATTAGAAGAAAATGTATCCTAAAATTTTAAAGAAAAAAACCCTATATGTATACAAAAAATAAGGTTAAATACAATGAGGGGATAAAATATGAATGTAAGAGTGAAAATTAGAAAAGATATTTAAAAAGATATTGATAAGATACTAGTTTAAAAAACATTAAAATAGGAAAGAGGAAAAATAAAATAAAAAAATAAAATAAGAAAATTTTTTTTTTTAATTTAACTCTGAAAGACTAAAGGATCATGGGGGGAAAAAGCCATGAATTCTGTGTTGCTTTTTCCTAACTCTGGAGTTCCGCAGTTCTCATTGATTGGTGAACGTGATCTTAGCTGGATATTCTTGCTGATCTTCTGGGGGAGGGTCCTGTTGCCATGATTCTCCAATGTCTTTGCCCTAGGTGGAATTGCCCCGCCCTTGCCAGGGGCACGCTAAGTCATCTGCTTGGGTTTGTGCTCAGAGCTTTTGTTACCTGAGCTCTTTCCATACCACTTTGGAGGCCAGGCAATGAAGATGGTGGCCTCCCAGTCTCCATCTGGTAGGAGCCGAGAGCTTGGGGACCCACTCCTCAGTGCACCGTCAGAGAAAAGCAGTCAATCCCTCCTGTCTCCCTGGTCTCTGGCCCCACTCTGAGTTCACCTGGCCTGACTGAGCATTTCTATTTCTGTCTCTTAGCCCGGTTTGCAGTCTCCAAACCCAGCAGGTTCCTGTAGCGTGCTCCTGTACTGCTCCTCCCAAAGGAGGAAGGAATGGGTCTCTGCAGATCTGCCACTTGTGGGGTTGCTGCTTGAAGAGCAGGGGTCTGACTGTGCCTGGGATCAAGGTCTAAGGTAAGCCTGAGCTGAGCACTCCCTCCTCAGCTCCATCTGTGCAGCTGGTTTCCCCACTCTGATACCTGGGATCTCAGCCACACTCAGACAACCTGGTCTTTCTGTGACCCTGCAGGTCCTGAGACCACACTGTCCTTGTGAGGGTTCCACCACCGCTTAGCCTCTGGAGCAGCATCCCTCAGTGGAGAAGACTTTTAAAAATTTAGATTTTGTGCTCCACGGCTCTGCGGCTGCCAGGCCCCCATGGTCTATCCTCCCATCACTTTGGATACACTTTTCCTCACGTCCTACCTTCTGGAGATGGCCGATTTTATATTGCTAGAATTGCTGTTCTTCTTCTCTTCTATGCCCTGTTGAGTTTGTAGGTATTTAGAATGGTTTGATAACTATCCAGCTGCACTTCTGGGATCTGATACTATCTCAGCCTCCTACTTCTTAGCCATCTTGCTCCTCTGCTCTTGATACTGTGATTTACAATAAATATATACTTGATTTCTATCCAGGGTTCCTGGAAGATTGCTCCTAAAACACTTGTAATTCCTATATAACAGCTAGAGAGGCATCTTTTGTTATAATATTTAGTTCTGTTTCCTGTTCCTTAAATACCTACAGAGAAATAAAGGTGAAATAGTTGTTGTTATTCTTAAGAAGCCCGTTGCAGCTACACTTGAGTTCATATTAATGAAGTGACTTTTGGAAAGCCCCTAATGGTGGGGGCTAGATAGCAGGAGATCCAAACTCATGATATGAGGGTTGGAAAATTCAGCTCCACCACTAGCCTCTTGGGAGGAGAATGGGGCTGGAGGTTGAATTAATCACAGGTGGTGAATGATTTAATCACTCATGCCTATGTAATGAAGCTTCCAAAATACAGAAAATCTGGAGTTGGGAGAGCTTCTGGGTTAATGAACACATGGAGGGGCAGAGAATTGGTATACACTCCTTTCACATACCTTATCCTATTTTTGTCTTCCATCTGGCTTTTTCTGAGTTATATCATTTTACAACAAACTGGAAATAAAGTAAATAAAATGTTTTCCTGAGTTTTAAACCCAGTGAGGAGGTTGTGGGAGCCCCAGATTTATCTCTGGTCAGTCAGAACCACAGACTAACCAAAAGGCCATCAGGTTTTCAATGAATTGACAACTTCTCTTATATTCATGTGATAATATACCACTGAGCAATAAAAAAATACTTTTAAACATAAAAGCACAGAACTCAGACTTAGTGTTGAAAGTACCAGATACAAAGGGGTATACAGTGTCCAGTTCCATTACGTGGAGATCAAAGGCAACAAATCTATTATGATAGAATTCAAAATAGTCATTAATGTGGGAGGTATTACTTGGGAAGAACGTGAAGGAGCATTCACGTTGGAAATATTCTACATTGTGATACACATTGCATAAACACAATTACAATTAAGAATTATTCACATTGCTATAGGTATAGTTAATAGAAGAAAAGAAAAAAATAAAGACAAGGCCTTTCAGGATATATTCTTTGACATCCAGTCCCTCATTTCATATCAACTAATTATATTTTTCCATAATATTTATGACCATAAATATGGCTCACTCTGGGCCAGGTTGGCCTGACCAGGTTTTTGAAAAAATTCTGATGGCCCCTCACATACTGAAAGCAGCCATAGTCAGCTCTCGTCTCCAGGTGAGCTAGGACTAACCTAGTGCACTGGACACACGCTTGGTGAGTGGTAGTCCTTGTGTTTGCTTTAGTTACCGTTTCTCTGTATGCTGTGTGAAGGAATGAAGGGCGGGAGGCAAGACAGACCTCCTGAGAATGGGGAGTACCACTTGTCTTTCCTTTTTCGACGGTGCACGTGTGCTCTTGGAGGGAGAAGCGGAAAAAGCCAGAGACAGGGCAAGGAAGATGCAAGCAGGTTCCTCCCCCCACCTGGGGAACTTTCCCTACTCCACCTTCAGGGAGTTTCCTGGGCTGCCGGCATTTGTGCAGCTGTGCTGCTAATCTCACAACAGCGACGCACTTCACTCTACTCCCAGAAAAGGAAAGGCCTCCAGGCTCTCTGCTCAAGTCCCTAGCCTCTTCCAGCAGGTGTTGCTGCTCCAGATATCTGCTT
>CM052801.1:96874213-96949408 GCA_028533885.1 Nasua narica | reverse complement strand
TTGGCCATTCTAACTGGCGTAAGGTGGTATCTCAGCGTGGTTTTGATTTGAATCTCTCTGATGGCTAAAGATGATGAACATTTTTTCATGTGTCTGTTAGCCATTTGTATGTCTTCTTTGGAGAAGTGTCTGTTCATGTCTTCTGCCCATTTTTTGATGTGAGTATCTGTTTTGTGAGTGTTGAGTTTGAGGAGTTCTTTATAGATCTTAGATATCAAACCTTTGTCTGTAGTGTCATTTGCGAATATCTTCTCCCATTCTGTGGGTTGCCCGTTTGTTTTGTGGACTGTTTCCTTTGCTGTGCAGAAGCTTTTTATCTTGGTGAAGTCCCAAAAGTTCATTTTTGCTTTTGTTTCCTTTGCCTTTGGAGTCATGTTCTGAAAGAAGTTGCTGTGGCTGATGTCAAAGAGGTTACTGCCTATGTTCTTCGCTAGGAATTTGATAGATTCCAGCCTCACATTGAGGTCTTTTCTCCATTTCGAGTTTATCTTTGTGTATGGTATAAGAGAATGGTCAAGTTTCATTCTTCTACATATAGCTGTCCAATTTTCTCAGCACCATTTATTGGGGACTGTCTTTATTCCACTGGACATTTTTTCCTGTTTTGTCGAAGATTATTTGACCTTAGAGTTGCAGGTCCATATCTGGGCTGTCTACTCTGTTCCCCTGGACTATGTGTCTGTTTTTATGCCAGTACCATGCTATCTTGGTGATCACAGCTTTGTAGTAAAGCTTGAAATCAGGCAATTTGATGCCCCCAGCTTTGTTTTTCTTTTTCAGCATTTCCTAGCAATTCAGGGTCTTTTCTGGTTCCATACAAATTTTAGGGTTGTTTGTTCCAGGCCTTTGAAAAAAACCGGTGGAATTTTGGTCGGGATGGCATTGAAAGTATAGATTGCTCTGGGCAAGATAGACATTTTAACAATGTTTACTCTTCCAATCATGAGCGTGGAATGCTTTTCCACCTTTTTGTGTCTTTTTCAATTTCTTTCATGAGCGTTCTGTAGTTCCTTGAGTACGGATCCTTTACCTCTTTGGTTAGGTTTATTCCCAGTTATCTTATGGTTCTTGGTGCTATAGTAAATGGAATCGATTCTCTAATTTCCCTTTCCATATTTTCATTGTTAGTGTATAGGAAAGCAATTGATTTTTGTACATTGATTTTGTATCCTGTCACATTACTGAATTGCTGTATGAGTTCTAGTAGTTTGGGGGTGGAGTCTTTTCGGTTTTCCATAGAAAGTAACATGTCATCTGTGAAGAGAGAGATTTTCACTTCTTCATTGCCATTTTGAATACATTTTGTTTCTTTTTGTTGTCTGATTGCTGTCGCTAGGACTTGTAGTACTGTGTTGAACAAGAGTGGTGAGAGTGGGCATCCTTGTCGTGTTCCTGATCTCAAAGGGAAGGCTGTCAGCTTTTTCCCCTCACTTTGGGCTTTTCATAGGTAGACTTTATGATGTTGAGGAATGTTCCTTCTGTCCCTATATTTTGAAGAGTTAATCAGGAACGGATGCTGAATTTTGTCAAATGCTTTTTCTGCATCAATTGAGAGGACCATGTGGTTCTTCTCTCCTCTCTTATTGATTTGTTCTATCACATGGATTGATTTGCGAATGTTGAACCACCCTTGCATCCCAGGGATAAATCCCACCTGGTCATGATGAATAATCTTTTGAATGTGCTGTTGGATCCTATTAGCTAGGATCTTGTTGAGAATCTTGGCATCCATATTCATCAGGGATATTGGTCTGATATTCTCCTTTTTGATGGGATCTTTGCCTGGTTTGGGGATCAGGGTAATGCTGGCTTCATAGAAAGAGTCTGGAAGTTTTCCTTCTGTTTCTATTTTTTGAAACAGTTTCAGAAGAATAGGTATTATTTCTTGAATGTTTGGTAGAATTCCCCCTGGGAGCCCATCAGTTCCTGGGCTCTTGTTTTTTCAGAGGTTTTTGATCACTGCTTCAATCTTATTACTAGATATTGGTCCACTCAGATTGTCAATTTCTTCCTGTTTCAGTCTTGGAAGTTTTAGATTTCCAGGATTGCATCCATTTCTTCTAGGTTGCTTAATTTATTGGCATATAGCTGTTGATAAAAATTTCTGATGATTTTTTCTATTTCCTTGGGTATAGTTGTGATCTCTTCCCTTTCATTCATATTTTTATTAATTTGGGTCCTCTCTCTTTTCTTTTGGATTACTTTGGCCAGTGCTTTGTCGATCTTATTAATTCTTTCAAAAAACCAATTTCTGGTTTCATTGATGCATTCTACTATATCTCTAGTTTCTAACTTTTTGATCTCTGCTCTAATCTTGATTATTTCCCTTCTTGTGTGTAGAGTTGGCTTAATTTGTTGTTGATTTTCCAGTTCTTTAAGGTGTAAAGAGAGCTGGTGTATTCAGGATTTTTCAATTTTTTTTTTTTTTTTTTTGAGTGAGGCTTGGATGGCTATGTATTTCCCCTCTTAGGACTGTCTTTGCCTTGTCCCATAGATTTCGGACCGATGGGTCTTCATTCCCATTGGTTTCCATGAATTATTTAAGTTCTTCTTTGACTTCCTGGTTGATCCAAACCTTCTTGCGCAGGATGGTCTTTAGCCTCCAAGTGTTTGAATTCCTTCCAAACTTTTTCTTGTGGTTGAGTTCCAGTTTTAAAGCATTATGGTCTGAGAATATGCAGGGAATCATCTCAATCTTTTGGTATCAGTTGAGTCCTGATTTGTGACCCAGAATGTGGTCTTTTCTGGAGAAAGTCCCATGTGTACTCGAGAAGAAAGAGTATTCTGTTGTTTTAGGGTGGAATGTTCTGTATACATCAATGAGGTCCATTTGGTCCAATGTATCATTCAAAGCTCTCGTTTCTTTATTGATTTTCTGTTTGAATGATATGTTACTGAAAGTGGCATGTTAAGATCTCCTACAATTAATGTATTCATATCAATATGACTCTTTATTTTGATTAACATTTGCCTTATGTAATTGGCTGCTCCTACACTGGGGGCATAAATATTTGCAATTGTTAGATCTCTTGGAGGATATACCCTTTAAGAATTATATAGTGTCCTTATGTATTTCTGACTATAGTCTTTAGTTTAAAATCTAATTTATCTGATATGAGAATCACTACCTCAGCTTTTTTTTGAGGCCTGTGGGCATGAGAAATGGTTCTCCATACCTTCACTTTCAGTCTGGATGTATCTTTAGGTTCCAAATGTGTCTTTTGTAGACAGCATATGGATGGGTCCTGTCGTTTTATACAGTATGCGACCCTGTGCCTTTTTATGGGAGTGTTTAGGCTGTTCACATTGAGAGTGATTATTGAAAGATAAGTTTTTATTGACATCATGTTGCCTGAGAAGTCCTTGTTTCTATAGATTGTAAGTTTCTGTTCTATGTCACTCAGGGGTTCTTTCTTCTTTTATACAACCCCCCTTAATATTTCTTGTAGTTCCGGCTTGATGGTTACATACTCTTTTAAACCTTGCCTGTCTTAGTAGCTCTTTATCTCTCCATCCATTTTGAATGTCAGCCTTGCTGGATAAAGTATTCTTGGCTGCATGTTCTTTTCACTTAGTACCCTGAATATATCATGCCAGCCCTTTCTGCCTTGCCAGGTTTCTGTGGACAGGTCTGACGTTATTCTGATGGACCTTCCTGTGTATGTAAGGAATTTCTTCCCCCTAGCTGCCCTCAGGAACTCTTGTCTAAAATTATAATTCTCAAGTCTCACAATCATGGATGTCTTGATTGGATTCGTTGAATTTGGGGGGTGTCCTTTATGCCTCTAGAACATGAACACTTGTTTCATTCCACAGATCGGGGATATTTTCATCCAGAATTTGTTCAGCTATATCCTCTAATCTTCTGTCTTTCTCCACCCCCTCAGATTCCAATAATTCTGATGTTGGAACATTTGATGGCATCATTTATTTCCCTAAGTCTGTTCTTGTGGTTTCTAAATAGTTTGTTCCAGCCCTCCCCCTGACCTTTCTTCTCTATCACCTTGTCCTCTATATTGCTTATTCTAGCCTCTGTCTCAGCTACCCTAGCTGTTAGACTATTTAGATTAGATTGGATCTCAGTGATAGCATTTTTAATATCAGCCATATTGGCTCTCAGTTCCACCCTTAGAGATTCTATGTTGTCACTAATGTTTTTCTCCAACCTAGCCATTGCCTGGACAATTGTTATTCTGAATTCCCTTTCCGATATACTATTTATGTCCATATCCAATAGTTCTGAGGGAGAAGGCACAGTCTCTGGGTTTTTCCTCAATTAGGTGTTCCTCCTCCTAGTCATTCTGATGAGAAATGATTGAGGGGATGTATAGCTGAATAGATCAACCACAATCCAGGCAAGGTTAACCTTGGAAAGTTTTGGAACAATCAGAATTCACCACCAAAAAGAAAAAAGAAAAGAGAGAGAGAGAGAAAAAAAAGAAATCCCAGCCAAAATGAGTCCCCAAAATAAGATTTTTAAGGTATATAAACAAACACGAACAAACATAAAGACCTACAAAAGTAAATGACAAGAAATAAAAGAACCCAGCTAGCATGAACCCCAAGAATAAAATTTATATAATACAAGAACAAAAACAAATACACAGAAACACTGACAGTAGAATAAGATGGGAGGGTGGTTATAAATCCTCAATGAAGGCAAAGAAGGTTATTTCATATCTTCCTGGGTGTATTGTTGTATTAAGCCTCTGGTTGTAATATTAAGTAGTTTAAAAAAATTATAAGACCAAGAATCATGAGAACGAATCAAAAAAAAAAAAAGAAAGAAAGAAAGAAAGAAAGAAAGAAAGAAAGAAACTAAAAAAAACTTGTATCTATGAAATATACAGGTTTTAGGGCAATATCAGAAGCTTACTATATTGTTTTCCCCCATTGTTGGGGTTTACAGTTTTATGGGGACCCTATGGTTATTGTCCTCTTGCTTTTGGCTTGTCTTCCGGGGGAGGGGCCTGCTGAATTGTTTTCCAGTCAATCTTGCTTGGGATGAGTTGCCCTGCTGGCTATCATGGGGCTGGGCTCTGTGGAAACCAGTTTTTCAGGCTTTCGCTCTCTGCAGGTTTTTGTTCTTTTGTGGCTTTTTGTGGCTTTTGGAGGGTCCAGCAAGGAATCTGCCTGTACCTAGAACTCCGCCTCAGACAGAAGCCTCCATCTGCTCCCCTCTGGGTGGTCCAGAACACAAAGACCCCCTCTGCAACTCCACTCACACTGCAGCCTCCCACAGGTGGTATGCACCCCCAGCCACCATCCTAGTGGTCACCCAAGGCCCCCGCTTGCCTCTGCACCCCTGTGCCACTAAAACCACGAGTGATATTGGTCTGAGAAACCCGCTTCTGGTGGCTGCCATTGCCGGGACTGCTCTCCGGGCTCCAGACTCCCGCCAGGTGGGAGAGATTCCTACCAGATTTGGAGCAGTGTTCCCTCAGGTACGGGCTGGGAGCACTCGGACCCCATGGCTGGACATGGATGCCCAAGGTCCTAGAGACCACCAGCTGGTGCGCACACCAGGCTCTCTTAGGTGCTTGCAGGAGTGCACCCAGCCTGAGTGGTGGTGCAAGCAGCGGAAAGCCACAGGCTCCTGGACCATGGAATGGATCCCCGCCAGTCTCTCTCTGACATGGGTAGTTGCCCGTGGTGGTGTCCTTCCTGGGAATGTGGGCTTAGGCCCGTGCCCATGACCACCCAATTCCACTAGTTGCCTTTTAAGATTTTTTGCTCTTTTTGAGTGTTTTTAACCAGACTCTAAGTTAATGTTGGTCTCCAAACACAGGGCACTTTCATTTGGGGTGTTACTTTCCTTGGGTTGCTTCTGGTGGCTCCCTCCCCATTGTATTTATCCTCCAATATCGGTCTGAGTGTTCCCACTCAGCTTTACCTCTCCACTGCTGCCTTCTGCTCCCATAGAGATCCAGAAGTGAATAATCTTACATCTCAGGCTGATTTCATGGTTAATCAGAGTGTTCTGGTAGATATTTAGCTCACTTTAGGGGACCAGTTGAAACAGGGCCTCCAACTTCTCTGCCATCTTGCCCTTCCTCTGGTTTGTGCTCTTTATGATATACTGTCCTTCTTTGTCTCTTGTTATAATCTTGGTTTTTTTTTTTTAAGATTTTATTTATTTGAGACACAGAGACAGTGTGAGCACAAGTGGTGGGGAGGGGCAGAGGGAGAAGCAGACTCCCCACTGAGCAGAGAGCCTGATTCAGGATCTGATCCCAGGACCATCATGCCAGGGCCTGAGCCAAAGGCCGACACTTAACACTTGAGCCACCAAGGCACCCTAGCCTTTGTTTTAAAGTCTAATTTATCTGATACAGTTACTGCTACTCCTGCTTTCTTTTGACATCCATTTGTATGATAGCTGTTTCCCATCACATCATTTTCAATCTGTTAGTGTCTTTAGGTCTATAATGAGTCTCTTGTAGGCAGCATATACATAGGTCTTGTTTTTCTATCCATTCTGTCACTGTATGTCTTTTGGAGTGTTTTGTCTACTTATACTCAAAGTAATTATTGATAGACATATATTTATTAGCATATTATTACTTGTTTTGTGGTTGTTTCTGGAGATTTTCTCTGATCCTTTCTTGTCTTTCTCTCATGTATTGCAGATTTTCTTTAGTGATATATTTGGATTTTTCTCTTTATTCTTTGCATATTTATTAGTGGTCTTTTATATGTACTACCATTAGCTTTGTACATAACCTCTTCTGCATATAGCAGTCTATATTAAGTTGATGGTCTTTGTTTGAACCCGTTCTTTTCTTCTCCACACATTTTATGCATATATTTTATATCCTTTGTGTGTGTGTGAATTCCTTGACTGATTTTTGCAGAAATATTTTTACTTATTTTGAATTTCTTGCCTTTATACTGTCATTTTTGGTCTCTCCTTTCCACTAAGAACCCCTTTAATATTTCTCGTATGGCTGGTTTAGTGGTCATGACCTCCTTTAGTTTTTGTTTGTCTGGGAGACTATCTCGCCTTCTATTCTAAATGATAGCCTTGCTAGATACAGTGTTCTTGGCTGTACATTTTTCCCACTTGGCACTTTGAATATATATATGTCACTTTCTTCTGGCTTGTAAAATTTCTTTTGAAAAATCTGCTAGCCTTCTGGGTTTTCCCATATAAGTTACTGAATTCTTTTGTCTTCTTGCTTTTAAATTTTTTTCCTTATCACTGTATTTTGCTAATTTAATTAAAATATATCTTGTGTGTATGCCTTTATTGATTTTGATGGGCATTCTCTGTGTCTTCTGGTTCTGGATATCTGTTTACTTCCCCAGATTAGGGAAGTTCTCAGCTATTATTTCTTCAAATACATTTCTGCCCCCTTTTCTTTCTCCTTTTGCAATTTTTATAATACTATAATTTTCTATAATTTCTATAATTTGATGGAGTCACTCAGTTCCCTAAGTCTATTCTTATTTTGCATAATTCTTTCTCTCTTTTTTTCAGCTTCATTGCTTTCTGCCACTCTGGTTTCTAGGTCCCTATTTCATTTCTCTGCTTCTTCCATACTACTATTCATTTCATCAAGCCTTTTTCTTGTTTCATTTATTTAGCCCTTTATCTTTGTTACGTTATTACTTATCTCTGTGTTAAGGGTCTCACTCATGTTTTTCCCTCTTTTCTCAAGTTGAGTGAGTATCTTTGTAATCATTGCTTTAAATTCTCTATAAGGCACATTACTTATATCTATTTTGCTTAGATCTCTGGCCATGGCCTTGTCCTGTTCTTTCATTTGTGATAAATTTCTCTGTCTCCTCATTTTGTTTGCCTCTCTGTGTCTGTGTTAAGAAAGTCACCTCTGTCTTCTGCTTTGCAAGTAGTGACTTCATGAAGAGGATGTCCTAGAGTGCCCTGCAGCAGAGGGTCCCCTGTTCACCAGAACCTGGCACTTCAGGAGAGTATCCTGTGTGTGTTGCTTACTCTTCGCTGTTGTGTCTGAGGTACTTTTCCTTTCTGTGCAGTTGTCTGCACTGACTCTGCCTGTTGTGGGCTGTACTTGCTCTCTCTGGTGCCTGTGGGATCCAAGCAGGCCAGCTCTGAAAGGGAGTGTCCACTGAGGAACTTGAGAGTGAGGCAGTGGTGTTAGCAAAACTTGTGCTGGGACACTAGTCCTATGCCCGATCCCCTGAAGTACTGTGGTGACTGGGGACTGTGTTCTGCCATGGCTAGGGGTGTGAGGCTAGGTATGGTATGGCAGTGATGGCTGGGCATGGCTGGATCCAGTGCACAACAGTTTTGTGGCTGGGCAGGGCATGCTCACTACAAAACTTGCTGTGAGCCCATGGCTGAGGCTAGCAGGCTTAGAATGGATGAGTCCTCAGGAGACCGTGTGGGTGTAATGCACTGCTAGCAGGTTAGATAGCAAGTGTCTGGGCAGTGCCACCTCCCACAGGTGGCTCTGTGTTTATATTCAGGGTCAGGGGGAGGAGAATGGCTATTTGCCAGCTCCCTCATTTTCTAAGTCCCCTAACATGCTCCAAAATCAGTATGAACACCTGCCTCTCATGTGCTCCCAGTACCGTACAAACTGCTGTTATGTTGCCTCTCCATTCGTGCTGCTGTCTCTTTAAGGGAGGCAACCCAGCTATCACCAACCCTCCTGGCTGACCCAGTGATGAGTCAACTTTTAAAGCTTCAGCCTCTAAGTTCCACTGGTTTTACAAACTCACAGAATTCAGGCCCTCTGGTTTTTAAAGCCAAACATTATGAGGATTAATCTTCCCCATGTGAGCTCCTTGGTATGGGGGCCTGTTTCTCTGGCCTCTTCATGCAGTCAGCTGCCCCCCTCCTGTGGTTGGCCTCCCTCTGTCTTTCTGACCTTCCTAAATTTTCAAATGCAGCTTCTTCTCTATATTTAGCTGTGGAGTTTGTTCTGCCAGGGTTGGATTGCTATCTGGTTTATTGACTTGGATGTGGATATCTTGTTGTAAACATGGGACAAGGAGAGCTCAGGATCCTCCTACTCCACCATCTCCCCAAGCCCAATCTCCCATGATGACTACTTTTAAAATCGTTGTTTAATGATCTATAATAAAGCAATTCAAAAGACTGGTTCTAAAGGTTTGCTTTAAATGTTGACACACATGAAAAAAGTAACTCCTAGAGCTATATAGATCCACATGAGTGAAGCACCTCATGGTATACATTTTTCAATCCCAAATACCAATTTAGCAAATTGTGTTCATGATGTTGAAAATTAGAAAGTAACCCTTTCTTGATTGAAAATAATACTATTTGAAAGTGATATTTTTGTATTTGACAAATATAAATTTGAACCTCTTTACTTGGAATATAAAGCAGTCAATAAAATTGTGTTTTTAATGTGTACAGATAAGGAAGATTTTACAAGTGACACTTTTATATTGTTTTAGCCAAAAGGGAAAAAAAAAATCACACAGTGATGGGAACATTCCAAGCATTCATCTTTGAAATGTTCTTTCAATAACATAAGTTCCTACCATAGTCTTTCACTTTTTACTCATAGCTAAAATATTAATATGTCACCTTTACTTTGGAGATTCAGATAAGCCTAAGGAAAAAGAAGCATCAGTTTTGCAATTGTTTTTATCTGTGCTTGAGTCATCACTATTGCCTACAATCTATGGTTTATTTCCCTTAATATCTTTAGGCTCCTTGTCCATTTTGTGACAATTTAATTATTAAGTAAAATAATGTGAAAATATAATTAACTGGGCATAAGTAAAAAGCACTGTGTAATATTATGCTTAAAGCAAACCAAAGGGTAAAGTTTGTGGGATTCCCACTTTTCCCTAAGGATACCTTAAACTTCCCTAAACAGATAAAATAAACATGTATGTATGTTAATGTAGACTAACATCAATGAATATGGTAAATATAAATAGTGCTTATTTTTCTTTTTTATATAAAATTAATACATATATGGGGTGCCTGGATGTCTCAGTCATTAAGCATCTGTCTTAGGCTCAGGTCATGATCCCAGGGTCCTGAGTTGGAGCCCGGCACTGGGTTCCCTGCTCAATGGGAAGCCTGCTTCTCCCTCTTCCACTCCCCCTGCTTGTGTTCACGCTCTTGCTGTTTTTCTATAAAATAAATAAATAAAATCACTAAAAATAAATACATCTATATTTTTCTAATATTTTCTTTCATATACAACATATGTGCCAATGGAGAATGTGCCCTTTGATACAATATTGCCCAAGACCCCACACTTGGAAATGCCTGATGAAGGTAGGATCAACAAAATGCACACTTCAAGATTTACCAAGGCAGTGATATCATTGCCTTCTGAAGAAGTTGCTGCAGGCTTACAGAAATGAAAGAAAAAAGTTGCTAATGCTTATTTAAGTCCTAAGTTCAGCCTTTCCCACATTTATTAGTAAATAGGCTTCCCTTATACTAGAAAATAATGTGTTAAAGAGAAAAGTTGGTTAAACCAAGTATGGTGCATTGATCTAGCATAAGCAAAAGAGTTAACACAATAAAAATAGTTGAAAACACATATGTGAATCCAGTAATAGTAACTAGTCACTATAATATAATGAAAAATGCTTTTAGTCCCATGAATATCATTTAAGTTAATCCATATATTTTAGATATATGTTTTTCAGAGAAAGGTAAAGTGCCTGTAATTGTGTGTGAATCAGAAGGCTGAGATTGTGAAGAACAATTGTAGGCCATAAAGATTTTCAAAATGACTCAAGTTGAAATGATATGACGTAAAAAGGCTTCTGGGGAGTGAGAGATAAGCTTTTGATGGTGTTTGGCCAGGTAATCTAGCAATAATTGGATTCTGTCAAAGGATAGAAAAGAATCAATACTCTCTTCCTTCCCTCGAGGTGTTCACAGTTTAACAGGGCTTATGGATTGTACAGATTATTACAAATATTGCATTTTCAGTAGCACTCATCTCTGGTGGGGAGGTAGTTTCAGATCAGTCTTGACGGTAAATGACGTGGGTCTTAAAGATAATAGAAATTTACACAGTAGAAATGGAGAGGGTCAGTGTTCTGGTCATAGAAAGGGGGATAATGAAAGACATGGTTGTATTTAAAACATTAAAATAACATGGCATGTTCAGCAAATAATGATAAATCTGATTTTGTTGGGCATTTGTGTATTTTTATAAAAAGAATATGGATAGATGCAACTAGAAAGATTGGGATTAGACTGTAGATAACCTTTTAGATCAAACTAAGGAATCAAGACTCTATAGTTACTCTGCCTTATTTTAGTCTCCTTCTAAGAACTGGTCTTGCTTTGACTTATAGCAGGTACCCAGTGTATATTATGACCAGTAGTAGTGCTTATCATATGACAGATACTGTCTTAAATTAGCATTATGATTGTGCTTGACATCCTGTTTAGTCCTTCAGTCTGGATTCTAGTACCTTTATTCATAAGCATTAACTAAATGATCTATGAGAATATACAGATCTAGAAACACAAAAGTTCAGTTCCACCAGCCTCTTCAATCATTATTCTTAGATTCTGTCACCACTAGGATTTTCTGAATGGGCATTCTGTTAACAGCACTTCACTGAATCTCATCTGGGCTTGATGCCTTCTAAGCAGCATAGTATAACAAACAGTCATTGACACCAGACAAGCATTGATATTGTTTTCCTTTTACTTGCTAGCAGTGGTAAGGAACTTAAATGCCAAGTCCTATTTTCTTTATTTGTAAAACTGGTATAATGATGCCTACTTCATATCAGTGTAATAGCTATTAGCAGCTAAATGAATGTTAACTTTCAAGGCTATCACCCAGTTTTATGGACACTGTACCATGGCCTTCTTGGTTGGATACCTCTCAGATGGTACAGCCACCATGTGCCCTAGCTCAGTACTCATTCCACCTCTCTCAGCAGGTCAGCTTTGTACCATACTATACTCAGCACCTATTGGTTTCCTTCCCAACTCTCAACAGCTTCCCTTTGTTTGAAACCTTGTCATCTTCCCAAGGAGTGAGCTACAAATAAATCTATGCAATGTGAGTTATACCTCTGGGCACAACTGCTGAGACCAAGTATAAGAAGCTAGCAAAATGGATTCTTGTGAATTTTTAATTTAATCTAAAATTTACTCTAAAACACATGGATCAGTGATGTGAAAATTTAGGAGTAGCCTGTGACCATATTTTATGTATAGTATCTTCAAAAGCAGAAATGATATGCCTATAGCTAGAATTAAATATATGTGTTATATATATTTTATATATATATATATGCAGGCATGGAGAAAGGAATGGAAAGAAGGTTTGGTAAGTCTAATGGCCATTTCAGTATCTAACTTTAATTCTTAAAGCTTAGCTGTATTTTTGCACCTTGAGATTCATGATTCACCCACTATCCTCCCAGTCAATCTCCCTCTTTTAGCTTAACACCACCACACATTTGTTATTTGCAACATAAAACTACCTTGATGATATTGGTATGTATATATTTCTTCTCAGGGATTCAAACTAAATCTCTGCTTTTTTTTTTTTTTAAGATTTTATTTATTTATTTGAAAGAGGGAGAGAGATCACAAGTAGGCAGAGAGGCAGGCAGAGAGAGAGGGGGAAGCAGGCTCCCCACTGAGCAGAGAGCCCGATGCGGGGCTGATCCCAGGACCCTGAGATCATGACCTGAGCCGAAGGCAGAGGCTTTAACCCACTGAGGCACCCAGGCGCCCCATAAATCTCTGCTTTTTTATACAGAGTCCTATATTCAAGACACAGAGTTTCACATAAATTAATACTAATACTCATTTTTTAAAAGATTTTATTTATTTATTTGACAGAGATCATAAGCAGGCAGAGAGGCAGGCAGAGAGAGGAGGAAGCAGGCTCTCCGCTGAGCAGAGAGCCCTATGCGGGGCTCGATCCCAGGACTCTGAGATCCTGACCCGAGCCGAAGGTGGAGGCTTAACCCACTGGGCCACCCAGACGCCCCTCATTTATTTTTTAAGTTCTCGTTTTCCCAAATGACTAATACTCATTTAAAATAGCATTATTTTTCATACAAATGCTCATTATTCCTCTAATTCCAAACATTGATTGCTTTGTGTACATCAAAGTCAATGATTATAATTGAATAGTCATAGACTCAGTTAAAAAATTTTTTTTTAGCCATGGGACCTTAAAAACCTATTCATGTTTTAATTAGTTGAATCATTTCCTTCAATTAGTAGGAATAATATTATTTAAGAGGAAATTCTAGTATATCCACATTTCTGAGACATTGTGTTCTCAAAAAAATTTCTGAATGTGACTTTTTTTTGCTTTGAATTCTGACCTTGAGAGTTATGGCAAGGCTAATAATAGTGCAAGCCATAATTGCTATGCTTAGATGACCCTTTAAGAAAGATACTGACAATATTTTATCTCTACTATCTGGCTTCAGCACAGAAGCACTAGGATTCAAAATGTGGTATTGTGAAAAGGCTACCCTTTCAGCATCATCCCACTCCTTTATTCCAACACACAAAAATTTTAAAAGTAAGGCAAAGAACAATAATATTTTGAAGTATAGACTAAATGTCAGACTGTATTCACCGTTTGTTTTTTAAAAGAAACAGATAATACTTTATAACTACATCATCCCAGACCTATTGGATCGCTGTTGTAGATCCCTCTTGATTTTTCTGGATTTTGGTCTTTATCATCTGTCAACTTAATTCTGGCAATTTTGTATCCTACTGTGTGGACTTCAATTGCTGACAGATCTATAAAACCGCAATGTCATTAAGCAGCAAGGGAAACCATTTCTTTGTGATGGCCAACAGAGGGGAAGAAAAGAGCAAACCTGAGCTATTGCATCTGTTGAGAGGAATGGGCTTTACATTACACATACACTGGGAGACCCTTCCCCACCCTTGATAAATTAATTTGATGATTACAGCTCTTCTTCCTTTCAAGAACACAACAACACATTTCCAAGTGTCTTATGGAAAAGATTTGTCTCTTTTGTATTTTATCTCAGTTTAAGTTCTCAAAGAAAAGGTCATTTTGTTTTAATAAAATATTAACACTTTGTAAAACAGATGCTTTTTAGAGTGACAAATCATGAAAAGTTGTTGCTTAATCTGAGTAACTGCTTTCTTAATTGAAACTGTAAGAGTAGGGTAGATGGATATTTGCATTTGTTTCCTCAAATAGTTAAATAGGGATGGAAGGTAGGAGTAAAGGAACAGGAATAATAAGAATGTGATTGAATCAGTTATTTTATGATCAGCATGTTAAGGAATAACTGTGGTGTGGAGAATGATGGCTAGGCATGTCATAGAACATAAGTCACAAAAGTGAATGGGTCATGAAGTATGGCCCAGATAGAGAAGAGTGAGCAAAAGTGGGGAATCAGAATGTCATAGGGTGTCTTAGTCTACTTGGGCTATTATAACAAAATGCTATAGACTGTGTAGTTCATAAACAGCAAAAACTTATTTCTCACATTTCTGGAGGCTGGAAGTCCAAGATAGGCGTGCCAGCATGGTTAGATGAGGGCCCTCTTCCAGATCCTGGTGTCCTTATATCTTCACATGGTAGAAGGGGCTAGAGATCTCTCTGAAGCCTCTTAGGGCATAAGGCCCTAATGTCACTTTATAGTGCCTTTTATAAGGCACTAAAGCCATGAGAGTGGAGCCCCCATGACTTAAGCACCTCCCAAAAATTCTACCTACTAATGCCATTACCTTTGGAGGTTAGAATTTCAACATAGGAATTTTTGAGGAACACAGAAATTCGTACCATAGCATGGGATATATTGCAGAATAGCAAGTAAGACTACTTAGTTTGTGTTTAAGGCATAAAAAGAGAGCTGCTGATCTGAGGGAGGAGTTACCCACCAGCACACAAGAATAGATTAGAGAGAACACTGATTACATATGATGTGTCTAATATGCTGCATGTCAGATGCAAAGTCATAGACTCATGTGTGCAGGAAACTAGCTTATGGATGCTCCTGGAATATCAGTATAGTCAGGAATTTTTGAATGTCCCCATTGCATTTTTCCATTTAAACAACTTCCCAGGGGAGACCTTGAATCAATATTGTGTTCTTCCTTGGATTCAAATATGCCTGGGCACAACTGAAGACTTGTGAAGCAAACCCACAGGGTCTACTTGCAGGATAGACTGAATCACCTTCTGGGAAAGATATTATCAGGCTGTCTAGTCTTCCCAGTACCGTTTATTGAAGAGACTATATTTTATTTAATGTATATTCTTGCCTTCTTTGTTGTAGATCAATTAACCACGTAAGTGTCAGTTTATTTCTGGGCTCCCTATTATGTTCCATTGATGTGTGTGTGTGTGTGTGTGTGTGTGTGTGTGTGTGTGTGTGTGTTCTTGTGCCAGTACAATACTGTTTTGATTACCATAGATTTGGAGTATAGTTTGAAATGCAGGATTACTTCACCTTTGGTCTTTTTCAAATTGCTTTGGCTATTTTGGGTCTTTTGTGGTTCCATACCAATTTTAGGATTATTTGGTCTAGTTCTATGAAAAATGCAATCAGTGGTCTGATAGAAATTGCAGTGAATCTGTAGATTTCTTTGGATAATAGAGACATTTTAATAATATTACATCATTCATTTATTTGTATCTTCAATTTCTTTCATCAATGTCTTATAGGTTTCAGAGTACAGATTTTTCACTTCCTTGGTTAAATTTATTCCCAAGTATTTTATTATTTTGATGCAATTGTAAGTGGGATGGTTTTCTCAATTTCCTTCTGATGGTTATTAGTTTATAGAAACACAACATAATTCTCCATATTAACTTTGTGTCCTACAATTTTACTGAAATAATAATTCTAATAGTTTTTTCATGGAGTCTATAGATTTTTCTGTACATAGTATAATGTTATCTGCAAATGGGGACAGTTTTACTTCTTCCTTACAAATTTGGATGCCTTTTATTTTTTGTCTGATTGCTGTGGCTAGGACTTCCAGTACCATGTTAAATAAAGGTGGTGTGAGTGAGCATCCTTGTCTTGTCGATCTTAGAGAAAAATCTGTTCAGTGTCAGCTGTGGGTTTGTCACATATGGCCTTTGACATATGTTGAGATATATTTCCTCTTATATGCACTTTGTTGAGAATTTTTATTGTAATTGGATGTTAAATTTTGTCAATGGTTTTTTTGCATCTATTGAGATGTTCATATAATTTTTACCCTTCATTTTGTAAATGTGCTGTATGACTGATTTGTGAATGCTGAACAGTCCTTGGAATAAATCCCATACATAAAAGGATTGTATGATCCTTTTAATGTATTAAATTCAGTTTGCTAATAATTAGGTGAGGATTTTTACATGTATGTTCATCAGGGATATTGGCCTATAATTTTTTTTTTTAGTAGTATCTTTGAGTTTGGTAACAGGGTAATGCTGGTCTTATAATGCATTTGATGAAAGTGTTCCTCTTCAATTTTGGGGGGGAATAGTTTGAAAAGAATAGGTATGAAGTCTCCTTTAAGTGTTTAGTAGAATTCAGCTGTGAAGCCATTGGGTCCTGGAATTTTATTTATTGGAAGAGTTTTGATTACTGATTAAATTTTATTACTGTTAATTGATCTATTCAGATATTCTATTCCTTTCTGTTTTAGTCTTAACAGACTATACATTTCTAGAAATTTATCCTTTTTTTCCTAGGTAAATTTGTTGGCAGATCATTTTTCATAGTAATCTCATAATCCTTTGTATTTCTGTGGTGTCAGTTGTAACTTCTTTCATTTCTGTTTTGTTTTATGGGTCCTTTCTCTTTTTCTTGAGTCTAGCTAAAGGTTTATTAATTTTTTTTATCTTTTCTGAGAAGCAGCTTTTAGAATAAAAAAATAGAAAAGACCAATGAAACTACTTTATTTATTCTCTGATCTTTATAATTTCTTTCCTTCTATCAACTTTCAATTTGTTATTTTTCTAGTTTCTTGTTAGATTTTATATTTGATATTTTTGTTTCTTAAGGTAGGCTTGTATCACCATAAATACCCCCTCTTAAAAACTGCTTTTGGCATGTTGTATTTGTTTTCATTTGTCTCCACGTATTTTTTTTATTTTGTCATTGACTCATTTGTTGTTTAGTGGCATGTTGTTTAGCATCCATGTGTTTGTTTTCCAGTTTTCTTTCTTGTAATCTAGTTTCATTTCCATTGTGGTCAGAAAAGATGTTTGATGTGATTTTAATATTCTTGACTTTATTGAGACTTGTTTTGTGGTCCTTTTTATTTGGGGAACTTTCTTTTACCTCTCCTTTTATTCTGAATATTTTGCTAGGTAGAGTATTCTTGGTTGTACTCTATTTTTTTTCTTTTCAGCACTTTGATTATCTGAAAATGCTACATGAATTTGCTTTGAAATCAGAGCAAAATATTTATGTTTTTAGTGTATATTTAAAATACAATAGACTTCTGAAAAATTTTATAACTGCATAGAGTGACTCAGTTTGTGTTCTGGGGTAGCTTAGTTGTAACTGAATAGATTTAAGATCTCTTTCAAATGTTTGGGAATGTTGCATTATTATTTTAAACAAATATTTGCAACTGGCTACTAGTCAAAGTTAAAAGTGTATTAGTTGAAATTTAAATATTAAAATACTGTGTTCATTGAATTTCTCATTGTTCGCTTTGGAAAATGTTTGCAATAGACATATAAGCAAATTTAAAAAAAAAAAAGCACTTTGAATATATTGGCCACTCTCTTGTAGTCTACAAAGTTTCTGCTGAAAATGAGCTGATTATCTTATGGGTGTTCCCTTGTAGGTAGTTAGTTGCTTCTCACTTGTTTTTAATATTATCTTATTAATTTGACATTTAAATTGTGTGTCTTGGTGTGGACATCCTGGGACTCATCTTGTTTAGGGCTCTTTCTGCTTTGTGGACAGGGATGTCTGGTTTTTTTTTTTTCCATGTTAGGAACGTTTTCAGCTATTGTTTATTCAAATAAGTTCTCTACCCCTTTATCTCTCTTTTCTTTCTGGGACCCCTATAATACAATGTTAGTATGCTTGATGATGTCCCTAAGGTCCATTCAACTATTCTCATTTTTTAAAATACTTTTTCCTTTTTACTGTTCACCCTGGGTGATTTTAATTACCCTGCCTCTAGATTGCTGATCCATTTTTCTGCATCATCTTATCTGCTGTTAATTCCTTCTAGTGTATTTTTTCATTTCAATTATTGTATTCTACAACTCTCACTGGTTCTTTTTTAATATTTTGTCTCTCTTTGTTGAAGTTTTCACTGTGTTCATTTATTTTTCTCCAGACTTGGTGAGTATCTTTATGACCATTAGGTTGAACTTCTCCATCAGGCTGATTATTCATCTCCATTTTGTTTAGTTCCTTTCCTGAAGTTTTTTTTTTTTTTTTTTTGAATGTTGTTCTTTTGTTTAGAACATATTTCTCTGTCTCCTCATTTTGGCTTATTCTCTGTATTTGTTTCTAGGTATTAAGTAGATCTGCTATGTCTCCATCTTGGTAGTAGCCTTATATAGAAAGTATCCTGTGATGTCCAAAAGCACATTCCCCTATGGTCACGAGAACCAAGCAGTTCAGGGGTATCCCCTATGTGGGTGGCATGCACCCTTCTCTTGTGGCTGGCTGTGGCTGCTGTGTTTGTGTTGGTGGTGGGACTGGCTGCAATGCCTGGTCATGACTGCAGCAGGTATATATGCTTGGGGTTATTTCTGGGATATCAGTTATGTGTCAGTGTTCTATTTGTTTTTATGCCAGTACAATACTGTTTTGATGACTTTAGCTTTATAGTATAGCTTGGAAACAGGAAGTGTGATAACTCCTGCTTTGTTGTTCTTAGTATTTCCTTGGCTATTTGGTGTTTCTTGCAGATCCATATAAAATTTAGGAGTGTTTTTTCCTACTTATGTAAAAAATATCCATTGGAATCATGATAGGGATTGCATTGAATCTATAGATGGCTTTGGTAGTATTGACATTTTAAAAATATTAATTCTTTAATCCATGGACACGGGAGATATTTCCATTTATTTATGTTATCTTCAGATTCTTTCCTAAATGTCTTGTGGTTTTCAGCATAAGAAAATATTTAAGAAGGGGAAAGATCTCTAAGCATTTTATTGTTTTGGGGGTGTGTCATAAATGGGATTGATTTTTTTTTAAAGAAATTTTGTTGAATGTAATGAAAATGTGAAAAAAGTGACTCCTTTTGCCTATTTTCAGCAAACCTAATGTTAAAAAATATAATAATCACTCAGTTCACAAAAAAAGATATTTCGTTGATAGGGCATGGAAATGTTACCGATTTTTATATCCTACAATTTTACTCTATTTGTTAGATCTCGTAGTGTTTTGATTGAGTCTTTAAGATTGTCTATATATAAAATCATGTTCTCTACAAATAGAGAAAATTTTACTTCTTTCTTTCCTATTCTGATGCATTTTATTTGTTGCTTGATTGCTCTAGCTAGGGTTTCCAGTACTGTGTTGAGTAGGAATAGTGGGAGTGAGCACCATTGTCTTATTCCTGATCTTAGAGAAGAAACTTTTATTGACTCACCATTGACTGATGTTAGCAGCAGACCTCTTATACATGACCTTTATTATGTTGAGATATGTTCTTCTATGCCTAAATCGTGGAGTTTCTATCATGAATGGATGTTGAACTTTGTTATATGTTCTGTGTCTTATGAGATAATTGTGATTCTTTCATTCTGTTAATGTGATGTATCACCTTGACTGATTTGTGTATATTGAACCATTCATGCATCTCAAGGATAAATCCCACTTGATCATGGTGAATGAAACTTGTAATGTGCTGCTGAATACAGTTTGCTAGTATCTTGAGAACTTTTTCATCTATATTCATCAGGGATATTGGCTTGTACTTTTCTAGTATTTTTTTCTTAGTTTTCATATCAGAATAACACTGGCCTTGTAAAATGACTTTCAGAATTTTCCCTCCTCTTTGATTTTTGGGAAGAAATTGTGAAGGATTGGAGTTAATACTAATTTAAATGTTTGGTGAAGTTCACGAATGAGGCCATCTGGTCCAGACATTTCTTCATTTGGAGATTTTAGATTACTGATTCAATTTTCTTACTAGTAATTGATCTATTCAGATTTTCTATTTATTCCTTTTTTTTTATTCCAAATATTTTCATTTTATTTTTTTCTTTTTCACCAAATACTTTTATTTTTTCAGTGTTACAAAAGTGTTTATGCACCACACCCAGTGCTCCATGCAATACGTGCCCTCTTCAATACCCACCACCAGGTTTACCCAGTCCTCCACCCACTCCCCTCCAAAACCCTCAGTTTGTTGCTCAGAGTCCACATTCTCTCATAGTTCATCTCTCCTCCGATTTCCCCCCATTCACCCTTCCTTTCCTTCTCACAACGCCCTCCATGTTTTTCCTTATGCTCCACACATAAGTGAGACCATCAGATAATTGACTCTCTCTGCTTGACTTATTTCACTCCGCATAATCTCTTCCAGTCCTGTCTATGTTGATACAAAAGTTGAGTATTCCTCCTTTCTGATGGAGGCATAATATTCCATTATATATATGTATCTTCTTTATCCATTCATTTGTTGAAGAGCATCTTGGTTTTTTCCACAGTTTGGTGATTGCTGCTATGAACATTGGGGTACATGTGGCCCTTCTTTGTACTGCATCTGCTTCTTTGGGGTAAATACCCAGTAGTACAATTACAGGGTCATTGGTTTCTTTTTATTCCTGATTCAGTCTTGGCGAGCAGTGTATTTTTTAATGTCCATTTCCTTTATGATTTTGGAAGTTTTCAAGTATTATTTCTTCAAATACATTTTCTGTCCCCTTCTCTCTCTCCCTTCTGGGATTCCTATAATGTGAATGTTATTATGCTTGATGGTGTTGCTTAGTTATCTTAACATATACTCTTTTTTTAAAAAAATATTTTATTTATTTATTTTGACAGAGAGAGAGAGAGAGATCACAAGTAGGCAGAGAGGCAGGCAGAGAGAGAGGGGGAAGCAGGCTCCCTGCTGAGCAGAGAGCCTGATGTGGGGCTCGATCTCAGGACCCTGAGATCATTACCTGAGCCAAAGGCAGAGGCTTTAACCCACTGAGCCACCCAGGCGCCCCAACATATTCTTATTTTTACTTTTTCTTTTTGTTCTTCAGCTTAGTTGCTTTCCATTACCTTATCTTCCTAATTGCTGATCCATTCTTCTGCATCCTCTAATATGCTGTTCATTCCCTTTAGGGTATTTTTTATTTCAGTTAATGAATTAGTTATCTCTGGTTCTTTTTTATATTTTTATTTCTTTGCTGAAGTTCTCAGAGTTCGTCTCCTCTTTTCTCCAGTCCAGTGAGTCTTTATGACCCTTACTTTGAACCCTTTACCAGGCATATTGCTTATTTTAGTTTCATTTAGTTCCTTTGCTGTGATTGTGTCATTTGGGATATATTCCTCAGTCTCATTTTGTCTAACGTTGTGTTTCTTTTTATAGGGAGGTCAGTTATATCTCCTGGTCATGAAAGTAGTAGTCTTGTGTCAAAGAGGTTCTCTGGTACCCTGTAGCATAATCTCCCTGGTCACCAACACCAGGCCCTCCAGGGGTGTCTCCAATCTGGGCTGTGTGCACCCTACTATTGTGACTGAGTTGTGTTTGCTTTTAGTCCAACTACCTGCAATTATCAGCTTTGTCTGCTGTGAGCACACTGGGAAGTATTTGATCCTTGTGCTATTGAGAGGCCTGTCCAAGGCTACCCCAGGTTCATAGGTGGGTTGAGTTGGCAGTCATACTAAATGTCTGCACTTCGCCTCCCTGTACAGCCAACAGAGGCTCTGTTGCTGGAATTATGGGTGCACTCATGTGTGGGGTTATTTCCCCTTCTCCCCAGGGCAGGCATGCCTTTGGAGTGATCCAGTCCTTGCCTGGGCTGCTTGCAGAGTTTGGTGGGACAGGAACTGCTTTGGAGAAATGCCTGCCCTGTCCAGGCAGGCTGGTTGAATGGGGTGTGTCCCCAGGGGAACACGGAGCAGGGCATGTGGTGCCAGCAGGTTAGGTACAGCATGTTAGTGCTGCTTCCTGAAAGTGTCCTGCTATCTAGACTGGGAGAGGGGAAGAGAAATTGTAACTGCCATTGCTTTTGTTTCTGGAGAAATCTGAAAATCTCTGCCCCGTCCCAGAGCACATTTTGAGACTAGTAAATATTTCACATATATCCCAGGTGCTTTTCAAACTGTTGCTTCAGTGCTGTATCTTTGGCCAAGTTACTTATTAATTATGCTGACTTTTAAGGGTAGGGGATCAGTTTCCTATTGCCCTCTGACTCTCCCAGAGTTCGGCCTCACTGGTTTTCAAGGCCAGATGTTATCAGAAATTGTCCTCCCAGTGTGAGTTCCCCATGCCTGTGGTACCAGGGGTGGGGTCTGATCCTCTTGCTTTTCTGTGCTTGTGCTGTCCCTCCCATTTGTGGTTAGTCTCACTGGGGTTTTGGTTCCCAAACTTGTCCTTTTTGATGAGACTTCCTCTGTAAAATTTACTGTGGAAGGTCTGTTATGCCAGTCTTAAGATTGTTTTCAGAGTTAGTTGCAGAGATGTAGCTGTCATCTCAGTGTGTCTATGGAACAAGGTGAGCTCAGGATCCTTCTACTCTGCCATTTTCCCTGAATCTTAAGTTGACAGCTATTTTCTTTCAATATTTTGAATATGCCACCACATTCCCTGAAGATTTCCTGTTGAGAGATCCATCCATAGTTTTATGAGAGTCCCTTTATATGTAACCTCTCTTTTCTCTTGCTGCTCTTAAAATTCTTTGACTTTTGACAATTATTATGTGTCTTGGTATAGCCCTATTAGGGTTTAACTTATTTGTGGTCTTTTGGGCCTCATACATCTGGATGTCCATTTCTTTCTCCAGGTTGGGAAGTTTTCAGTCATTATTGCTTTAAATATACTTTCTGTTCCTCCCTTTTTCTTCTCCTTCTGGATTTCCTAAAATGCAAATATTATTTCCTTTTGTGTGTCCCATACTTCTGTAGATTTTATTCACTCCTTTCCATTCTGTTTGTTCCTTAGTAATTTCCAGTGTCCTATCCACCAGTTCACTGATTCATTCTTCTGCATGACTCAGTCTACTTTTGAAACTCTATTGAATTCTTCAGTATAGTTATTGTAGTTTTCAACTCTAAGATTTCTGTTTGGGTTTTTTCTTCTTTTTTTTCCTTTGGTGGTTTCCATTCGTTATCAAACTTGTCTTGTTCATGCATTGCTTTCCTACTTTCCTTTAGTTCTGATTTTTTTGACGATTCACAAATCTCCATTTCATTAGTCATTTCTTGAGCTTTATTAGTTTCCTTTGGTGATGTCATGATTTTTTTCATAATCCTTGATTCCTCATAATGGTATCTGTATATTTGAGTAATGGCAGGGACAGTTCTTCACCAGTAAGCTCAGTAGGTTTCTGGGTATGTCTGCAGACATACTTTATTTTATTAGGCTTCACATATAATTGCAAATTAAAAGTTGTGGCACCTGTGTTGAGCAAATTTATCGGCAGTTTTCCAATAGCATTTCCTCACTTTGTGTCTTTGTGTCACAGTTTGGTGATTCTTATAATAAACAGTTTGAAATATTGTATTTGTTGTGATCATTGATTACAATTCACTGATAGCTCAGTGAACATTTTTAGTAATATTTTAAGGTGTTACTTTTTAGACATAATGCTATTGCATACTGAATAGACTTTTATATACATTAGAAAACAAAAAAAATTCATTCCACTCGCTTTATTGCAATATTCACTTTGTTGCAGTGGTCTGGAATTAAACTTGCATTATCTCCAAGGTTTGCTTGTAAGGGTTTGGGGCAGGTGGAACCTGCTATTTTGGTCTATTTTGGGGTGGAGCAACTCTTTAGGCTCAGAGGATGGAGTATATGCCACCGGATGAGAACTATTGGGTAGGACTGCTGGTTTAGTTCCGTACACACTTGAGACTATAGGCTGGGCTCTGCGGTTGTGTAAATTTTCTGGTGAGGCTTACTAAATGATTGGGACTTGGTGTTATATTCAGAAGAAGATAGTGCCATGAATTAGCTTCCCTGCCCTGACAGGGCAACAGGCCAGGGCCCATATGGCTTGTTGTTTGAGAGTCCAAATCAGGTCTGTGTGTATTAAACTTCCTACTCAGGATAGACCACCCATTTTATTCTGCAGCTGGGAGGAAATCATGGGCTAGTCTCTCTGCTCAAGTGCTACCGTACTGTACTGTAGAGCTGTTGAATATGCCTCACAGCTTCCCATGTGGTCTGGTTTGATTTCTTGGTTGGAGAGCCTCAAGGCTATATTCAGCTATGAGTAAACCACAAATTAGATTCCTGGCCCAGTCACAGTGGGAGAAGCAGCTCTAGAACTCAAAGTTCTTTGTTTTACTCAAGCTGACCCATAGTCCAAGTTCCCTGGCCAAACAGAACCACTGGCTTGGCTCTACAAACTTGACTCTGTCCTCCACTGGCCCACACAGCTTTCAGTTTTTCGCCAGCCCTTCTGGGTAGATGGGACTGGAAGACATTCTCCAGAGTGAGTGGGGATCTGTGTCATCATTACTGCCCGAGGGGGACGGACTGTTCCAGGCTACTCTCAATTTCTCAACCAGGCTATCTGCTTAGGAGCTACCCTAAGCCTGGGCTATGAATTAATCCCCCTGCCTCTGTATAGTGGGGGGAAGCTTCCATGCCTAGCACTTTCTTTGGTCTAGGGGCAGTCAGATTCTAGTTGTCACCAGGCCTTCTGGTCAGATCGGGCACGGGGGCATTCTCTACAACTGGTTTGGCTATGACTCAGCACCTTGTCTGAGTGTGGGTATACCAGGCTCTAGTGATAGCAAAACTATATTTGAAGATCTGAATAAGGCAGATGTGCACCCTGCCAAGTTCCCTGGTCAGAGTGTATCCCTGATTTGGTTCTACAGATGAGCAAAGCTGCTGGCTGGGATTACTATGTGGGCATTATATGTATGAATTTGGTCTGTCAAGATCCATGCACAGGTTGTTGCAAGCCCTCCCCCCCTTCTCTATTACTGTGGGATACCCAGTGGCTGGGCCTCCCACTCCTTGTGTATGAGATCAGAGAAGAGACTCTCACAAAGCTGGGGAGGTCTGGTTTTCAGACTGTAATAACAGACTCAGGGGAGACCTCTCCACATGGTGCTGTGCTGTCCTGAGGGAGGGACAATGTGGTCAGTATGTAGCCATTTCTCTTACCCTTCTGATGAAGTCTGTCTTGGTCTCTGTGATACAAGGGTATGCTTTAGCCTCACCCCCATGTTCTAGGAGTCTCTCATGGTGTCCTGTTGTTGAGTAGATATTGGTTGTCCTTTTCATGGGAAGAGTAAAGTCAGTAATAACCCATTGTGCCATCTTAATGTCATTCCTCTGTATTATATTTTATTTTTTATTTATTTATTTTTTTTACTTTCAGGATATTTAATGTAATCCCAATCATAAGCACAAAGAAAACAGCTATAGAATGTACATGCACAAAACTAAAACACTACAAAAAATCAAACACAAACCACCATATTACAGAGAATAAGAAGTTACAAAGAATAAAAAGGTGGCAAAAGCTTTTTTTTTTTTTTTGGCAAAAGCTTCTTTTTTTTTTTTAGCCCAAAAACCTTCAGAGAGCGAGAGACTGAGAAACCGGTTTCCACAGAGCTCTGTATTATATTTTAATTATGGACTGATGGGAAAAGGAACATAGATTAAATATTTGAACTAGGTGAGAGCCAAATTGCTATGTCACACAGTCTAAATGAAAATTTCACAGTGGTTTGGAAAAAAGTAGTAAAAAATCAAATCACTACAAGAGATGAAGTGATATAGGCTTGTTAAATACTCAGAAAAAGTTAGTCATTACTACATTCACATTTAGAGGAGTGATCTCTTTTTTGGAATGCCTCACCCTTCATATGAAATTAATACTGTGAATTTGAATTTTATTGCCTATACAAATGTTTTAAATTTGTAAATATGTTTCAATTTTATAGGTGTATAAGGCCTATGAGGATCAGTAGTTTATTTTTAGCATTATGATTGTACATATTTAACTAGCCATTCAAGTAAAAATAAGTCAACACCTGGGGAAATGTTTACCTTTCAGTGGGATTCACACTGGGGAAAACCAAAAATACCTCTCTTCTGAGAAACACATGGTTTGGAGTATTTCAGAACCACCTAAGGCAAGGATGATGACTTGGCATCATTGAATCCAGAATAACACTAGATAAAG
The DNA here is from genome assembly GCA_028533885.1 of Nasua narica. NCBI lineage: Eukaryota > Metazoa > Chordata > Mammalia > Carnivora > Procyonidae > Nasua > Nasua narica. Next base: position 96,923,162 of record CM052801.1, on the reverse strand, counting down.
TGCTTCCTTCATTACAGCTGCAGAATTAGGTGGCACAAAGTTTAAGAGATGTGAGTGAAAAATGCCAACTATTTATAAGATTGAAGTGAAGAATTCCTATTACACCAATCTTTAATTTTTAAAAAATTCTTCCTTGAAACATATTCAGCTATAATAATGTAACAATATCTGTGATAACCTGTACTATATGCTGTCAAATTTAAGAAATAGAAGCATTATTTTGTATATGACAAAAATGAGGCTCAGAGGGATTAAGTTGTTCAGGGTCACATAGGAAGAAGTGTGGTGACAACTGTGAAGTCTTTTCAATGACCACATCATCTCCTTCTGATCATATGCTTTCTTCTATCCTAAAATTTACTTAGAATAGACAAATTGAACTTTGTTCAGGGTCATTTATGTATAGCAAAACATAGAATCAATCTCTCCTTTAATGAGATACCACTGACCTACCACAGGACTTGAGCTTTGACTCTTTTTAGCTTCTCAAATAGTTTCACATTTATCTTGCTTTTTAAGATTAATAGTACATATTTCTAACACTACAAGGACATTTAAAATATACCCTTTCTAAATAAATAAATAAGATATACCTTTTCTTACTTTAAGTGGGCAGAATAAACTGAATTTTAGTTGTTACAAAGAAAATTGCAACAATAGAACAGCAGGGATATTGAGAATTCAAGCTAAAATATTTTATTCAAATCAGCCTTCTTATAACAGCTCAGCTTTCTTTTGTATCTAGGGGCCTTTTAAAAAAGGGCTTATTTGAGTAGTAAAATACTGAACTTTTTCCAAGAAAGTAATGAAAGTTTGTAAAGGCGAGGCACCCGGGTGGCTCAGTGGGTTAAAGCCTCTGCATTCATCTCAGGTCATGGTCTCAGGGTCCTGGGATGGAGTCCCACATCGGGCTCCCTGCTCCGCAGGAAGCCTGCTTCTCCCTCTCCCTCTGCCTGCCACTCCCCCTGCTTGTGCTCTCTCTCTCTGTCAAATAAATAAATAAAATCTTTAAAAAAAGAGTTTGTAAAGGTAGTCAAACAAGTTTTATAATGTACTTGCCCTTTTTTCCTTAGTCATTGATTGACAAGTTTAATTGGAAATTGCAACATTTTGCTTACAGTTTTAAAGTAGTCAACTTTTTTTTTAAGATTTTATGTATTTATTTGACAGAGAGAGTGAGAGATCACAAGCAGGCAGAGAGGCAGGCAGAGAGAGAGGGGGACGCAGGCTCCCCACTGAGCAAAGAGCCCGATGCGGGGCTCGATCCCAGGACCCCAAGATCATGACCTGAGCCAAAGGCAGAGGCTTAACCCACTGAGCCACCCAGGCGCCCCTAAAGTAGTCAACTTTTATAAGGTAAACTGTCATGACTGAATAAGATGAAAGAAGGAAAGGCAAATACTTTCTGGAGAAGACAAGGCTAAAAATAATTTTTAAAAACAAAATACTTAAAATGTTGTTATTGAAATAAATGTTTGAAAACCTAATCAAAAATTTTCTTCCTCCAATTACATTTTAATTGATACCCTTCATCTTAGGCCTATTTTAGTTTAGTGCATGAAAAAACAAAATGATAATTTTTTAACAGTTAAAGAATTTTTATGTCATTTACTTCCATTACTTACATTGTAAAGATGTGAATGTCTTATACCATGAAGGATGCATTGTTACCCTTCATAATATAAAATATATGAAGCATGTTACAAAGATTTTCTGAAACAAATAGAATTGAAATGAATAGAAGCTTTTGTAATACATATTTCTCTACATTTGAAAAGAAAACATATTGAATGGATTTTTAATACATTTCTTTTTAATAATACTCTCTTCCTGTACTGACTCCACTTAATTAAAATAATCTTTTAAAAGGGAAAACAAAGACAGGTATCCATTTTTTCCAAAATTAAATACTTTCAAAAATATCTCTGACACTGCTCAATGAAGTTATAAATCCTGTAGGGAAATGAACAAACCAGGTTGTTACTAATTTCAGTCATTTTAGTGAAGTCATAAATTTTAAACTATGGAACTTGAAATGCAACACTTTATAAATCACTTCGTGGAACCTTCTGAAAAGCTGAATACAACTGCACTGTGTCATAAGATAATTAACTGCATTTTACACTTTTAATATTAATGGGGAGTTAACAGCCTCCCTTCTACTCTTACCTCCCTTCCAGTATGGGTGGAAAAATTACATTCATCAGGAAAGTGTGAGAATGCTTAATTGGCACAAACTTTTGGAAGAAAATTTAAACTATTTTCTTGCAATAGTGGGGAAATTTATATATGACCACTCTTAGGTATAACTTTCTCTAACTCTTAATCCCTCTTAGTAGAAGCAGCATCTGGGAACATCTATTAAACTTAATTCAAAGTAAGGAACATCCCCCATTGTTTAAAAACTATTTCAGGTGAACTCAAGTTCATTTCCCTTCCTCCTCTTCCCCATTTCCATAGATAACATCTGGACATAGGGAAAACATATATTATTATGAAACTAGCAGGGAGGGCTATCTGGGTCAAGAGATAGCTTTCTCTGTGAATACCTACTGATTTCTGATTGAGATAGAGCTCATCTCTCCTGGTTCTTTCTTCATCTGCTATTGAAGGACAATCAGTCAATTGTCTTTGCTTACTAAGCTTCCCATCTTGGTCCTTGTCAGATGTGGCTTAGGCTCTGATACTTGTTGGTATCCTCCATCTAGACTCAGAGAACCATACTGACTTAATTCTTACATACCTTCCACTCTCTCCACAGGGTTTCATGGGATCTTCTGAGCCGCTTTTATGTCTGTTGAAAACTGGGAAAATGGAGGAGGGGAACTTCTCAGACTCTTATGAAATACATGTTATCAACATTCCTACTCTATTACAGCCACTCTACCTGATTATTGAGAAACTGTAAAGCTATTTTTCCCCAGAGTTCCTGTGGGGAAAAGATTTTTTAAAAATCATATGCTTCTAGCCTCCCCCTTTTACAATTATTACTACTACTGTCCCCTTCTATTCACCTACCTCTTCCACTTAACCATGGGGCCAGGGTTTAGGGAATGAGGGCACTGAATATTATTTCAGTGATGCACACACTATCTCCAACATATTTCATCCTTTTTGGCTCTTTTCATGTTCCTTCCAGCATTGTAAAAAAAAATTTTCCCATTCATATATAATAGGAACTTACCTTAAATTATATTCTGTCTTCTCTATGCTGTGGATTACAGTAAATATCTGTACTCAGAGCCAAGATTTGTCCTTCGTATGTAAAGGAAAGTTTTCAAAATTTGAAGCTTTCAAAAACATCATGTTAAAATAATAGTTTCCATCTGCATCCTAAAACTCAAATGTTAACCTCTAGCTGAGCAATGGCTTATTTTTCAAGGTAGTGTCTAGTATCTACCAGAAACAATGAATTCAATCAGCTCACCAGGTGAGGAACCTCAAGAATACAAGACTTTCAGAAAACACAAAATTTGAGAGGTTATATATATATATATATATATATATATATATATATATTAAATATCAAAGTTGCATTGCTAATATTTAAAAATCTATTTACAATCTTTTCCTTGATGTACTTACAAAAGTAGCTATACACCCAAGCCAAAGGTCAATTTACAAGGATGTTCACTGCAGCATTGTGATAACTAAATATTGGAATCAAGTGAAATAGACATAAATTGGTGACTTAACATGTTATATCCACAAAATGCAATAATATACAATAATTAGAATGACATAGATATAGATGTGATAGGTAAAAGTAGATCAAAGAATGTTAATTTAAAAACAATTTTAATAAAATGTGTACACAGTACACCAAACGGTTTTCCTCTGGGGATGGTATAATCAGGGATTTTTCAGTTTCTCTATCATATATTTTTAAAATGTTTGCATTTATAGGTAACAGAGTGTATCTCAAACCAATAGGAAGTATTGCACTTACTAGTGAAATACTAGTGGCATTTTTATTAAATCCAGGAAGGGAATGATAGGGTATGTCTTTCAGAATGAATTAGAATTATAATAAGATTAAAAGGTAGAATTATTAGATGGGTAGAAAATAAATAAAATTCAGTATTTATAAATGATGTATTTGCTTATAAACTAAATAGAATTAACAGACAAGCTATTGAAACTAAAAAGAGAGTTCAATAAAGAGGTTACTTATAAAACAAGAATATGAAAATCAATAGCTACTCTGTAAAATGGCACTATACAATTACAAAATAAGCCACTCAGACTGTCAACAGACTATATAAACTCTCGTAGAGGAATAAAATTAAGAGAAAATGTGAAAGTTTTAGAAAGGAATATTTTTTAAAGATTTTATTTATTTATTTGACAGAGAGATCACAAGTAGGCAGAGAGAAGGGGAAGCAGGCTCCCTGCTGAGCACAGAGCCTGATGTGAGGTTTGATCCCAGGACCCTGAGATCATGGCCTGAGCCAAAGGCAGAGGCTTAATCCACTGAGCCACCCAGGCACCCATAGAAAAGAGTATTTTGAAGAGAAATATGAATACATGAAGATAAATCCATAAAATATTCTATGTTATTAGATGAGAATTTGTTAGATTAAAAAGATGTCCATTAACTTGATGTACAATTGGATTATTTCCAAATTAATTTAAAAGTTAGGGATTTTATATAAGAAAAAATCTATAAAGCCTGGAGATTTTTTAAAAATAGATAGAGGATGCCAAAATTTCCACTTCTAGCCTTGAAATGTTAACTGATATGGGAGATAGTGGAGGAGTAGGAAATCTAAATTTTGTCTGGTCCCTGGAATTCAGCTAGTTATCAAAACATTCTGACCACCTACAAACTCAACAGGAGATTGAAGAAGAGCAGCAATTCTATGAACAGAAAAGCGACCACTTTCTGGAAGGTAGGACATGCAGAGAAGTGAATCCGAGGTGATATATGGAAAGATAGAGGGGGGGTGGAACCCTCACAGGGACATTATGGTCTCTGGACCCTCAGGGTCTCAGAAAGACTGGGGATACCTGATACCTGAGTGTGACAGAGTTCACAGGTACCAGAGCAGGAAAGCCGGCTACAGAGACGGAGCCAAGCAGTGGGCTCTCAGCCCAGGGTTGCCATAAACCATGATCCAAGACAAAGTTGGGCCACTACTCTTTGAGCAGGGACTCCACAAGTGGTAGATCCAGGGAAAACCTCCCTTTCCTACACTGGGAGGCATGGCACAGGAGCATGCTGTAAGAGTCTGCAGGGTTTGGAGACTCCAAACAGGGTAGTGTGCCAGAGGTAGTAATTCTCGGTCACAGGCTGGGTGAGCTTGGAGTGCAGCCAGAGACCAGGGAGACGGGAGTGACTGACTGCTTTTCTCTGAGGGCTCACTGAAGAGGGGTTGGGTCCCAAGCTCTCAGCTCCTCCAGGGCTGGAGATTGGTAGGCTGCCATTTTCATTCTCGTCCTCCAAAGCTGTACAGAAAGTGTTCAGGGAACAAAAGCTACTGAGCAAACCCAAGCAGATTATTTAGCCTGGCCACTGGCAAGGGCAGTGCAATTCCACCTCAGGCAAAGACATTTGAGATTCACTGCAACAAGCCTCTCCCCCAGATGATCAGCAAGAACATCCAGCCAAGACCTAGGTTAAGGATCAATGAGAACTGTAAAACTGCAGTGCTAGGGGAATACAGCACATAGAATTCATGGCATGATTCTTTAGACTTTCAAAGTTAATTTTTTTTTAATTTCATTTTTTAACTTTTTCCTCTTTCCTATTTTAAGCAATATCTTATCAATACCTTTTAAAAATCTTTCTAAATTTTCATTTTTATAGTTATATTCTGTCTCTTCATTATATTTAACCTTATTTTTATTATACATGCAAGTTTTCCTTTCTTTAAAATTTTGGGATATAGTTTCTTCTGACAAAGCAAAATATGCCCTAAATCTAGTATTTGGCTTTGTTCTAGTCTCCCGCCAGATCACATTCTTTTTTTTCTTAATTTTTTCTTTCTTTCTCCAATCAACTTATCAATTATTTATTTAAAATCTTTTAAAATTTTCATCATTATTCATATTCCACCCCTTCATCATATTTACATATATATACATATATATGCCTTTCTTTCTTTCTTTTCTTTCTTTTCTTTCTTTCTTTTCTTTCTTTCTTTCTTTGTTTCTTTTCTTTCTTTCTTTTCTTTCTTTTCTTTCTTTCTTTCTTTCTTTCTTTCTTTCTTTCTTTCTTTCTTTCTTTCTTTCTTTTAAATTTCAGGAGGCAGTTTCTTCCAACAGACCAAAACACACCCAAAATCAAGGGTGTGTCTTTGTTCTGTTCACCAGCCTGATCACTTTTTTCCCTTTCTTCCCCCCCCCCCATTTTGGGTCTCTTCTGATTTGTTTAGTGTATATTTTTATGGGGTTATTATTCCCCATTATATTCCCCATTATTACCGTGTTCTCTCATTTAGCTATTCTTTTCTGGACAAAATGACAAGGCAGAAAAACTCACCTCAAAAAAGAAAAACACAAGAGGCAGTGCTGACAGCTGGGGATCTAATCAATATGGACATTAGTAAGATGTCAGAACTAGAATGATGATTATCTAGGTGCTAACTGGGCTCAAAAAAAAAAAACTTGGAAGATACTAGAGAATAACTTTCTGGAGAAATAAAAGCTAGTATCTAACCAAATTGAAATCAAAAAAGCTATTAATGAAATGCAATAAAAAATGGAGGCTTTTACTGCTAGGATAAATGAGGCAGAGGAGAGAATTAGTGATATAGAAGGCCAAATGATGGAGAATGAAGAGGCTTAGAAAGAGTTAAACAACTACTGGATCACAAGGGGGAGAATATCATGGAAAATGTCTATGCTACCTAAAGCAATCTATACATTTAATGAAATCCCTATCAAAATACCATCAACTTTTTTCAAAGAAATGGAACAAATAATCCTAAAATTCATATGTAGCCAGAAAAGACCCTGAATAGCCAGAGGAATGGTTGAAAAAGAAAACCAAAGTTGGTGACGTCACAATTCCAGACTTCAAGCTCTCTTACAAAGCTGTAATCATCAAGACAGTATGGGACTGGCACAAAAACAGATATATAGATCAATGGAACAGAATAGAGAGCCCAGAATTGGACCGTCAACTCTATGGTCAACTAATCTTCAACAAAGCAGGAAAGAATGTCCAATGGAAAAAAAGACAGTCTCTTCAACAAAAGGTGTTGGGAAAATTAGACAGCCACATGCAGAAGAATGAAACTGGACCATTTCCCTACACCACACACCAAAATAGACTCAAAATGGATGAAAGACCTCAATGTGAGACAAGAATCCATCAAAATGCTTGAGAACATAGACAGAAACCTCTTTGAAATCCGTCGCAGCAGTTTCTTCCTAGAAATATTGCCAAAGGCAAGGGAAGCAAGGGAAAAAACAAACTATTGGGACTTCATCAAGATCAAAAGCTTTTGCACAGCAAAAGAAACAGTCAGCAACCAAAAGACAACTGACAGAATGGGAGAAGATATTCGCAAATGACATATAAGATAAAGGGCTAGTATCCAAAATCTATCAAGAACTTAAACTCAAATAATCCCAAACAACACCCAAACAACAAATAATCCAATCAAGAAATGAGCAGAAGACCTGAACAGACATTTCTTCAAAGAAGACATCAAATGGACAACAGACGTGAAAAAGTATTCAACATCACTTGGCATCAGGGAAATACAAATCAAAATCACAGTGAGATACCACCTCACACCTGTCAGAATGGCTAAAATTAACCAATCAGGAAATGACAAATGTTTCAAAGGATGCAGAGAAAGGGGAACCCTCCTACACTGTTGGTGGGAATGCAAGCTGGTGCAGCCACTCTGGAAAACAGTATGGAGGTTCCTCAAAAAGTTGAAAATAGAGCTACCTTACAACCCAGCAACTGGACTACTGGGTCTTTACCCTAAAGGTACAAATGTAGTGATCTGAAGGGGCATGTGCACCCCAATGTTTATAGCAGCAATGTCTACAATAGCCAAACTATGAAGAGAGCCTAGCTGTGTATCAACAGATGAATGGATAGAGGACATGATATATATCTACAATGGAATATTATGCAGCCATCAAAAAAACACAGAAATCTTGCCATTTACAATGACGTGGATGGAACTAGAGGGTATTATGCTAAGCAAAATAAGTCAATCAGAGTTAGACAATTATCATATGATCTCACTGATATTAGGAATTTGAGAAACAAGACAGGATCATAGGGGAAAGGAGGGAAAAATGAAACAAGACGAAACCAGAGAGGGAGACAAACCATAAGAGACTCTCAATCTCAGGAAACAAACTGAGTGTTGCTGGCTAATGCAGGAATGTGAACATCAAGAAAAGGAAATCATACAAAACGAGCGCCATAATTGGCCAGCCTATTTCCTAAATGCGTGTTCAAGGTCACAATGTAGAAGAAGGAAATCAAGCAAAGTCCTGTGGCTTTGCTGAGTTGAGGAAACAGTGATAAGAATTTGAGAAAGCCATGGTGGCTAGAATTTGTACATAGGGTATTGGAGAGGAATGAGATGCACGGAGAAACCTATAATGTGCTTCAGAAGAGACCCCTTGAGTCTATGATTAAGTATTAAACTACATGTGTTGGGTAAAAATTCATGAGGCTAGAGAAAGTAACACCAGAAAAGAGTAGGCTGAGTAATTGTGTCATGTGTTATTACCATTATAGGAATTGCCCATCAAATTTCTCCTCTGTTCCTCAGATGTTTTTATATTTGTAAAGTGAAGATGCAAATAATTGTATTTCTCTCAAAAGACTGGCAAAGTTTATTGAACACTTTTTTAAATCAGGTTCTCTGGTTGAATGCAAATTCTATGAAGGCAAGAATTCAATTTTGTTCATTTCTATATTCACTATGCCTAAAACTGTGCTAGCCATATAGCAGTGATCTGTAAATAGTTATTGGTTTTTAATAAACTAGGATATTAAAAATAAAACACTTTAATTTGTAGTATTGGACTCAATGAATGCTCTACAACTAAAAAAGGCAAATAGCATCAAATAGTTCTGCAATAACCCCATAACTCAGAGTTTGGGACCACCTTAGTACTTGAGGTAAAGATTATTATGTTGTGGGGACTAAAAAAAATTATATAATACATATGAGGTTTATATTATATATATTTTGCCTTGCTATCTTCTGCTTTCATATACCAGAATTATCTGTAAAGCCTTGGGGAAGCCACATTCCCAAGACAAAAGAAAAGAGATAAAAGGATTGCAGTTAATCAAGGATTGATTTCTTTGAAGGTATTTCTCTATAAGCATTTTCAAGTGTGAAATATATGGAGTAATTTTTTGTTTTTTAGTAAATGTACCATAGAATTCTGTAAATAGAACTTGTACTACTTTTTAGACCTCACATTTTTTATCACAATGATATATCTAGTTATCACCAAAACTGCATATATTTACATCAATCATATCTAATGCTCTGCCTCTGCTATAATACAGGATAGGAGTCCTACAGGGGATTCTACACAGCATGCAAAAGTTGCCACACATAGCAAGATTGAGTGGTGGTGACCGATAGGTCCCTCCTGATATCTAATAATAATCAAGCACTGCCAACTGTCTTCTCCTGGTTAAAGCCTCACAGTTTTAGTTTTGTAAATATAGAAATCAGATGAAAATTAATGACATTTTCCTGCATTTACAATCAATACCAATTGTAACTGCTGAATCAATCAGAATCTGTGTTAGCCATCAATGAAAACAGGTATGTGGGGTCTAGCTTTAGACATACTACAAATAACCTCTGTCTCTCTCTGTCTCTCTCTGTCTCTCTCTCAGGCCTGGCCTTGCTCCTCCCTGTTCCTAAAAACTCTTGGTTCTCCCTTCCCATAGAAGGGAGTCTGGGAATACCCACCAATCACTGTCTTGGCTCTAGCGCTTTTGCATTTAGAGTCATGAGTATTCAAAATTGTCAAACTGTAAAAAACAACAAAAAACTTGCATTATAACTTTTTCAAAAAATAAAAATCTAATATATTTATCACCTATATTGGCATTTTTCATTTAGTAAATGAACCTAATCTATAAAGTCTAATTTTGCACTATGACAATTTTTCTTAGCAAACTGTTTTATTTGTCATTGTCCATATTGCAAGAGTATTTAATATACATGAGAGTGGAGACCACATAATGCCACCCATTACCATTTGGTAATGGCACATTAGCACAGTGCCTAATACTAGGTACAAAGTAACATTGTTGAAAAACTGTCCTGAGCATACCACCCACTGTTTTTTCATTGTGATTCCCATTTAACCCTTTACTTCCAAACCAAACCTACTTTGTTGAGGGTTTTTTTTTAAGATTTTATTTATTTATTTGAGAGAGAGAGGGAGAAAGAGTTAGCCAGAGAGAGCACAGGTAGGGAGGAAAGGAAGGGATAGGCTCCCTGTCTGAATTATTGTTTTTATTTTCTTCACATAGATATTGCAGTACTGGCACTGCTAGATCATATGGTATTTTTATTGTTTTCCTTAGTGCCTGTGCCAATTTACATTCACACCAACTGTGCATGAGGGTCCCCATTTTCCACATCCTCATCAACACTTGTTATGTCTGGTCTTTTGATAATAGCTTTTCTGAGAGGTATGAGGTGATATCTCATTGTGACTTTAATTTGCATTTGCATTTCCTTGATGATTAGTAATACCAGCCATCTCTCTTCATATGCCTGTTGGCCATCGCTATGCCTTTTTTTTTCTCCCCAAATATGTTTATTTTAATTTTTCAGTGTTACAAGATTGATTGTTCATGCACCACACCCAGTGCTCCATGCAATACGTGCCCTTCTCAATACCCACCACCAGGCTCGCCCAACCCCCCACCCCCTCCCCTCCAAAACCCTCAGTTTGTTGCTCAGAGTCCATAGTCTCTATGCCTTTTTTTTTAAAAAAATGTCTATCTAAATCCTCTGCCCACTTTTAAATCAGATTTTCTCATTGTTATTGAGTTGTAGGAGTTCTTTATATATTTTTAGATACTAATCTCTTATTAGGTTTATGATTTGCAAACATCTTTTCCCCTTCAGTAGGTTACCTTTTCAGTTTGTTGATTTTCTTCACTGTGCAGAAGCTTTTTAATTTGACATAGTCAGATTTATTTTTACTTTTGTTTCCCCTGCCTTTTGAGGCAGATCCAAAAGAAATACCAAGAAGTTTTTTTGCTGTGTTTTCATCTAGGAGTTTATGTCTTTAATCCATTAATTTTTATATATGGTGCAAAATAGTGGTCCAGTTTTCCCAGCACCATTTTTTGAAGAGACAGGCCTTTTCCCTTTGTATATTCTTGCCTTTGTCAAAAATTGACATTCTCTCTCTCTCTCTATCTCCCTCTCTCTCTCTATATATATATATAATATCTATATTATAGTAAATATATAACATAATAAATTATTTATTTCTGGGCTCTCTATTCTTTCATTGTTTCATGTGTCTGTTTTGTACCGATACCATACTGTTTTTATTACTATGGCTTTGTAGTATAGTTTGAAATCAGGGAGTGTGATATCTTTGGCCTGGCTCTTCTTTCTTTCTTTTTTTTTTTTTAAATATTTTTATTTATTTATTTATTAGGAAAGAGAGAGAGAGTGAGAGAGAGCATGAGAAGGGAGAAGGTCAGAGTGAGAAGCGGACTCCCCATGGAGCTGGGAGCCCGATGTGGGACTCGATCTTGGGACTCCGGGATCATGACCTGAGCCAAAGGCAGTCGCTTAACCAACTGAGCCACCCAGGTGCCCCCCCCTTTTTTTTAAGATTTTATTTATTTATTTGACAGAGAAATAGAAATCACAAGTAGGCAGAGAGGCAGGCAGAGAGAGAGGGGGAAGCAGGCTCCCCACCGAGCAGAGAGCCCCATGTGGGGCTCGATCCCAGGACCCCCTGAGATCATGACCTGAGCTGAAAGCAGAGGCCCCAACCCACTGAGCCACCCAGGTGTCTGCTCTTCTTTCTTAAGATTGTTTTGACTACTTAGAGTTGTTTTTAGTTCCATATAAATTTTAGAATTGTTTTAGTTCTGTCAAAATGCCACTGGAACCTTGACAGGAATTGCATTGAATCTGTAGATTGTTTTGGTTAGTAGGGACATTTTAGTAACATTCTCCCAATTCGTGAGCATCAATATCTTTCCCTTTGTGTCATCTTCAACTTCATTCATCAATGTCTTCTAGTTTTCAGTGTAGAAGTCTTTTACTTCCTAGGTATTTTATTATTTTCTTGATTTCCCTTTGGATAGTTCATTATTAGTACATAGAAATGCAATAGATTTTTGTATCCTGGCATTCACCTCATTCTACTTCTAAACAAAATACTTATACATTTTCTACTGCATTATGAGACAAATTTTAGCACCCTTGATGCCCCTTCTCACTTATCATCTACATCTTCATCATTTTCCCCAGGGTGGTTAAATTTAAATTTCTAATTAAATTGTTTCTTGATTGCTTAGTCTCATCTTCTGTTATTTCTTTCAAAGTGGATGGAGCTCCATTTGGGTTACTCTTGGCCTTGTTTACTGCTATTTACTCCACACACAAGAGGTGATGTATTTGACAGATAAATTCAGAAATATATAGGAATATTTTTGGGGTGCCTGGGTGGCTCAGTGGGTTAAGCCTCTGCCTTCAGCTTGGGTCATGATCTCAGGGTCCTGGGATCGAGCCCCACATCGGGCTCTCTGCTTGGCAGGGAGCCTGCTTCCTCCTCTCTCTCTGCCTGCCTCTCTGTCTACTTGTGATCTCTCCCTGTCAAATAAATAAATAAAATATTTTTTAAAAAAAGAAATATTTTCTACACATATCTGCCTTTCTTCCTTTTCAGAATGAACTGTCCACAGGAAGTACTGTTTGCCAGTGCTCCTTTAAGGTATACTTTGCTCTTCCGTGGGAAGAGGCCTACCTTAGCCAATGTTGCTTGTGAGTGTTTTGGCATGCATGCCTGGGATTTAGTTAAGAGGTCCATTTTACTCTTACACTAAGTTGTATCCTCTACATTTATATTTCTCAATTTGTTTAGATTCCATGTAGGAAAAAGGTGTATTTACTAGACCCCCTCAAAGACATCAGTAATATGATCTTTTATTTTCCTAGTGTCTTCCTTTTGGGGGCCTTAGAGTTTCCTGTTCCAATTTGGACTGGTTACTCTCTAAGCCTATTGCACAATGGTCATTTTGGAACTTCCTTTTGGGTCTTCCCATTGTGATCTCATTGTTTCTTGGGTCCCATTTCTCCCTCATTCTTGGTGTATCCTTGACTTTGGTAGAACACATTCTTAAATAACTTCCTGATAATAATAAAGATAAATTTTTAGACCTCAGAGAACTTATTATAACTTTTTTTAATGAGGAGAATGGAATTTTACATGAGAAATTATTTTCCCTAACCATTTTGAATGTGTTATTCTAGTCTGAGAAATCCAACAACATTCAGATTCCCCATCCTTTAATGTTACCGATTTTTTATGCCTAAAACTATCATCCACTCACCCCAAATTTGTTCAGGTATTTACCCATCCTCAGTTTCATAAGAGTTTAAGACAACTAGCAGATGGGGTATTCCTCTATCTGCCAATATTGTCCCAGAAATGGTTATGTGACATTAACTACTGCATCAAACTAAAGCAAAGGACTTCTCACACATTACTGGAAAGGGTCCTAACTCTCTTTCTGACTGTGAATCATAAAATTTTTATGAAGTAGCCTTCATTGCTACTGTTAACTATCTTGTGAACATTAAGGAAACCAGATTTAGGGATATCCAAAGGAAGAAAGGAGGAGCAGATGGAACTGGAGTCCTTGACCTCAACTGAGCTTCTGATCATACTATTACTGGAGCCTACACTACACCTATATTATGTTTTATTAAGAATTTTTATGAATCAACAGCAGAGGGATTTTTATCTCCTTGAAAATGTATACAAAATACTGTATTTATGTACATATTCTCCATGTTTCCTGGGAAATATCTGATCTGCTAGTCCAGTAAATAGACAGCTTCGTGGCTATCAGTTTAAAATAATTCACAAAATGAGTAAGATTTGTAATCTTAATTTAAAGGAAGTAGAATGGAAGAATCCTCAATAATGAAATTAAATTTACTTTGTGTGCCAAAGTCTCATTTAAGGTTTCACTGTACTGTGTGATGTATCATGATAAATAATATTCTATGTATGACTATGTATTTACTTGAGATTTTAATGAAAAAAAAATAAAACTGTTTTAATGGAAAATCTTTGCAATTAGTTTCCAAAATAGCTTCCTAAATTGCTCAGTTTCAAGAATATTTTTGGCAAAGTGATGTATTATAGTAAGTACAATAATAGTTTTAAAAAAAAACCTTACAATCTTTCACTTTACCATTTAAAATTGCTATTAAGTTAATGTTGGCATCATTTCAAACAAGGCATCTTTAAATAGTTTGCTTTATATATATATTTTTTCTTATAAACTTGTTTCATCAGAAACTCATACTATGAATATGAAGCTAAATAAAACCTGAAGGACAACATTCCAGGGCAAAAGCGATATTGAGGGTCAGTTAATTTGAGCAATTAAAGAAAACAAGCCAATAGGAAAACTGGGGGCAGCAACTAAAAACTACAAAATAGAGCGAACTGCATTTGGGTGACAGAGATGGAGGAAGCTGAAGATATGTTGGGAGATAGAGACACAATGAAGGAGTACATGTAAAACAGCTATATAAAGCACCATCATTTATACTTTCATCCCACAATGGGATCAGTTCAGGGATTAATATTTGCTGGTAAAATTTTCTGTTTGGGATTGAATATGAAATGATGTATTACCATGACCCTTTCTTAAATCTATACACTTAATAATGCACTAGGTAATGACATGGCCATGGTGTTTTCCTGGGTCAAGCATCACTTATCTGATGTTTCTAATTACCAGGAAAGTTAGTGTGCAGGATGCAGCTTTTGTTGTCAAGAAATAGCATTAATTGGTCATAAAGAATAGTAACAATGAGGGGAGGAGTGGAGAAAAGTAATTGTTAAACATTGGATGGAGAAGAACAAAAAGTTTTCATGCATTGTACATTAAGTACACTACACTTAATGTAGAAATGTGGTTAATCTTCCCTATCATCTACCTGTACATTTCTTTGTGATGGATGCATTGTTTGGAGGTCTTAAAAGCACTACAAAACCAGGTAAATTATACTTGTCCTTTGATAAGATTCAATACTATAAAGATTATGAATTGGCTTGATTGTGGTTATTTCACAATGTGTAGCAGTTTTCAATTTGTACACCTTAAATATATACAATTAGAAGAAATTTATGCTCCAGAGCATGGTTGAAAACAATGATGCTATCCTGGCCTGTAATTAGTGGAGTTTAACCACCAGGCTTGTTTAGGGAAAGAGTAAATGAGGGCCCTATCTGCACCCCTGTTGTCAACTAACCAGTTATACCACATAGAAGCAACAGCAGAGGCTTAACACTGGGTGTGCCTGGGAGGAGAAGGAAAGAACAAACCTCTCTAAACTAATCAGCCCATCACTAAACAAATAAAAAGAGACTCAGAATGGGGGACCAGTATTTAGAATTGCAACATTATCTAAAATATCCAGCTTCCAACAAAATTTATGAGGCATGCAAAGAAATAGTAAAGTATGACCCAGACACTGGAATAAAAGGAGGTAACAAAAACTGTAGGAGTAATGAGATGTCAGATTAAACAAAAAAAAACATTTCAATATAGCCATTATAACTATGTTCACAGAACTAAAGATAAACATAATTAAAGAAGTAAAGGGCGTAGATATTAAATCAAGAATATCAATAGATAAAATTTTTAAAAATACAACCAAGGAAATTTGAATTGAAAGTGATACTAACTGAAATAAAAATTCATTAGAGGAGCTCAGCAATAGATTTGAGCTGGCATAAAAAAGAATTACCAAATATGAAGATAGGTTAATAGATCTTATTCAAGCCAAAGGATAGAGAGAAAAAAGAATGAAGAAAAAGGAACAGATTCTAAGAGAAATGCAGGACATCATTAAACATACCAACATCCATATAATGGGGAGTACAGGAAGGAGAGGAGAGAGTAAAAAGAAAAGGACTGATGGCTGGAGAGATCCCAAATTTACTGAGAAACAATAATGTACACACTCAGGAAGCTTAAGGTAGTATAAACAAAAGAAGACCCACAGACAGACACATCATAGTAAAAATGCTGAATGTCAAAGACAAGGAGAATATGTTGAAAGCAGCTGGAGATAAATGATATATCTACAAAGGAACCCTGATAAGATTAGCACCTGAATTCTCAGCAGAAACAATCTAGGCCAACAGGATAATGTATTTAAAGTGTTCAAAGAAATCTGCCAACGAAGAATCCTATATCCAGCAAAATTATTGATCATAAATGAAAGCTAAAAAAAAATATGTTGCTAGCAGACTTGCCTTACAAATAATTCCAAAGAAATTTCTCTAGAAATTTAGTTTGATAACAAATGATCCCAGACAGCAATTTCAATCCATATGCAAAAAGTATACTGGTAAATAAAGTGATATAATTACAAGAGTATATAAATTCATGTTTTCCTTCTCTTAATTGATTTTAAAAACAATTATATAAAATACTATGCATATAGCATCTCCTGGGCCTGTCACATATAGAAATGCAATATATCTGTAATATGTTTACCAAAACACTACAAAGGAAGTGGATGGGAATGAAGCTATAATAGGCTAATAATAGGCTAATAATGAAATAATAGAGAGTAGAGTAAAAAGTATAATGTTATATTTTTTTAATAATTTAGAGAGATTTGATTTTATTTTTTATATTTTATTTATTTATTTGACAGAGAGATCACAAGTAGGCAGAGAGGCAGGCAGAGAGAGAGGAGGAAGCAGGCTCCCTGCTGAACAGAAGAGCCCAATGTGGGGCTCAATCCCAGAACCTTGAGATCATGACCTGAGCTGAAGGCAGAGGCTTTAACCCACTGAGCTACCCAGGTACCCTTATAATAATGTTATATTTTTGAGGATGTGGAGAAATTTGAGCCCTCACACATTATAGGTGAGAATGTTAAATGATATAGAAACTTTGGAAAGCAGTCTGGCAATTCTTGAAATGGTTAAACATAGAATTAGCAAATGACCCAACAATTTTACACCTAAGTATATATACAAGAAAATTGAAAACGTAATGCAAAAACTGTATACAAGTGTTTATAGAAGCATTCATTATTCATAATGGCCAAAGCTGGAAACAACACAAATGTCCATCAGCAGACAAATGGATAAACAAAAAGTGGTCTATCCATACAATATACTATTTAATCATAAAAATAAATGAAGTAATGATATATGCTACGACTTTGATGAACTTTGAAAACATAAGGCTAAGTGAAAAAAGCCAGTCACAAAAGACCAATTATATGATTAAATTCATATGGAAATCCACAATAGAAAAATCTATAGATATAGAAAGGGACTAGTAGTAGTAGTAGATATCTAGTGGTTGATTAGGGCCAGGGAGTGATATCCTTTTTTTTTTAATTAACATAATGTATTATTTGCTTCAGGGGTACAGGTCTATGAGTCATCAGTCTTACACAATTCACAGCACTCACCATAGCACATACCCCCGTCAATGTCCATAACCCAACCACCCTATCCCTCCCCGCCACCCCCCAGCAACCCTCAGTTTGTTTCCTGAGATTAAGAGTCTCTTTTAGTTCGTCTCCCTCGCCAGTCTCATCTTGTTTCAATTTTTTCCCTCCGTTGCCCCCACGACCTCCCACTCTGCCTCTCATATTCCTCATATCACAGAGTTGTCTTTCTCTAATTGATTTATTTCACTTAGCATAATAAGGGGGTGGTATACTTTAAGGGTCTTTCAAAATGATCTCCATTATATCTACAGACAAAAAACCTACATCAAACAGAAAGGTTAAGTACTGCCTTAAAATCTGTTAGATATGGTAAAGGCATAACAATTTTTACAACTTGAGGGATTATAATGTTTTTATCCTGATCCTAGTTAACTACCTTTTTTAAGATTTTATTTATTTGAAAGAGAGTACACTTATGAGAAATAGAGCACTCGCAGGAGATGGGGCAGAGGGAGAGAGAGAAGCAGGCTCCCCACTGAGCAGGGAGCCTGACAACACTGGTCTTGATCCCAGGGTCCCAGGATCATGACCTGAGTCAAAGGCAGACACTTAATCCACTGAGCCCCTAGAGTTAGGGTTATATACTTTTTTTGTATGCCCCTAACTCTTTATTTATAAGGCCATTAAAATCTAAGTCATTGGCTATAATTATTATATGTCAACCTGGCTGAGCTATGGTGCCCAGATAATTAGTTAACCATTATTCTGCATGTTTTGTGAAGCTGTTTTTTGTATGAGAGTCACATTTAAATCAGTAGACTTTGATCATTGCTTGAAGCAGTGATCAAAAACCTCCCAAAAAACAAGAGTGCAGGACGTAACAGATTCCCTGCGGAATTCTACCAAACATTCAAGGAAGAAATAATTCCTATTTCTTTTCTCCTATTCTCCTGAAACTGTTTCAAAAAATAGAAACAGAAGGAAAACTTCCAGAGTCTTTCTATGAAGCCAGCATTACCCTGATCCCCAAACCAGGCAAAGACCCCAACAAAAAGGAGAATTTCAGACCAAAATCCTTGATGAATATGCATAACAAGATTCTCAACAAGATCCTAGCTAACAGGATCCAACAGCACATTCAAAAGATTATTCATCATGACCAGGAGGGATTTTTCCCTGGGATGTAAGGGTGGTTCAACATTTGCAAATCAATCAATGTGATAGCACAAATCAATAAGAGAAGAGAGAAGAACCACATGGTCCTCTCCATTGATGCAAAAAAGCATTTAACAAAATTCAGTATCCTTTCCTGATTAAAACTCATCAAAGTATAGGGATAGAGGGAACATTCCTCAACTTCATAAAATCTATCTATGAAAAGCCTACAGTGGATATCATTCTCAATGGGGAAAAGCTGAAGACTTCCATTTGAGATCAGGAAGATGACAAGGATGCCCACTCTCACCACTGTTGTTCAACATAGTACTGGAAGTCCTAGCAACAGCAATCAGACAACAAAAAGAAATAAAAGGTATTCAAATTGGCAATGAAGAAGTCAAACTCTCTCTCTTCACTGATGACATGATACCTTATATGGAAAACCCAAAAGACTCCACCCCCAAATGACTAGAACTCATACAGCCATTCAGTAATGTGGCAGGATACAAAATCAATGCACAGAAATCAGTTACTTTCCTATACACTAATAATGAAAATATGGAAAGGGATATTAGAGAATCTAAGAGATTCCATTTGCTGTGGCACCAAGAACCATAAGATACCTGGGAATAAACCTAACCAAAGAGGTAAAGAATCTGTTCTCAAGGAACTACAGAATACTCATGAAAGAAATTGAAGAAGACACAAAAAGATGGAAAAGCATTCCATGATCATGGATTAGAAGAATGAACATTGTTAAAATGTCAATACTGCCCAAAGCAATATGTTCTTTCAATGCCATCCTGATCAAAATTCCACTGGCTTTTTTCAAAGGGTTAGAACACAATCCTAAAATTTGTATGGAACCAGAAAAGACCCCGAATTGCTAAGAAAATGTAGAAAAAGAAAAACAAAGCTGGGGCATCACATTGCCTGATTTCAAGCTTTACTACGAAGCTGTGATCACCAAGACAGTGTGGTACTGGCATAAAAACAGACACATAGACCAGGGGAATAGAATAAAGAGCTCAGATATGGACCCGCAACTCTATGGTCAAATCATCTTTGACAAAGCAGGAAAAAATATCCAGTGGAAAAGACAGTCTCTTCAATAAATGGTGCTGGGAAAATTGGACAGTTATATGTAGAAGGATGAAACTTGATCATCGTCTTACACCATACACAAAGATAAACTCAAAATGGATAAAAGACCTCAACATGAGGCAGGAATCTATCCAAATGCTAGAGAAGAACATAGGCAGTAACCTCTTTGACAGTAGCCACGGCAACTTCTTTCAGGACATGTCTCCAAAGGCAAAGGAAACAAAAGCGAAAATGAACTTTTGGGACTTCATCAAGATAAAAACCTTCTGCACAGCAAAGGAAACAGTCAACAAAACAAAGAGGCAACCCATGTTTTGAGAGAAGATATTCGCAAATGACACTACAGACAAAGGTCTGATATCTAAGATCTATAAAGAACTCCTCAAACTCAACACTCAAAAAACAGATAATCACGTCTAAAATTGGCAGAAGACATGAACAGACACTTCTCCAAAGAAGACATACAAATGGCTAACAGACACATGAAAAAATGTTCATCATCTTTAGCCATCAGAGCGATTCAAATCAAAACCACACTGAGATACCACGTTACACCAGTTAGAATAGCCAAAATCAACAAGACAGTAAATAATAAATGTTGGAGAGGATGTGGAGAAAGGGGAACCTTCTTACACTGTTGGTGGGAATGTAAGTTTGTGCAGCCACCTTGGAAAACAGTGTGGAGATTCCTCAAGAAATTAAAAATAGAGCTATCCTACGACCCTGCAATTGCCCTACTGGGTATTTACCCCAAAGAAGCAGATGCAGTACAAAGAAGGACCACATGTACCCCAATGTTCATAGAAGCAATGGCCACAATCACCAAACTGTGGAAAGAACCAAGATGCCCTTCAACAGATGAATCAATAAAGAAGATATGGTCCATATATACAATGGAATATTATGCCTCCATCAGAAAGGATGAATACTTTTGTATCAATTTTTGGTCAACTTTTGTATCAACTTTTGTATCAACATGGATGGGACTGGAAGAGATTATGCTGAGTGAAATAAGTCAAGCAGAGAGATTCAATTATCTTATGGTCTCATGTGTGAAGCATAAGGAAAAACATGGAAGGCATTGTGGAAAGGAAAGGAAGTGTGAATGGGGGAAATCGGAGGGGAGATGAACCATGAGAGACTGTGGACTCTGAGCAACAGACTGAGGGTTTTGGAGGGGCAGGGGTGAGCGGTTGGGCGAGGCTGGTGGTGGGTATTGAGGAGGGCATGTATTGCATGGAGCCCTGGATGTGGTGCATGAACAATGAATCTTGGAACACTGAAAAATAAAAGTATTTGGATAAAAAAAATAAATCAGTAGGCTTTGTAGAAATAGTCTGGTAGTTTTCCTTCTATTTTTTGAAACAGTTTCAGGAGATTAGGCATTATTTCTTTCTCGAATGTTTGGTAGAATTCCCCAGGGAATCCATCAGGTCCTGGACTCTTGTTTTTTGGGAAGTTTTTGATCACTGCTTCAATCTCATTACTAGATATTTGTCTATTCAGGTCGTCAATTTCTTCCTGTTTCAGTCTTGGAAGTTTATAGGTTTCCAGGAATGCATCCATTTCTTCTAGGTTGTTTAACTTATTGGCATAGAGCTGTCGATAATAACTTCTGGTGATTGTTTCTATTTCCTTTGGATTAGTTGTCATCTCTCCCCCTTCATTCATAATTTTGTTAATTTGGGTCCTCTCTCATTTCTTTTGGATTAGTTTGGCCAGCAGATTATTGATCTTATTGATTCTTTCAAAAATGACCCTGCAATTGCACTACTGGGTATTTACCCCAAAGAAGCAGATGCAGTACAAAGAAGGGCCACATGTACCCCAATGTTCATAGCAGCAATAGCCACAATTGCCAAACTGTGGAAAGAGCCAAAATTCCCTTCAACAGATGAATGGATAAAGAAGATACGGTCCATATATACAATGGAATATTATACCTCCATCAGAAAGGATGAATACCCAACTTTTTTTATCAAGATGGACAGGACTGGAGGAGATTATGCTGAGTGAAATAAGTCAAGCAGAGAGAGTCAATTATCATATGGTTTCACTTATGTGTGGAGCATAAGGAAAAACATGGAGGACATTGTAGAGGGAAAGGTAGGGTCAATTTGGGGAAATTGGAGGGGGAGATGAACCATGAGAGACCATGGACTCTGAGCAACAAGATGAAAGTTTTGGAGTGGAGGGGGGTGGGGGGCTGGGCGAACCTGGTGGTGGGTATTAAGGAGGGCACTATTGCATGGAGCACTGGGTGTGGTGCATGAACAATGAATCTTGGAATACTGAAAAAATAAAATTAAAAAAAATTTAAAGAAATAAATAAATCCATAGACTGAGTAAAACAGACTACATTCTACTCCATAATATGGGTGTACTTTATCCAATCAGTTGAAGACCATAAGAAAAAAAAAGACTGAGGTCTCCAAGGGAGGGAATTCTGTCAGCAGAGTGCCTTTGGACTTGAATTTTAACTCTTCTGTGGGTGTCCAGCCTGCTGACTTACCCTGCAGATTTTAGACTTTGTTTCATTTTTTCTGGAAAACCTTGACTAATAAACTGCCCCAGAGTCAGAAATTAGTGGACCTAGGAAACTGTCTACCTTGTTGTCATGACTATTTCTCATTTTACTTTCCAAATCTCCCTAATAAACTTTTGAATCTGGTTTCTTTAGAAGACATTAGTGTATGTCTGTATTGTTACCAAATCACTGTTTTTACCAACTTTCCTCATTCTCAGTTTTGCCTCGTTTTTTTAAAAAAAAATTAGTTCCTATTATTTATTATTCTTTCTTTCCTTTCTTTCTTTTCAGTTTTGCTTCATTCTTTAAGACTAGAATTTTGTTTGGTCTTTTCTCCTTTGTTGTGATTCGAAGACTGGGCCTTGGCCCATGCAACAACCCAGTACATGGAGACTTTTGACAATAGTTTTATCTCTTTAATGTCAAACCGCCCCAAACAATTGGAAATTCCCAGTGCCAACTCAATATATAAATATTTATCTGAGTTTGTCAGATCATCACCTGTGTCTCCTAGGGCTTAGTTGTTCCTTTATTCAGAGTCCGTTTATTGATAACTCAGTTTTCCAGGTTAGAACTTAGTTTATAGTCTCTAAGTCACTTCTATTCATAAGAAATTTGAATGCCCAACTTTCCTAATAAATAATTTATATCTGTATCAAAAGAGGTTACTTCAAGTAGCTCCAAATTTTGTTCTCTCAGTAAGAATAAGATTTTGATCTCATACAGGAAAATGGTTTAAATATAGGCCTGAAGTGAGTCAGTGGTAGGATCAGGAATAGAGCTCCAAATCCCTGACTCAATCTTGCTTTATCCCACAAAATCAGTGCATCTTTTCTAAAAAGCTTACCAGCAGCTAATAAATTTTCTGGAGATATTAAATGGCTTTATTAAACAAGCAACATTTTGACTAACAGTAAACATATAAGAAACGCGGATTGAATTTCTTTTACAATGCTTATCAGTTTCAAATCTAAACAGCAAATTTCTAAGTACATTTTGCTTTGAGCTATGGACAAGATGTTAGCATGACCTGAGATGTTTAATAAGCCCCAAATATGAACTCATTTGAAAATAGCTCATACTATTGAAAGAAAGCTGAGTAATTGAGTACAGGAACTTTCCAAGTCACTGCAACAGATTTCCACTCATAGTATCTGCCTAGTTGCCTTTTAGCTCTCACTCTTTTGTCCATGCTTTTGATTTTTTGACAAACCCAAACCCATTACAAAGGAAGTGTTAGCATTCTTTCTAGTGAAATACTTTTATTTCCTGAATATGCTATTCTCTCTTAACTCTAACTCTTTATAAATTTCTTCAACTTCTTGAAATATTTATCCTCTCCTTCGATAACTTCTAATTTCCAGCCAACTTACTTCTAAAAAGCCTCTACTGTAACTGCATGCTGGGTTACTGACCTGTCTTTCTACTTCCAGAATACCATTTATCATATAAGCATTTCCCATATTGAACAGTAATTTATTTATTAGTTTGCTTTCTACTTTAGACTGTGAGTATCTTGTGTGTAAGAATAGTGTCTATTGGGAGGAGGGGAAAGATGGCAGAGAAGTAAGAGACCCTGTTTCAACCGGTCCCCTAAAGTGAGCTAAATATCTGCCAGAACACTCCGAACACCTATGAAATCAGCCCAAGATGTAAGATTATATACTTCTGGATCTCTATGGGGACAGAAGACAGCAGTGGAGAGGTAAAGCAGAATGAGAATGCTTGGACTGATATCAGAGGATAAACAGAAGGGGGAGGGAGCCACCAGAAGTGACACATTGGAAAGTAATCCCCCAATACGGATGTGCCCTGTGATTGGGAACCAGCATTAACTTGGAATCTGGTTAGAAGCACTCAAAAAGAGCAAAATATCTTAAGGGGCAACTAGTGAAATTGGGCGGTCATGGTCACAGGCCTAAGCCTACAGTCCCAGGACGGTCACCACCAGTGACCACCTGTGCCAGAGAGAGCCCAGTGGGGGATCCAGTCCATGGTCCCGGAGCCCACCACTTTCTGGTGCTTGCACCACCGCCCAGGTTGGGCACACTCCCACCCGCGCCTGAGAAGTCTGGTGGGCACTGGCTGTTGGTCTCTGGCCCTACAGCCTTCTGCAACTAGCTGCGGGGTCTGAGCGCACCCAACCTGCTCCTGAGAGAACCTGACTAAGACTTGGGTCGGGGTCCCTCAGCCTGTTGCCTTCTGCAACCTGCACCTCTGCCAGGTCTGAGCACACCTAGCATGGGCATGGACCCCAGACAGCAATCCCGCAATGGCAGTCACCTGGGTTTGGTCTCGACCAAACCAATATCACTCGCAGTTTTAGTGGCACAGAGGTGCAGAGACAAGTGGGGGCCTCGGGTGACCACTGAAACGGTGACTGGGGGTGCACACCACCTGTAGGGGTCTGCAGTGTGCAGCGGAGTTTGCAGAGTGGGAGTCTGTGTGTTCTGGACCACCCAGAGGGGAGCAGACTGAGGTTTCTCTCTGAGGTGGAAGTCTGGGTGCAGACAGTTTACTTTCCACTAAACCTCCAAAAAGCTGCAAAAAGCCACCAAAGAACAAAAACCTCCAGGGAACAAAAGCCTGAAAAACCAGTTTCCACAGAGCCAAGCCCCCTGATAGGGGGTAGAGTGACTTAGCCCAAGCAGGACTGACTGAAAACCAATGCAGCAGGCCCCTCCTGCAGAAGACAAGCCAAAAGAACAAGAAGACAACTACCACAGAGTCCCCATAAAAATGTAAAACCCCAACATCAGAGGAAAACAATATATTGAGCTCCTGGCATTGCCCCAAAACCTGTATTTTTCTTTATTTTTTTTAATTCATTCTCACGATTCTTGTCCTTTAATTTCTTAACCTACTTACCATTACAACCAGAGGTTTAATAAAGCATATTACATAGTAACTTTTTAACTTAAACTTTTTTCATACATATACCTGTGTTTCTTTTTTTATATATACATATAGATATAAGCTTCAAGGTAATCCTTTTTCCCAATTCAATATTACTCCTATATATAAATCAGTTTTAATTTCCCTGTATCTCTGGAAAGTTGAGTTCTTTAACAAAGATAACAAGATTCACCCAGAAAGAACCAAAATTACCTTCCTCACCCACATAGAGTGTTTATAACCACCTTCCCATCTTGTTCTTCTGTTAGTTTTTCTGAGTATTTGTTTTTGTACTATATAAATCTTATTCTTGGGGTATATTTTGGTTGGGTTTTTCTTTTTTTTTTTTTTTCATTGTCTTCATTGTCTTTTGTTGGTCTTTTTGTTTGTTCGTTTTTGTTTATGTACCTTATAAATCTTACTTTGAGGGCTCATTTGGGCTGGGGTTTCTCTTTTTTTCTATTTTTCTCTCTTTTTCTTTTTTCTCTTTTTGGTGGTGACTTCCAATTGCTCCAAACTTTCCAGGGTGCACCATGCCTAGATCATGGTTGATATATTCAGCTATACATCCCCTCAACCACCTCTCACCAAAATGACTAGGAAGAGGAACACCTAATAGAGAAAAAATTCAGGACTATACCCTCTGCCACAGAAATACTGGATTTGGACATAAACAGTATGTTGGAAAGGGAATTCAGGGTTACAATTATCCAGGCAATGGCTAGGTTGAAGAAAACCATTAGTGACAACATAGAATCTCTAAGGGCAGAAGTGAGAGCCAATCTGGCAGAAGTTAAAAATGTTATCAATGAGATGTAATCTAATCTGAATACTCTAACAGCTAGAGTAGCCGAGGCAGAAGATAGAATTTGTGATTTAGAAGACAAGCTGATAGAAAAGAAGGATCAGGAGGAGGCCTGGAACAAACAGCTTAGATGCCACGAAAACAGAATTAGGGAAATAAACGACACCATGAAACATTCCAATATCAGAATTATTGGAATCCCTAAGGGGGCGGAGAAAGAGAGAAGACTAGAAGATATAGTGGAATAAATTCTGGGTGAAATTTTCCCTAATCTGGGGGATGGAACAAGTGTGTGTCCTAGAGGCAGAAAGGCTACCCCCCAAGATCAACGAGTCTAGAGAGACATCCAGACACTTGATCGTGAAATTCACAAATCATATTTTCAGACAGAGGGTCTTAAGGGCAGCTAGGGGGAAGAGATTCCTCACATACAGAGGAAGGACCATCAGAATAACATCAGACCTGTCCACAGAAACCTGGCAAGCCAGAAAGGGCTAGAAAGACATATTCAGGGCACTAAATGAGAAGAATATGAAGTAAAGAATACTTTATCCAGCAAGGCTGACATTCAAAATGGATGGAGAAATAAAGAACTTCCAAGACTGGCAAGGTTTAAAAGAGTATGAGACCACCAAGCCGGCACTACAAGAAATATTAAGGAGGGGTTTTTTAAAAGAAGAAGGAACCCAAGAGTGACATAGAAAGTAAATTTACAGAGACAATCTACAGAAACAAGGACTTCTCAGGCAACATGATGTCAAAAAAACTTATTTTTCAATAATCACTCAACATGAATGGCCTAAATGCTGCTATAAAATGGCACAGGGTTGCAGAGTGAATAAAATGACAAGACCCGTCCATCTGCTGTCTACAAGAGACACAATTGGAACCTAAGGATACATCCAGACTGAAATTGAAGGGATGGAGAACCATCTTTCATACAAATGGGTCTCAAAAGAAAGCTGGGGTAGCAATTCTCATATCAGATAAATTAAATTTTAAGCTA
Organism: Nasua narica; assembly: GCA_028533885.1. Lineage (NCBI taxonomy): Eukaryota > Metazoa > Chordata > Mammalia > Carnivora > Procyonidae > Nasua > Nasua narica. The sequence goes on along the minus strand of CM052801.1, from coordinate 96,896,016 downwards.
AATTAGATTTTAAGCTAAAGACTGTAGTCAGATATACAGAAGGACACTACATCATTCTTAAAGGATCTATCCACAAAGAATATGTAACAATTGTAAATACTTATGCCCCCAATATGGGAGCAGCCAACTACATAAGACTACTATTAATCAAAATAAAGAGTCATACTGATATGAACACATTAATTGTAGGAAATCTTAACACACCACTCTCAGTAATAGATCATCTAAGCAGAAAATCAATAAAGAAACAAGAACTTTTAATGACATTGGACCAGATGGACCTCATTGATATATATAGAACATTCCACCCTAAAACAACAGAATACTCATTCTTCTTGGACACACATCGAACTTTGTCCAGAATAGACCACACACTGGGTCACAAGTCAGGGCTCAACTGATACCAAAAGATTGAGATAATTCCCTGCATATTCTCAGACCACGATGCTTTGAAACTGGAACTCAATCACAAGAAAACATTTGGATGGAATATAAATACTTGGAAGCTAAAGACCATCCTGCTCAAGAATGTTTGGATCTACCAGGAAATCAAAGAAGAACTTAAACAATTCATGGAAACCAATGGGAATGAAGACACATCATCCAAAACCTATGGGATATGGCAAAGGTGGTCCTAAGGGGGAAACACTCAAAAAAATGGAAAAATCCCAAATATATCAACTCTCCTGACACCTTAAAAAATTGGAAAATCAACAACAAATTAAGCCAACACCACAAACAAGAAGGGAAATAATTAAGACCAGAGCAGAGATCAATGAGTTAGAAACTAGAGATACAGCAGAACAAATCAATGAAACTAGAAGCTGGTTCTTTTAAGGAATTAATAAGATCGATAAACCACTGGACAAACTAATCCAAAAGAAAAGAGAGAGGACTGAAATTAATAAAATTATGAATGAAAGGGGAGGGATCACGACTAACAGCAAGGAAATAGAAACAATCATCAGAAATTATTATCAACAGCTATATGCCAATAATTTAAGCAACCTAAAAAATGGATGCATTCATGGAGACCTATAAACTTCCAAGACTGAAACAGGAAGAAATTGACAACCTGAATAAACAAATATCTAGTAACGAGATTGAAGCAGTGATCAAAAGCCTCCCAAAAACCAAGAGCCCAGGACATGACAGATTCCCTGGGGAATTCTGCCAAACATTCAAGGAAGAAATAATACCTATTTTCATGAAGCTTTTTCAAAAAATAGAAACAGAAGAAAAACTTCCAGACTCTTTCTATGAAGCCAGCATTACCTTGATCCCCAAACCAGGCAAAGACCCCATCAAAAGAGAGAATTTCAGATCCATATCCCTGATGAATATGGATGCCAAGATTCTCAACAAGATCCTAGCTAATAGGATCCAACAGTACATTAGAAGATTATCCACCATGACCAGGTGGGATTTATCCCTGGGATGCAAGGGTGGTTCAACATTCGCAAATCAATCAATGTGACAGCACAAATCAATAAGAGAAGAGAGAAGAACCACATGGTCCTCTCAATTGATGCAGAAAAAGAATTTGACAAAACACAGCATCCATTCCTAATTAAAACTTTTCAAAGTATAGGGATAGAGGGAACATTCCTCAACTTCATAATCTATCTATGAAAAGCCTACAGTGGATATCATTCTCAATGGGGAAAAGCTGACAGCCTTCCCTTTGAGATCAGGAACGCGATGAGGATGCCCACTCTCACCACTCTTGTTCAATATAGTACTAGAAGTCCTAGCAACAGCAATCAGACAACAAAAAGAAATAAAAGATATTCAAATTGGCAAAGAAGTCAAACTCTCTTCACAGATGACATGATACTTTATATGGAAAACCCAAAAGACTCCACCCCCAAACTACTAGAACCCAAACAGCAATTCAGTAATGATGTAGGATACAAAATCAATGCACAGAAATCAGTTGTTTTCTTATACACTAACAATGAAAATATAGAAAGGGAATGTAGAGAATTGGTTCCATTTACTATAGCACCAAGAACCATAAGGTACCTGAGAATAAACCTAACCAACGAGGTAAAGGATTTGTACTCGAGGAACTACAGAATACTCACGAAAGAAATTGAAGAAGACACAAAAAATGGAAAAGCATTCCATGCTTATGGATCAGAAGAATAAACATTGTTAAAATTTCTATACTGCCCAGAGTAATCTATTCTTTCAATGCCATCCTGATCAAAATTCCACTGGCATTTTTCAAAGGGCTGGAACAAACAATCCTAAAATTTGTATGGAACCAGAAAAGACCCCAAATTGCTATGGAAATTTTGAAAAAGGAAAACAAAGCTGTAGGCATCATATTGCCTGATTTCAAGATTTATTACAAAGCAGTGATCACCAAGACAGCATGGTACTGGCACAAAAACAGACATATAAACCAGTGGAACAGAGTATAGAGCCCAGATATTGACCTGCAACTCTATGGTCAAATAATCTTCAACGAAGCAGGAAAAAATATCCAGTGGAAAAAATACAGTCTCTTCAATAAATGGTGCTGGGAAAACTGGACAGCTATATGTAGAAGAATGAAATTTGACCATTCTCTTACACCATACACAAAGATAAACTCGAAATGGAGAAAACCTCAACGTGAGGCAGGAATCTATCAAAACCCTAGAGGAGAACATAGGCAGTAACCTCTATGACATTAGCCACAGCAACTTCTTTCAGGACATGTCTCCAAAGGCAAAGGAAACAAAAGCAAAAATGAACTTTTGGGATTTCATCAAGATAAAAAGCTTCTGTACAGCAAAGGAAACAGTCCACAAAACAAACAGGCAACCCACAGAATGGGAGAAGATATTCGCAAATGACACTACAGACAAAGCTCTGATATCTAAGATCTATAAAGAACTCCTCAAACTCAACACTCACAAAACAGATAATCACATCAAAAAATGGGCAGAAGACATGAACAGACACTTCTCCAAAGAAGACATACAAATGGCTAACAGACACATGAAAAAATGTTCATTATCATTAGCCATCAGGGAGATTCAAATCAAAACCACATTGAGATACCACCTTACACCAGTTGGAATGGCCAAAATCAACAAGTCAGTAAACAACAAATGTTGGAGAGGTTGTAGAGAAAGGGGAACCCTCTTCCACCGTTGATGGGAATGCAAGTTGGTGCAGCCACTTTGGAAAACAGTGTGGAGATTCCTGAAGAAATTAAAAATAGACCCTGCAATTGCACTACTGGATATTTACCCCAAAGATAAGATATAGTGAAAGAAGGGCCATATGTAACTCGATATTCTAGGCATTCTAGATGCATTGGCAGCAATGGCCACAATTGCCAAACTGTGAAAAGAGCCAAGATTCCCTTCAACAGATGAATGGATAAAGTAGATATGGTTCATATATATGATAGAATATTATACCTCCATCAAAAAGGATGAATACCTTACTTTTGTATCAACATGGACGGGACTGGAGGAAATGATGCTGAGTGAAATAAGTTAAGCAGAGAAAGTCAATTATATGGTTTCACTTGTGGAGCATAAGGAATAACATGGAAGACATTAGGAGAAGGAAAGGAAAAGTGAATTGGGGGAAATCAGAGGGGAAGACGAACCATGAGTGGACTCTGGGAAACAAACTGAGGGTTTTGGAAGGAGGGGGTGAGGTGTTGGGTCAGCCTGGTAGCGGGTTTTAAGGAGGGCACGTATTGCATGGAGCACTGGGTATGGTGCATAGACAATGAATCTTGGAACACTGAAAAAATTAAATTAAAAAAAGAATAGTGTCTATTTACCAATTCTATGCCTCATTCATCTTGGTACCCCCAAGACCTAATAAATAGTTGTCTGTGTGTTGTGTCCTTACCACACTGAATTCCTCTTTATCTGGTTGCAATAGTAAATATTAAATAGTAGCTAGAGGATGGATGGATGGATGGATAGATGGATGGATGGAGGAAGGAAGTGATGGAAGGATGGACAGATCAATGGATGGATGGAAAGATTAACATAATGGATATAGGTCCTGATCTGGGCATTTAATACAGAAATTATGGATTATGATACAGGGTTGAGCTCTGATCCAGGAACTCAATACTTTGGACATGTTTCAGATACAAATCCATGCATGTATGGGAGGCCTAGCTAATATATGCAAGCAACAAGTCTATGAGCCAGGGTTTCAGTCCTAGGGGTTAGACATACTTTATACTATCATTCTCTATAAGCCTTTGCTTAGTATTTGTTTTCTATATGAAATTTCATTGGAAATCTTTAATCCTAGCAAAATCTTATACATGCCTGTAAGAAGAGGCACTTTTGACCTTTCCTTCATTTTCCCTGATTTCTATCATATGAGCCCCTCCTTTTCTTGCCCTTCCATAGTATTGTATCTTCCTGGATTAGAATGCCCAGCACATTTTGATTGGTAGGGCCTTAACATACAGGGGAAAAACAGTCACCATCCCTGACCTTAAGGCATACAGTCAAGAGAGGACTTGACTACAGAAAGCTGACTGCATACAAGTCACAGTGTGCCTATGTGTTTGCCTTCTCACTGTGCTATAAGCTATTTGAGGATGGGAACTACTTTTGTTCATCTTTGTATCCTCAGTATCTACCTAGCTCAGAACCCAGGAACAGAGTGTTGTTTAGCCACCATGGATCTGACTTGTAAAGATATCTATTGTTTTAGGTTTCTTATTCTCAGGTGAGTTAAAAAGCTCTTTAACTCTTTAGCAAATATTTATTGGATATATGTACCAAGGACTCAGGTGCTACAGATACAGTAATGAACAAAACAAAGTAACTGTCTTCATGAAGCTGACATTCTAAATGGTGGAGACAATAAATGACTAAGCAAATTAATCATACAATTCAGATATTAATAGGTGCTGTGAAATAAAATAAATAAGATAAGGAGATAGTGATTGAGGGTTGGGAATATGGGGGGAACAGTGACTATAATATAGAATACTTAGGGAACACCTCTCTGCAGAGATGAATAGAATAATTTATGAAGAATAATTCTTGTTTGAGGAATATTCTGGTAGAAGGAATTGAAAATTCCCCTAAGGCAGTAACATACTTTGTGTGTTTGGGGAGCAGTTAGAGGGATAGCATGATTGGAATGGAGGAACAAGGGGGGGGGAATATAAGAAAGGAGTCAGGAGAGACAAAGGTCAGATTATGTAAGGTCTTGTAGGCAATGGTAGAGTTTGAATTTTAAGAGAGATGTGGAGCCATTGACAAGTTTTTGGCATAAGAATTACATGATCTTATTTATGTTTTAGAAATTTTTTCCAGTTTCTGTGAGGAGAATGAATTCTAGGCGTTCAAGAGTGAAAACAGAGCACCAGTTAGGACATTTTTTTTTACAGTAACCTATCAACATGTGGGCTTAGAGGTTGACATGTTGGAAAGGGATCATATTTGCAGTATTTTTGAAACTAGAGGCAACATTATGTGCCGTTAGATTAGATGCAAGGAAGGAGAGAAAGAGGAGTCAAGGATGATACCAGTTTGTGGGAGCCTGAGAAAAGGAGGTCCTACATTTACTAGGGAAGAATTATGTTTGAGAAGAATCAAGAGTCTGCTTATACACATTCTAATTTTGAGATGGTTTTAGACATTCACATGAAAATGTCAAGTAGTTGATTAGAAACATGAATTAGGAGTTCAGGGGAGAGGTTGGAGCTGAAAATATATATCAGGACTCAAGAACATATGCACAACATAATGGGACCTGATGAGAGCACCTAGAAAGTAAGTACAAAGAAGAAAAGAAGGGGTGCAAGGATCAATCCTCAAGGCCCTTCATGGATTCAGTGTAAAAATTTAAATTATAAAATAGAGAATATATCACTATTACAATGATAATACTTATACTTCATTTTATGCAAAATGACAGCAATTTATTCACTCAATAAATATTTCTCATATACCTACTGTGTGCAAGGCACTATTTTAGATGGCTAGGATGTAGCAGTGAAAAAAGAAATATCAAATCAAATTTTTCCCTTTATGAAATTTTCACTCTAGTAGTGGAAGGAGATAATAAGCAAGATGAATAAGGAAATTATAGTAATTAGGTCACAATAATAGCTGGAAGTAAATTAAAACAGATCTTTGCACTGCTCTTCCTTCTGCTAGATGCTCTTTCCCCAAAAATCCATACTGATTCCCACAAGGACTTCCATCTTTGCTTTAATGTCACCTTCTCAGTGAACACCTCCTAGTACTTATATTTAAAATGCCAAATACTCATGCCACTCTCCATTTCTTGCCTTACCTACTTCTTGCTGTACTTTTTCTATAACACTCATTACCATCTTATTTAATATTTTTTGGTGTATATTTATATGTCCATTTATTATTTGTCTCCCCAACTAGAATATCAGCTCCATGATGGCAGGGATTTGTTTTTAACTTTTTGGTTTACTGTTCTATCCCAGAACCAGGGGCAACTCCTGGCATGTACTAGATACTCGATATTTGCTGAATAAATGAATCAATTTCCCAATGAGTAATCACTATCATCACTGAGAACACAGTTTATCTTACTAAATAGTTGGAGTATTGTTCCAAAAGATGGAATGACCTACTGTATTCTTTTAAGCTTCTGGTAAATTTAATCATGGAGACAGAAGATATTCTGTAAAAATCATTGAGTTCATTTAATAGAGTTAAATAATGCAAATAATGTCATGATAGCTTTTAAATTCAAAGGCATAATGTAATATAATTCTTTTTTTAAAAGATTTTATTTATTTGACAGAGAGAGAGAGGTCACAAGTAGGCAGAGAGGCAGGCAGAGAGAGAGGAGGAAGAAGGCTCCCTGCTGAGCAGAGAGCCCGATGCGGGGCTCGATCCCAGGACCCTGAGACCATGATCTGAGCTGAAGACAGAGGCTTTAACCCACTGAGCCATCCAGGTGCCCCTGTAATATAATTCTTAATTAAATGCCTAGGTTGGGTTTATCGTAGCTTATCTATAATATTGTTCAAATAAATGACCTAAGTAGAGTTTTAAATTTTACTTATTGAATGTACCTTTATGGTACTCTGGTACTCCTTGTGTAGTCAACTTTAACATATGTTGAAACCTGTTTAATAAAACTTAGAGTATGATCTTACAATTTGGAATGCACATGAAGGCTTATAGTTGTACTTCTATATTTGGGACCTAATAATAATCATTGCTCTGACTACTGGGTGCCAAGTTCTTGATCATGTAAAGATAAAGAATGATCTTTTTCATCATGTTTTGATTTATAATGATTTCTAGGTAAACATGGAGGTAAAAACTGACTACTTCCTTATCAGACTTATGAGGAAAGAAATTTTTCATTTTAAAATTCCCATCACATTTTAAAAAATCATACTTGCTTTGCAAATAAATGAGTAATTAATTGAATGCAGTGGGCCAAATATCATGTTAAATATACGAAAAAAATACTATGAATTAAAAGAAAGAAAGACCGAGCTGGAAGAGGTTGGGGAAAATTTTATAAAATAAATTATATTTGACCCAGATGAAGTGTTTTTCCACATGACCCTCCATCATCATGGGGATAAAGGAATTATATAAAAGTTGTGGGGCAATAAACATTTTAGTGGGGACAACAAACGTAGAAAAGGTTTGTTATCCCCACTGAAATGTTTATTGTCATGAATCTAATCTAGAGGTAGGAAATGTTTTCACTGGAAACTAAACTAAGATTAGACAGTGAAGAACTGAGGCAAGAAAGTGAAGGAAATTGCAGTCCATGCTAATGCATTTGGGTTTTTCTCACAAGTATGTTTAAGGCAACAAAATGTTTTGTTTTAGAAAGAACAGTTCAAGTAGTCCTTGAAGGTTAGATGGAAATAAGAGAAAGTTACACACAGGGAGACAAGTTAAAAGGTAGTTACAACTGTGCTAGTATTTAGACAATGCAGCAGTGGATATGGAGAGAAGGACCAGATTTGAAAGACATTTCTACAGTACAATGACTTTATGATTTCAGTCCAAGTTTATCTTAGATTTTAAAATAAATATAAAAATATCTGTAAACCAGAAACATTATAAACATATATAATACTAAGTAGTCTTGAAATCCTGGCCCTGCTGAGCTACAGGTCCTCGAACACATCAAGGAAGCTGCAAGTTAAGTGCCCATACGGTAACAAGAAGGAAAACATTAAATATGCTGCTGGAAATCTTAGTCAATTTTACTGAATGAGATCAGGGTCCCTGGCAGAGTGAGCTTTCTGTGAAAGGATACTAAAAAGGCATTGCCTAAGTCTTTGATTCCTCTGATGACGTGTACAAGCTTTACGTAAAATCAAAGAAATCCTCAGGTCTAAAAAAGGGGCTGAATGTCCCATTATTTTAGTGATATTATCTGCCAATTCTCTATTTTCTCTGTGGGATGGAAGAACCATGACCCTTGGGTTTTCAGAGAGTAGGTAGAGGCAACCACAAAGCTGCTAGATAAGAATGGTTAAACACAGAGGGGTAAAAGAAAAGCTACTGAAGATGCATCTTGAAAATTAGAATTCCAAAGGACGCAAAGAATGCTAAGAAAGACTGCCAACGCACATAACTGTCTAGCAAATTTACTGTCAACAGGGGTACAAATAGAAGAATCTCAAAATTACCGGAAAAGAGTATGTTTAGAATGTCCAAAGAGATAAAGGTAGGAATGGAATCCATTTTTTAAAAGCCAGAAATCATGAACAGCAAGGAGAAATAAGAATAGAATATTACCAAAAAAAATCCTTAGCTAACAGCCATTTTAATTTAAAAAAATCAACAGGACGAACTTAATCAAAAGGAGGTATAGCTAAAAGGAATACAATAACACAAAAGAAAAAATTCAGATGTGGTCTCAATAGCACATTTCAGATTGCAAAAGAACGAATCAAATTCACTGCTATCAGATCTGCCATACACAAAATATGAAATGACACTGGTAATTTGAATCCATATAAAATAAAGAGTAGCAGGAATGATAAATATGTGGGTAAATATGTGGAGTAGTCTAAGATTACCTCCATGATCCTGTCCTGAGCACAAATGAAAAGAGAATATAGGGGAAAGAGTAAGTTTGGGTGGATCAGAGAGATGTTGAATTCAGTTTGGGCATGACAAATTTGATGTTTGAGATTCCTATAGAACATCCCAGCAGAAATGTTCAGTAAGCTAATACTGAATATAACAGGGGCTGCCATAGAAGTCACAAAAATATTAAATAGTGCCAAGAAATCCAGAGGCTAACACTTAATCTTGCAAAAATCATGGACAATCCATTCAGCATATGTTTCATGAAAATGCAGAAATCATAGCCTGACTGGAAACGGTTTGGAATCTTCAGTTTGAAAAGTCAAACAGAAATCTATAAAGCAATGACTGACTTAGATAGGGAAAAAAAGGCAGGTCTTTCCCACTAAAATCCACATATTAACCTAATATCAGAACAAGAAACATTTTAAAAGCAGGCCTCTTTGTAGATAAAAAAAAAAGTACTACTTTGCACTAGAGGCTTTGGTTATGAAGATGTTTTATAGACTAAGAATTTTAAAGGGTTCGGCAAAGGTTTAGATCTATTCACCGATGGAAGATGTAAAATAGCTGAATAAGGAGACTCAAACTTCGTTCCTAACCTATGAGGGCAACTTGAATTTTCTTCACAGACCAAATCTTTCTGCTGTCAGAATGGTCAGATGGACAATTGAGCAGGCCTAATACCGCATGCCTTATATTTCATGACTTCCCGAAGTTGGAAATTGGTGGCAAGGGCAGAATACAGATGGAATTGGGCATTCGTTCTAAACTCCTAAGTCAAGCATAAATTAAAATAAATTTACAGAGGAAATGTGATCAGTGTTGTTAATCACCTGAGTTTGTGAGTAGATTTGTAGGATATTCTATAGTTACCCATTTAATGAGTATTAAATATTTTGAGTATATTTTTGTACAGAAATATGCACCACGTTATATCACACTGTCTGGTTTGAGAACAAAACTAATCAAATACAAATTAAAATAACAGCCTGGTGGTGGGTATTGAGAAGGGCACGTATTGCATGGAGCACTGGGTGTGGTGCATGAACAATCAATCTTGTAACACTGAAAAATTAAAATAAACATATATGGGGAGAAAAAAAATACATACAACAGTTAGAATGGTAGAGTTGGAAATCCTTCAGTGATGGAGAAGAAAGAAGGTCATACTAGCTGAGCACTGTGCTAAGTACTTCACAGATACTATGTGCTATAATTTTCACAATACAACCCTAGCAGTTAGGCCATTTTACGGACAAGGAATCTGAGGCTCAAACATTTTAAGTAACTTGTCTAAAGTCAGAGTTAGTAAATGATGAGACCCAGTTGTAATACCTGCTTCTTATCTAACTTCAAATCCCACACTCTGTCCATTAATAATGGCATTCTTACCATCGCTTCCTTCCACAATTCTCTTACCAACCCCATCTTTCTTAGTTGTGCCTGAAAATCAACTTCTTTTATTTTCAAACCATTCTTCCACAAGGAAGTATATCTGGTTTATAAAGACCATCATCATGTTATCTATGAGTCTTAACCATGCTGAATGTCCCCAGCTACCTTTATAGTTCCTCACTCAACAGAGCATAAGCCTCTGACATTGCAATGGTCTCTGCATGCACTCTAGTTTGCCAATGACCAATTACACATAATAAAATGGTGACTTAGCTAGCCTTGGCCCTCACAAGAGCAACTTTGTTCCTGAGCTCTATCTGCTATGTAGGACTCAACATCACCCTGTAGGAATAAACTCTTCCAAAGAATGATAGGATAGACAGGGCCATTGAATCTTCACTTAAAATTTTACATGGCTACATTTCAAAAGAGTGAGGATTATGAAAATATAACTCTACTTTGTGATACAGTGCTAAGTCTTTTGGCTCAGAGCCAAAACATTGTACACATATATCAGAGAGAATGGGTCAGCCAGGGATTTTAGAAGCGGCTTTTCAGGTTTCACAAGTCCATCGAATGGTTGCATTCTTAAAAAAAAAAAAAAAAAGACCGGGGCACCTGGGTGGCTCAGTCAGTTAAACGTCTGCCTTCAGCTGGGGTCATGATCCCAGAGTCCTGGGATCGAGCCCCATGTCCGGCTCTTTGCCTATCGGGGAGCCTGCTTCTCCCTCTTCTTCTGCCTGCTGCTCTCGCTGCGTGTGTGATCTCTCTCTCTTTCTCTCTCTGCCAAATAAATAAATAAATAAATAAAATCTTTAAAAAAAAAAAAAAAAAAGACCAGCATTCAAAGTGCAGAGCCGAACTCCTTTATCTTCCCTGTCACTGCACCACTAGTATCTAATAGGGTATTATGGCATATCCTGACAGAACTTGAACCATAAAAAATACAAATAGGACTTTTCTTGGCTAATTTGTCAGTGAAGGTGGCTGATAAGAGAAGGAATAAAAATATTTAACAGTGGATACTTAAACTCTAAGAAATACCAGTGAATATATAAAGAAAATTTAGCAAAATTAAGACATGTGAAACAATATATTGATATGATAGGATTTAATTTTAGTGTTCCTTCAGCAAGAATTCTTAAGTTAAGGTAATGTTTCCTGAAGGGTGAAGAATGGAAAAATTTAACTCAATGTCACACATAGAAATACAGATTTGGCCCAAAGGCATAACAGTTTCCTTTACTGTCAAGTGTTACTAATCTTGAATGTCCAACATTTCAGTGGATTTTCTATGGGCCCTCTGTTAACTGGTACAAATTCTATAGGATTACCCTTTCAGCAATATATTCAAATGTACTCTTTGAAATAATAAAGATTCTCTCTGACTCCTTGTGTGTGTGTTTGTATGTGTGTGTGTCACATATACAAAACATATATACATACATGCATACACACACACAAAACCCTTGGATGTTTAAAAAACTGATTCATACTCAATCTCCTAATTATCATTACAAAACTCTTACAAAATACTTAGAAACCCTTTTGATGGGTTAAATCTATGCAAAGTTAGAAAAGTACCCAGCAACCCTTGGCCTTCACATTACCTAACATGTCCGTGAAGAGGCTGCAGGCTTGTTGATTACTTTGCGTGGATTTTACAATGTTCAGTAAAGAATATTTTTTCAGAAATGTGTGAACTGATTTTAAAATTCGGATGAAAATTTGAAGGACCTAACAGCCTAAACAACATTTCATAGGGAAGACTAAATTGGAATACTAGTCTGCCTGATTTCAAGAATTAGGATTAAAAAAAAAGAACTAGTATTAAGCTACAGTCAACAAGAGGGAATATCATTGGTGTATGGATGACTAATTAAAAATGAACAGAATTAAAAGTTTAGAAATAAATCTTCATATATATGTTCAATTGATTTTCAATCAAGGTGTCATTCTCAGTAAATGGTGCTGGAACACTTTGAGATCCACATGAAAAAATGAACCTTGATCCCTACCTCATGATATACACAAAACTCAACTTGAAATGGACTAAACACCTAAGCATAAAATTAAAAAATATAAAATTCTATCTTGGAGTAAACAGCAATTTATTTAATATGAAACAAAAGCAAGACATTTATATCTAATAATATACATATTAAAAAGACTATATAACTAATATAATTAAGTAATATGTACACAAGGAACCAGATAAAAATAGGTGACTATTTAAGCAGATTCTTTATAAAAGAAGATATATGAATGTTCACTAAGCATACAAAAAGTTATCCATTTGTTGTTAGGGAAATGTATTGAAAACCATGATGGGATACCATTACACACCTACTAAAATAGCTAAAATTAAAAACACTAAAATTTGCTAGATATTAGAGTGACAAGAATTCTCATACACTGTTGGTAGGAGCATAAAATGGTATAATCACTTTTTAAAAGTCTGGCATTTTTTTAAAAGACTATTTATATACTTCCCTGTGAACCAACAATTTCACTCCTAAGTATTTATCCAAGAGACATATCCACACAGAGCCTTGTAAATAAATGTTCATGTCAGTTTTATTCATAATAGCTGATAAATAGAAACAATTCAGGAGCCATCAATTAGGTGAGTAGGAAAACAACATACAACATACGCAAACAATGAAAGACAGTAGTAGGAAAAAAAACCTACTGATACAACAATATAAATGACTCTAAAAAATGTTAAATGCAGAGAGCCAATCATAGAATATGACATACAGTATGATTCTATATGAAATTCTAAAAGGCAAAATTAATCTGTAGCAAATCTCTGGTTGCCTGGGCCATGGGCCAGGAGATGGAATTGACCACAAAGGCTCATGAGGGAACGTTTTAGGCTGATGGAGATGTTTTATATCTTGATAGTGGTGGCAATTATGCAGGTGTATTTGACAAATTTCATCACAGTATACACCTAAAATAGGTCCACTGTATTTTATATAAATTACACCTCAAGGAAATTGATAAAACATTTGTATGCTATTGTCTATTTAAATCCTAAGATTTGAAACTTCTTTGTTTACAGGCAATTTAAAATAAAATAATACCTTCTATTGCCTCTGATTTCTTGTGCATTCTATTTTCCAATTTGACATTTTCTCAATTTACTTGAAATTTTATATACACAGACATACACACATATGTGTATATATATGACACAATTTGAGAAAAAAATGGTGTAATGGACTAATACATATATATTTTGTATCTATATAGTATACACATCCTAATACACATACACCAACACATACATAGTATTAGGGAATTAAGGAAGTTAATGTTGAATGTGAGATATACACTAATTCTAGTTTGGAGGTTAATGATAGATATTGTCGGCTAGTGTACTCACATAGTAATCCTACTTCTAGCTCTATTGAATCAGAAACTTCACTGTTTGGGAAGCCAAAGGAGTGTAAAGTAGTATTGATTTACTTGCTTCAAAATTATGTAACACGGGCGCCTGGGTGGCTCAGTTGGTTGAGCGACTGCCTTCAGCTCAGGTCATGATCCCGTAGTCCCGGGATCGAGTCCCATATCGGACTCCCGGCTCCGCGGGAAGTCTGCTTCTCCCTCTGACCTTCTCCCCTCTCATTCTCAGTCTCTCTCTCTCTAATAAATAAATAAATAAAATCTTTAAAAAAAATATGTAACACTTTACAGCATAGACTTCTTCAAAGTCCGTCTCTTCACAGACCCTCACAATAGCCTTGACAGGAATTCTAATTGTCCTATTTTATTTATAAGGAAACCGACACTCAGCGAGGTAAAGTTCCCAAGGTCTCATAGATATAAAGTGGCTCATGACTAGAGGCCAGAACTTCTGACTGAATTCAAGTGTTTTCCCTCTGTAAAACCTACCACCTTTCTCTGGCCAATCTTACTTATTTTTGACAAAAAGGAAACCCAGTGATAGGAACACAATGGAAAATGCTTATATATATATTTATACCTATGTCTACCTACAGTTTATAGTTTATATACATATTTATACCTACAGTCAACAAGAGGGAATATCAACAAGATATAGGAATATAGGTCACCTATATCTAAATCTATGCATTCCTCAAATTAAGAGGGATATGGTAGGCATAGGAACAAAAATGTATAGAAAAATCTAAATAGAGTACATTAAATTCTAGAGGACATATAGCCATTCAAATATAGTTGATTAAAACTGCAAATATCAGAGAATCTAAGCTACGGAGGCATGTGGAAATAAGCCATGTGAGGCTTCCATGTGAGGAAGGAGGAAATGGGCTTTTGACTGGCACTGGGCATCAAGTTGAAGTTTGGGCCAAATTAAGCAGATTACTATGAAGCACTTCTACTTGACAAAGTACAGTATAGTTTGTAAGTCTCCATTTTAGAATCAGACTGCAGTCAAACCAAACCAATTTCAGCTATAATTCTTTTCAATAACTTACCAACTGTGAGACTTTGGGAAGATTGCTTAAACTCTCTGAGCCTCATTTGTAAAATACAAAATGCGATGGTCCCTCATAGGATTTCTTAGAAGATTAGATAAAATAATGATAATTTTTCATAACTCAGCTATTATTAATTATTAGTAATAACAGGTAGAAGATCTGCTATTCATAAAGTGCCATTTTCCCTAAAATCCCACTATTTTGTGCTTCTGCGGAAGGCATCTCTCATCTACTACTGTCTAAATACATGCCCACTCACCACCCAGGACTTCCCTTAGTCAAAGAAGATTCGGGCACATCTTCTGAAACAGACGCAGGGCATAGTGCCAATCAACTTTTCTCCATTTCTATCATCTTACCACACCTCAAAAGACCAACAACTGTGTGAATGCCATACTTAACCTTTTCAATATAATAGTGTCTTAAATATTTTAAGAAGCATGCAATATTTAAGACATACAAAAAAGAATGAAGAGTAAACAGCATGGAGAAACTGACCCAGTTACTGCAACAAGTCAATAGCATGAAAAGATAAATGGCAGGGAGGAATGCTCAGATTAAAAGAGGCTAGAGATCTAACAACTAAATATCATGTGTGGACCTTAATGTGAATCCTGATTTGAACAAATTAACTGTTAAAAGGGATTTGTGAGATAATCAGGGGAAGGATTTTAAGTCTTTTGGCATACATGATACTAAGGTTAATAATAGTAATGGCATTGTTATGCTTTTAAAAACTCATATTTTTAGATATGTATACTACAGTATGCAGAAAGGACATGTTGTTTGGAACTGGCTTTAAATTACATTTTAGAAAAGAAAAACAAAGATAGATGGTACAAATATGGCAACATTTTGAGAATTGTTGAGTACACAAGATGAGTATACAGTTCATTTTACCAGCACCTCTACTTTTGTGCACATTTGAAAATAACTTCTAATAGCACATTTGGTGATATAAAACTATGAATACAACAAATACCTATGTATCCAAACTCAGTTTATGAAATAAAAGCCAATTTAGTTAAATTCCCTGCACTAATTATCTCCACTCCCTACAGAAATGACCACTATACTAATTTTAATATTATAGTCTTGTTACGGTTTATACATTTATCACATATTTATTTATTCCTAAGCAATATATCATACTGTTTCACACATTTTTAAGCTTCATAAAAACAGTATCCAATTTATGTATTTTCAACTTGCCTTTTTTTGGTCAATATGACGTATGTTTGATTCATCTATATAGCTCCAAAATAGAGTCTTCCGAAAATATCTTCCTTTTTTTTTTTCTGAGCTAACCAAAGTTTATATCAGTATTGTATGCCTTGTATGTCACTACTGGAGTTCCTGTTGTATTATCTCTACTGGTAAGAAGTTGTGGAATTTCATTGAGCCATAATGTTCTCTGAATGAGGAGTTCTGTGTAAAGTAATTCTGTTATTAAAGGTGGTCAGTATTGAGGAGGGCATGTATTGCATGGAGCAGTGGGTGTGGTGCATGAGCAATTAATCTTGTAACACTGAAAATATAAAATAAACGTATTTGAGGGGAAAAAAAGTTAACAGAATTCTGTCTCCTCCCAAACCTATTTGTCTTAAAAAAAATTTTCTAGAACATATTAGTTAAGTTTCAACTGTTAGCAGCTACATTTTTACTACCTCAGCAAATAAGTAAAATAAGGCATAGTGACCGCATAATAATTTTGTTGTTATTGCAAGACTTGACATCTATTGGCTAAATGATAAATGATGAATACTCATGGTATAGGAATGCAATATACTCAATTACTTATCTTGGATGCTCTTTGAAAAGGGCTTCAAAATATGCCTTGTTGTGAGCTCTCATTGAAAATTTCTCTGCCCACTGCCTTAAAGGGAAATAAGCACTAGGAGTAGATCTTACAGAAAGGTGGGAGATTATTACAAAATAATGCCTTAGGTCTATTCCCAATAGTTTTGGTCATATAAATGCTTATATATGTTTAATAAGTACTTATAATTTTTAAAAAATTGGTTGGAAATGCAATAAGGACAAAGTCTGTTGAACACGTCAACTGGTTATCATTGTAAGCACTTTCTCAAGGAAAAAAGATAATAAAAGGTATCTGAAGGTGTATCTCTAGATCTAGTAGCACAGAGCATTAACTGACTTCAGGATAGTAAAGGGATATGAAGGAGCAAGCCCTTCATCTTTGCTCCAGCTCTGAGGCGCAGTGACAAACCTGCACTAGAAATCTGTTTCTCTTTGGGTATACAGCAAAAGGGGATGGGGGTTTCTTCCCCCCCCCTTTTTAACTTACACAGTAACAGTGAAGGGATCTATCCCTGCTTTCTTCCCAGAGCCTTAACCTAATTGCATTTAGATATATTATTCTCTCTTCTGTAAGCCAGAAACCCAACACTATCCTTTGCCCTTGTTGCATTTGTAATGATGAGACTTTCTTTACTTCACTGGCAGTAATTTAATTGTTGATGTCCTTGGCCTTTTATTAATCTCTACTGTGGTCAGAAAAGACAAGCTAATTAAGTATTACTTTTGGACCATAATTTCTATTCAGAGATTTACTTTTATTGCAGTCAATCTGCCATATGAAAAAGACAATTTCAAAGCCCTCAACTCTATTAGAAATTCTCCCATTAGACATAACCTAAAGGTACTTTTTGAAGTGTACTTACAAATAATAATAAAAGAAATAAAGTATACTTAGATTTCATGTAGCCAATTTTCTCCAGAACTGAGGTTCTATACATTCTATGTTGTTAAAAACTTTCTTCACCTGGGTGGCTCAGTGGGTGAAAGCCTCTGCCTTCAGCTCAGGTCATGATCTCAGGGTCCTGGGATTGAGCCCCGCATTGGGCTCTTTGCTGGGCAGGGACCCTGCTTCCCCTTCTCTCTCTGCCTGCCTCTCTGCCTACTTGTGATCTCTCTCTCTGTGCCGAATAAATAAATAAAATCTTTTTTTTCATTTTTTTCTCCCCAAATTTGTTTATTTTAATTTTTCAGTGTTACAAGATTGATTGTTCATGCACCACACCCAGTGCTCCACGCAGTACGTGCCCTTCTCGATACCCACCACCAGGCTCACTCCCCCCACCCCCTCCCCTCCAAAACCCTCAGTTTGTTGCTCAGAGTCCACAGTCTCTCCTGGTTCATCTCCTCCTCCGATTTCCCCCCATTCGCCCTTCCCTTCCTTCTCACGATGCCCTCCATGATTTTCTTTATACTCCACACGTAAGTAAAATCTTTAAAAAAAACTTTCTTCAAAATGTATTATTACAATCTACTCTGTTACTGTGTAAGAAGCCTTATGTTTATCTCACATCCCAAAATGGTGCATTTAAATGACTCATTTTTGTGTGTGCATACACATATGCAAGGAAGAACAGGAAACAGAGGGACAAATGCCTTTGTGTTTGATCAGCCACAAACAAGTACTATGATACTGGTAGCAATAGAGAGGATAGATGATGATTTCGCTGTACTGGAGTCCAGGATATTCTCAGAATGTGAACACACAGCAAAGAGGCAATCTGTATAGTTTGAAAGTATTGGGAAATGGCTGCATACCCACACTTGAATAAGGAATAAAATGGTAAAGATGGTAAGTTAAAGGGGTTTCTTGGGCAAAGATCACCATTTTACCTCCTGGTATCTATATACAAGCTATCCAAAGATTAACCTGCATTATGTCATATTTTCTCTTTAAGATTTTAATGTAGCTTTGTAACTAAAAGGTTTTTTCCTCATAATTTCCTAAAATACTCATAAATGGGAACATGTTTCCAGATAAATATTATGAAATTAATTACTTGTGTGAATTCCCCCTAATTAGCACGTATTAGTAGGGCTACAGACAATAAGGTAGATTCTATGACACTGATATAACATCAAAGAACTGGGGAAAAGACTTAGGGGGAACTTCTAGACATTCTTTATGAAAAGTAGCAATCCACAGTAGTCTTTTTTCCAATAAATGGGACTTCTTAAAGTATTTAATAGTAATGTGTCTTCTACCATGGATCTAGGCAAAATGGTTCAGCATCTTTAAAGGATAGCTTTGGGCAACAAAATCTGTGTAGCCATTCCAGCTCTGTCATTCTGCAAGGTGAGGACACATGGACGTTTCTTTATAGTGGATATAGAGTACCAGAAATCACTACAAATGTGATTATGGACAAGTTATTATAATTTTTAAAAACTGCATGGTGACTAACATAACACAATAAAAAAATAAATAAAACTTTGTATATGTGTGTGTATATCACAAAGCAAATTCTTGAGGAAAACATAATTATTTACATCCTAAAACAAATTCTGTATATCTGATAGTAATGAAAGCCCCAAGTGTAAGGCTATTGGTGAAGATCTGTGCGAGCAGTTACCTTTAAGTTTTCTGCCTGCTGGATCTCATTTGAAATCACTGCAAAATAAAGAGTTTTTCCATAGGTTCAAAGTTAACTTTCATTGAGAAGTTGGTGAAAATTTCCCTCCAAGGCAGCCTACCTCTTTATACTTAAAGGACAGATTTGGAATCAGGTTTTGAATGGAAGTAGCATGTAGTACACTAAACTTGCAATAAGAAGACATGGTTGTTAGCCTTAGCTCTGCTACTTCTAAGCTATTTGACCTTTG
The DNA here is from genome assembly GCA_028533885.1 of Nasua narica. Lineage (NCBI taxonomy): Eukaryota > Metazoa > Chordata > Mammalia > Carnivora > Procyonidae > Nasua > Nasua narica. The sequence goes on along the minus strand of CM052801.1, from coordinate 96,876,467 downwards.
AACAGTAGTTCGAGACTTTTAAAAATTCGTTGAGTCTAACCCATTTGTTTTATAGTGGTTAAAAATAAAAATAATGGTAGCAATCTAACAACACATAATTAAGAGAAGGAAAAAGTTTTAAATCAATAAATACCCAAATGATGTTGGGATCACTTTAATTAAGGCTATTCTAATCGCCAATTCTCTACTATTGCTTATAGCCAAACTCTTGGAAGAAGTGTCTATAAATCATGCCTCCACCTCATGACCTCCCATTTCTCCTTAACTCAGTCTAGTTTCTCTACTGTTCTGCCTCTCCATCAATATGGATTTCTCTAAGTTTAACCAGTGACTTCCTTGTTGCACAGTCAGATAGATTCTATTCAGATCTCTTGTGAGTTAATCTTTCAAGAGCACTGGCTGAAGTTTTTAACTCCCTCCTTGTTGAATCTCTTACTTCTCTTAGCTTCTGGTACTCTAGTTTTCCTCTTAGCTTTCTGGCTTTTCCTTTTTGGCTTCTTTGGTGGGTTTTTATGATTATTAATATTTATTATTAATGTTGGATAAATAATGTGATGAATAATATTGGGTTCACTCATGTCTTGGCCTTGAGCACCCCTTTTAACCCAAACTTCAAGTACTCGCCTATATGTTGAAGACTTACATTAATATTTTCAATCCAGACCTCTTCTCTGACCTACACAGATGTGGGAGTTTGCTGGAAATCTCCATTTTGCTACCTTACCAGCACATCAGAATACCCTTCTTTACATTGCCTTATAACATTTATCACAATTTTAGTTATGTGTGTTATTTTGGGGCCAGTATAAGTCTGGTCCATTATATGAACACCGTGTGAGAGCAAGAAACGGCTGTTTTGTTCAGCACCATGATGTAGTAAATGTGAGGCACGTATACAAATATCAACTCACTGCATTTCAGGTATACAGTCCTTTTCTGACCTCAAATACTTTCTCTCACTTTCAGGCATTGTTACATGCTGCTGCGTCTACCTGAGATGCTTTTTATTCCTATTTGCTCATGGCCAGCTTTTGCCAGTACTTTAGGTCTCTGCTCAAATGTCATTTCCTCAAGAAGGCTTTTCCTGATCGTCTGTCCTCTACTCCTGAGAGTAGAGTTGGTATGAATTGTTCACCAGGGTAGCCCTTGTGCTTCACATATAGTAGTAACTAAAAAATACTTATTAAATGAATTTTTCAAAAAGCATAAAAAGGTTCTCACTGAATTATAAAAGCTTTATATGAAAAAGCCAGAGATTATGTGCTTTTGGGGATATAAGAAGACTTTGGGGGGAGGAAACATTTGAATTGTAATCTCTATGATAAACAGATAACTGTCAGAACAAGGGTGTAGGAGTATAGAGTTCCAGGCTACAGGAAGAGCTGGAGCTCAGACTCAATTAAGAACTGGGGTTTTTGTCCTCCACTCATGCATAGCAAATAGGTCAATGACTAGAAGAAAAATAAAGCTGAAAAGATACATGGGTATTATATTATACAAGGCTTTGCATTAGAGTATGTGCACTAACAAGCATTAAAAACAAGAGAAAAACTGCAAACTGATCAAATCTGTGTTTAAAGAAGGTAAATCAAAAGGAAGTATAAAGAATGATGGCATAAAGAGAGCCTGGGGTTAGTGCAACATGCCAGGAAAGGACATCTGAATTTGACAAATGACTTTGAGGAAGGAAAAGCACAGATCAAGAAACCCAGAAGAATGTGTTTGCTAACTTCAAGTGTATGTAGAATGGAGGATGAAAAGTTTATAATCTTCTTTGATAGTAACATTATTAATGGTGCTAAGGAGCTTAGTTATTGGGGAAAAATTTAGGGTAGCTGTGAAGATGAATTACAGTTTGAAGACAAATTTTGGTGATTTCTGGATACATGAATAAAAAGTGTAGCTGACAGTTAAGTGTTTGAGTCTGGAATTCAGGTGAATGAGTAGGGCTACAAATGAATATTTAGGAATCATCATATCTATGGTGCTTAAAAAGCACAAAAATGGATAAAATTGCCTAAGGATGACAGAAGAAAAGTTATAGCTAATAACTGATCATTAGTAGAAGTTTAGGTAAAGAGAAACTAGGAAAGAAAAAGCTCTGTGAGGGACGCCTGGGTGGCGCAGTTGGTTGGGCAACTGCCTTTGGCTCAGGTCATGATCCCGGCGTCTTGGGATCGAGTCCCGCATCGGGCTCCTTGCTCCGCAGGGAGCCTGCTCCTCTCTCTGCTTCTGCCTGCCTCTCTGCCTGCTT
>CM052801.1:96813033-96873713 GCA_028533885.1 Nasua narica | reverse complement strand
CTTAAAAAAAAAAAAAAAAAAAAGCTCTGTGAGAGAATATACCAGCAAAGAAAGAAAAGATGAAAATTCAGCTGAAATATATGGCTTGTGTTTCAATGAAGGCCTTTTACTATTCTTAGATTATAAAAGGCATATCATATGGTGCAGACAGCTTTAAGTGATCAAATTATTCCAATTTAATTGTGAGAGCTGATGAATTGTTAATGTCAGATATACAGGTTGTTAATTCTGCCAAAAATGCAGTAGAACATTGGATGTTTCCACTGGAACTTTGATGACATATCACTCGTGGTGTTTGTGTGCTAATCTCTATTTAATGCAACCTTTTGAAAGACAGCAATACATAGAAATTAGTACACTTTCTTATAATGTGTAATATATAAAATAAAATGATCAGAGTGGTCATATTTGAATCTTTATAATGAGAAATTTTTGCTTGTACATTTTGCATCTGTCCTCAAATTCTAAAAGTGAATATTGTGTGTGGTTGTGTGTGTGTGTGTGTTTCTCAGAATTTTAACTTAGGAAAAACCAAGGATATAAGGATACTCAATACAGTTTTTTAAGGCTGACACTGCAGATAAATTGCCTACTTGGGTTGTAGTGATATTTAATCCTAGGGGATCAGAGGACACAGATTCAGATGCATTCTCTTGTGATGATATCTTTAGTTGTGAATTCTTTCATTTGGAATTCATAATTACAATGTCCCCATACTTGAGGTTATTCTCAGCATTCAACCCCCTGATAAATCTGTCTACACAAAACGGCAGCTGGTCCACTGGCAATTGAACTGCTTCTGGTGACATAATTTCATGATATTTTTTAGATTCTCTGAAAGAGAGCAGCTGCCCACAGCTTCAGAAGCATTGTGCATGACGAACTTTGCTTACATTTTCTCTAGGGAGGAAGGAGGCTGTGTTGGGCGACTATTGGTGAGAATTATCAGGTAAATAACTATCTCATTGAAAATGCTCTTTGGCTGGTTTTGGTCCCTAAGCTTAGTAGAATTACAAGCATTGTTAATGAGAAAAAAAAAACTTGGTAATAAGGTGATCAGTTTAGAGCAAGAAAGAAAAATCAGGTTTATCCCAAGTCTTTTTAAATTTAATCCTCAAATGAGACCATGGTAGAAAAAGAAAAATAATAAAACAGGTGGAGGAATACAGGTGGTCTGAAGTCAGAAGCTAATACTCCAAAAGGAATTAATTCTCTTAGCATACTTTAGGGTAGGTTTATGAAAATCTATTTGTTTTGCATGGAGGAGAAACAATTTGCATCTGACCTTGGAATAGAAAAAGACCACTGATTTTAGGGCAGGAAGAATTGAATGTGAATACAGAATTATTACTCTAACCCATGCTATTTTGAACATCTTGTAAATGATTAAGGCCACAGTTTGTCTGACCCAAGGGGATAATAACTTGCTTTCAAAACCCCCTGGCAACTCCTGCCTTACTGGAGTAGTTAAACAAGGGATGGACAGATGCATTCTCTACAAATAGTCCTTTACATGAGAGAAACAATTTTGTACTGACCTTACCCTAAGTCACCACATCACACAACTATAGGAAATCAAAGTGACTGAAACAAATATAAAGAGAGATCTTTTTTGATGATGAAATAGTCTTACATTTTAATTGTGGTAGTGGTGACACAAATCTAAACATGTGATAAAATGGCACAAAACTATGCATAGACATTGTATCACTGTCCATGTCCTATAGTTTCCCCATGTAACCAGTGGGGTACACATGGGATCTCTGTACTATCACAGCAATTTCCTGAGAATCAATAATAATTTAAAAACAAAATTAAAAATGTAGAAACAATAAATGGAAGAAATACCTAAAACTCTTCCCACCACATTTCGAATGACTGGCTCTTTCTTATCCATGAGAGCATATCTTATTACATCCACAGAGAGCACTTGACTAATACCTGTACCTAAAGTAGCTTCCTTTGACATATCTGATAAAGGATTAGTATCCAAAATATCTAAAGAACTGCTACAGGGGGAGGTAAGATGGCAGAGTAGTAGGAGAACCCTAGGATTACATCATCCCTTGAACACAGCTATACAAATATTAAATTATTCTGAATACCCAAGAAATCAACCTGAGGACTGACAGAACAAATTGGACAACTAGAAGTAGAGGGGAGGCCATACTGTGTAAGGTAGGAGGTGCAGAGACATAGTTTGGGGGAGAAATGGATTGCAGGTACTGTGGAAGGGAGGGAGCCCTGGTCCCAGAAAGAGGCAAGAAAGAGAGAAGAGCACCCAGGGGATCACACAAGGAAAATAGTTCCCCAAAACTACTGACTGGGAAAATGAGAGGAGCTGATTTTCATGAGTTTTGCAACCAGTGGGGCTCAAATACTGGAGTTTTAGAGGTCCACCAGAGTGGCTAGTATAAGCCCTGAGGGCACTGTAATATTCCTATAGAGAAGGTAGGCAGGTAAGACAGCATCATCTGAGGATCACCTGAGATGTATTGGGAGAGACAGTTCCCTCTTCTTGGAGTGTATCTGAGAGAGGTGGCATTGCCTCTCCAGGGAGAAAGGAGTCAGCAGGTGTCCTTTCCTTCCCTCACTACTCAGCATAGGCACAGAGACACCTGCAGAGGGCAGCAAACCTGGACACAGGCTTTTTTGTGTGCTCTGCTCCGAACCCCATGCTCCTGTGCTCTGGTGCAACTGCCCTTCTGGGTCAACCATGTATCAATCCCAGCATGGCGAGACCCTCCCCCAGGAGACCAGTGCAGCTCCCCACAACACCAGGTCCCTAAAGTTTAGAGTTTTAAAACCTAGGATAGAGCCCAAAGTGAACTTCACTGCTCCAGGCAGGTAAGCACCCCAGCAACAGTGTGAAAGCAGCAATCTGAAAAACACCTAGGACACAAAAAGAGAAATTATTCACTCTTCTGGGAGGGCTTCCCTGACAGCAGCAAGCCCAAACTACCCTCTCTGAGGACAAGAGAGCTGGCTAGCACCATTCCTCCCTCCCCCTGCCCATCAACATAAACTTCAGTCAACAGCACTGCATCAACACTGGCTACCTAACCTGCTTATACTAGGCTCCACCCTCCTGAGAACCAGTGCAGCAGGTCTCTCCCCAGAAAGACCAGCACAAACCCCAGCATTCACCATGTCTACTGACCATAAAGTCCTCCAAAGCTTCAGCTCTAGCAGAAATAGCAACAGGGCTCTTTTAACAAGCAGACCAGAGTACACCTAGTTAAAACTCACCAAACTCTGGCCAAGGTCCAAACACTCCCCACTGCAGGCAAGGGGAAACTCTGCAGAGGACTGACCTGAGGGATAGAGCAGTCATAACACAGCAGTGGAGTGCATGCAGCAGACACTTCTTGAAGCACCAGGACCTGGACATTATATGACCTCTTCTTCTTAAAGCTGTTCCTCTCAGGAGCAGGAAATATAACAGGCTTTCCTAACACAGAGCAGAAAACAGATACTTGGACAAAATGCCAAGATGGGGGAATTCATCCCAAAAGAAAGAACAAGAAAAGGTCATAGCCAGGGATCTAATCAAAACAAACTTAAGTACTATGCCTGATCCAGAACTTAAAGCAACAACCATAAGGATACTAACTCGGTTTGAGAAAAGCATAGAAGACATCATGGAGACCTTACTACAGTTATAAAAGAACTTAAAATCAATCAGGCCAAAATAAAAAATGAAATAACAGATTTGAAACCAACTGGATATAATGACTATAGGGATAGAAGAAACAAAGGAATGAGTACATGATATAAAAGATAGAATTATTGAAAACAAGGAAACTGATCAAAAGACAGAGAAAGAAAATCTTGGATCACAGGAGTAGACAGAGAAAGTGACTCCATAAAAAGTAATAACATTCATATCATAGGACTCCCAGAAGAAGAAGAAGAGAGAGAAAAGGGGGAAGAAGGTTTATTTGATGATATTATAGATAAAAATTTCCCTAATCTATGGAAGAAAACAGATTTCTAAATCTAGGAGGCTCAGAGAACTCCCATCAAAATCAATAAAAGCAGGCCAACACCAAGACATAGGATAAATTTGAAAAATGTAGAGATAAATTAAAATCCTAAAAGCAAGACAAATGAAGTCCCTAACTTATAAGAGAAGACAAATAAGGTTAGCAGCAGACCTATCTACAGAAACTGGACAGGCCAGAGGAGAGTGGCATGATCTATTCGACATGCTGAATGGGACAAATCTGCAGCCAAGAATACTCTGCCCAGCAAGGCTATCATTCAGAATAGGAAGAGAGATAGTTTCCCAGACAAAAAAAAAAAAAAATCTAAGGAAGTTTGTGACCACTATGCCAGCCCTGCAAGAACTATTAAAAGAGACTCTCAGAGTGTGAATGAAAGACCAAAAGCAAAAAAGACTAGAAAGGAACAGAAATCTCCAGATACAATGACTTTACTGGTAATAAAATGGTACTAAATTCATATCTATCAATAATCACTCTGTATTTACATATACTAAATGCTGCAATCAAAAGACAGAGGATGTCAGAATGTATTAAAAAAAACAAGACCTATCAATATGCTTCCTACAAGAGACTCATTTTAGACCTAAAGACATCTGTAGATTGAAATTGAGGAGTTGGAGAAACATTTACCATGCACTGGATACCAAAAGACAGCCAGAATACCAATACTTATATCAGACAAACTAGATTTTAAACCAAAGACTGTAACAAGAGCTGAAGAAGGGCACTATATCATAATAAATGGGTATATCCAGCAAGATCAAGCAATTGTAAATATTTATGCTAAATTGTAAACACCTGGATATATAAAACAATTAATAATCAACATAAAGGAATTCATGGATGATAATATAATAATAGGAGAGGACTTTAACACCCCATTTACATCAATGGACAGATCATCTAAGCAAAAAACCAACAAGGAAACAATGGCTTTGAATGATACACTGGACCAGATAGACTTAACAGATATATCCAGAACATTTCATCCTAAAGCAGAACACAGACTCTTTTCAAGTGCCCATGGATCATTTTCCAGAAGAGATCACATACTAGGTCACAAATCAGGCCTCAATAAGTACAAAAAGACTGAGATCATATCATGCATATTTCCTGACCACAATGCTATGAAACTTGAAGTCAACTAGAAGAAAAAATCTGGAAGGACCACAAATACATGGAGGTTAAAGAATATCCTACTAGAGGTACCTGAGTGTCTCAGTTGGTTAAGTGTCTGCCTTTGGCTCTGTTCATGATCCTGGGGTCTTAGGATTGAACCCCACAATAGGCTCCCTGCTCAGTGGGCAGCCTGCTTCTCCCTTTCCCTCTGCCCCTCATCCCATTCATGCTCTTTCTCTTTCTCCCTCTCTCTCAAATAAATAAATAAAATCTTTAAAGAAAAGAATATGTTACTAAAGGGTGAAAGAGGTCATACAGGAAAAGGGGTCAAATAGGAAATTAAAGAATAAATAAGAAGATACATGGAAACAAATGAAAATGAAAACACAATGGCCCAAAAACCTTTGGGATGCAGCAAAGGTGGTCACAAGGGGGTATATATAGCAATAAGGGCCCACCTCAAGATGCAAGAAAAATCTCAAATACACAATCTAACCTTACACCTAAAGGAGCTAGAAAAAGAACAAATGGTGGTGTATATTGAGGAGGGCACATATTGCATGGAGCACTGGGTGTGGTGCATGAACAATTAATCTTGTAACACTGAAAAAATAAAATAAAAGTATTTGGGGGGGAAAAAAGAGTTGATTTGTTTTGCACAAAGAAAAAAAAAAAAGAACAAATGAAGCCTAAAGCCAGCAGAAGGGAAATAATAAAGATTAGAGCAAAAATAAATAATATAGAAACAAACAAACAAAAAAAAAACCAGAAGAGATGAATGAAACCAGCAGCTGGTTCTTTGAAAAAATTAATAAAATTGATAAACCCCTCGCCCGAATTATCAACAAGAAAAAAAGGACTTGAGTAAATAAAATCAGAAATTAGGAGAAATGACTAACACCACAGAAACACAATATTAGAGATTATTATGAAAACCTATACGCCAACAAATTGGGCAATCTGGAAGAAATAGATAAATTCCTACAAACATAAAATACCAAAACAGAAAGAAATAGAATATGAACAGACCAAAACCACTAAAGAAATCGAATCGGTAATCAAAAATCTCCCAACAAACAAAATTCCAGGGCCAGATGGCTTCACAAGGGAATTCCACCAAACGTGTAAAAACATACCTATTCTTCTCAAACTATTCCAAAAAATAGAAATGGAAGGAAAACTTCCAAACTCATTCTACAAGGCCAATACTGCCTTGATTTCAAAACCAGACAAAGACTCTACTAAAAAAGATTACTGGCCAATATCCCTGATGAACATGGATGCAGAAATTCTCAACAAAATACTAGCAAATCAAATCCAACAGCACCTTAAACATCATTCACCATGATCAAATAAGATCTATTCCTGGGTTGCAAGAGTGGTTCAATATTCACAAATAAATCAATGTGATATACCAAATAAATAAAAAAAGATAATAACCATATGATCCTCTCAATAGGTGCAGAAAAAGCATTTGACAAAGTATACTACCCATTTTTTTATTGACATATAATGTATTACATTTTTCAGAGGTACAGGTCTGTGATTCATCAGTCTTATACAATTGCACTCACCACAGTACATACCCTCCCCAATGTCCATCACCCAGCCACCCCATCCCTCTCAGTCCCCTCCCTTCCAGCAACCCTCAGTTTCCTGAGATTGAGTCTTATGGTTTGTCTCCCTTTCTGATTTTGTCTTGTTTCATTTTTCCTTTCCTTCCTCCTATGATCTTCTGTCTTGTTTCTCAAATTCCTCATATCGGTGAGATTATATGATAATTGTCTTTCTCTGACTGACTTATTTCACTTAGTATAATACCCTCTAGTTCCAGCCACATCATTACAAATGGCAAGATTTTGGTTTTTTGACGCCTGCATAGTATTCTATATATCACATCTTTATCATCTCATCTGTTGATGGACATCTAGGCTCTTTCCATAATTTGGTTGTTGTGAACATTGCTGCTATGAACATTGGGGTGCACATGCCCCTTCATATCACTACATTTCTATCTTTAGGATAAATACCCAGTAGTGCAATTGCTGTGTCATAGGGTAGCTTTATTTTCAACTTTTTGAGGAACCTCCATCCTGTTTTTCCAGAGTGGCTGCACCAGCTTGCATTCCCACCAACAATGGAGGAGGTTTCCCTTTTCTCTGCATCCTCGCCAACACCTGTCTTTTCCTGACTCTATACCACCCACTCTTAATAAAGACCCTCAACAAATGGGATTAGAGTGAACATATCTCTACATCATAAAAGCCATAAAAGAAAGTCCCAAAAATAAAAATAAAAGAAAAAGAAAGTCCCACAGCTAATATCCTCCTTAATAGGAAAAAACAGAGAGCTTTTCCTCTAGGTCAAGAACGAGACAGGGATGTATATATGTGTATACACACACACACACACACACACATTCTCACCACTGTTACTTAACATACTACTGGAAGTCCTAGCCTCAGCAATCAGACAGCAATAAAGAAATAAAAGGCAACCAGATCAGCAAGGAACAAGTCAAATTTTCACTATTTGCAGACAACACGATTCTCTATGTAGAAAACCTGAAAGACTCTACCAAAAAACTGCTAGAACTGATACACGAAATCAGTAAAATTGTAGAATACAAAATCAATGTACAGAAACCTGTTGCATATCTATACACCAACAATGAAGCAGCAGAAAGAGAAATCAAGGAATCAATCCCATTTGCAGTTGTACCAAAATCTAGGAATACACCTCACAAAGAGGTAAAAGATCTATACTCTAAAAACTATAAAATGGTGATGGAAGAAATTAAAGATGACACAAAGAAATGGAAAAACTTTCCATGTTCATGGGTTGGAAGAAGAAATATTGTTAAAATGTCTATACTACCCAAAGCAATCTATACACTTAATGCACTCTTTATCAAAATATCACCATCATTCTTCACAGAGCTAGAACAAATAATCCAAAAATTTGTTAGGGAACCACAAAAGACCTTAAACAGCCAAAAAAAATCTTGAAAAAGGAAAGCAAAGCTGGAGGCATCCCAATTCCTGACTTCAAGTTATATTACAAAGCTGTAGTAATGAAGACAATATGGTACTGCATAATAACAGACATATGGATCAGTGGAACAGAATAGAAAACCCAGAAATGAACCCACAACTATATGTCAACTAATTTTCAACAAAGCAGGAATGACTATCCAATGGAAAAAAAGACAGTTTATTCAACAAAATGGTGTTGAATAGCAACATGCCAAAGAATGAAACTGGACTACTTTCTTACACCATACACAAAAGTAATTCAAAATGGATGAAAGACCCAAATGTGAGATAGGGAATCATCAAAATCTTAGAGGAGAACACGATCATGTTGCCGGCAAATAGTGATATCTCTTTGATATCAGCCATAGCAACTTTTTACTAGATATGTCTCCTGAGGCACGGGAAACAAAAGTAAACTATTAGGACTTTATCAAGATAAAAAGCTACTGCACAGCAAAAGAAAGAATCAACAAAACTTAAAGGCAACCTCTGGAATGGGAGAAAATATTTGCAAATGATGAATCTAATAAAGGAGTTGTATCTGAAAGATATGAAGAACTTATACAACTCAACACGCCAAAAAATCCAATTACCCAATTAAAAGACATCATGGAAGGAGACATGAACAAATATTCTCCAAAGACATACAGATGGCCAACAGACAAAGGAAAAGATGTTCCACATCATCCATCATCAGAGAAATACAAATCAAAACTGTAATATCACCTCACACCTGTCATAATGGCTAAAATCAATGACACAAGAAACAACAGGTACTGGCAAGGATGTTGGTGGGAATGCGAACTAGCGCAGTCACTCTGTAAAACAGTATAGAGGTTCCTCAAAAAGTTAAAAATAGAATTACCCTATGATCTCGTAATTGCACTACTAGGTATTTACCAAAGTATACAAAAATGATTTGAAGGGACATTTGCACTCCAATATTTATAGTAGCATTATCAACAATAGCCAGACTATTGAAAGATCCCAAATGTCCATGAACTGATAAATAAAGAAAAGGTGGGGTGTGTGTGTGTGTGTGTGTGTGTGAGAGAGAGAGAGAGAGAGAGAGAAAGATAGGTTAGGAAAAAAAAGAATAGAATAGAATAGAATATTACTCAGCATAAAAAGGAATGCAAGTTTGCAAGGATGTGGATGGAGTTAGAGAGTATTATGCTAAGCAAAGTCAGTCAGAGAAAGACAAATACCATATAATTTTACTCATATGTGGAATTTAAGAAATATAACAGATGAAAATGGTGGGGTGGGGAAGAGAGAGGCAAACCGAGAAACAGACTCTTAACTATAGAGAACAAATTGAGGGTTGCTGGAGGGGAGGTGGACAAGGGGATGGGTGAAATAAGTGATGGGGAGTAAGGGTGTTGTGTGTAAGTGATGAATCACAAAATCCTGCGCCTGAAACTAATATTACACTGTATGTTAACTAACTAGAATATAATAAAAACTTGTGAACAATCAATCTTGTAACATTGGAAAATTAAAATAAACATATTTGGGAAGAAAAAAAAAACTTGTGGGAAAAAAAAAACTTACAACTTAACACCTAAAAACCAAATAATCCCATTAAAAATGGGTAGAAAATATGTTCAGACATTTCTCCAAGAAGATATCCAGATGGCCAAGAAACACATGAAAAGATGCTCAACATCACTGATCATCAGGGAAATGTAAACCAAAACTACAATGAGATATCACCTCACACCTGTCAGAATGGCTAAAATCAACAACACAAGAAACAACAGGTGTTGGCGAGGATGTAGAGAAAAAGGAACACTCATGCACTCTGTTGGTGGAAATGCAAATTTGGTACACACACTCTGGAAAATAGTATGGTGTTTCCCCAAAAAGTTAAAAATGGAACTACTTTATGATTCAGTAATTTTACTATTGGATATCTACTCAAAAACTATAAAAACACTAATTCGAAAAGATACATGAACCCTGAGGTATATAGCAGCATTATCTACAAAAGCCAAATTATGGGAACAGCTCAAGTGTCCACTGACTGATGAATGGATAAAGATGTGGTGTGTGTGTGTGTATGTGTGTGTGCATGTGCACGTACTCATGCACAATGGAATACTATTCGGCCATAAAAAGCATGGAATCTTGCCACTTACAATGACATGGATGGAGCTAGAGCGTATAATGCTAAAAGAAATATGCCAGATAAAGACAAACACCATATGATTTCACTCATATGTGGAATTTAAGAAATAAGTCAAACAAGTGAAGGGGGAAAAGAGAAAGAGAAAACAAAAATAGACTCTTAGTCATAGAGAACGAACTGAGGGTGACCAGAAGGGAGGTGAGTGGCGAGATGGGTGAAATAGGTGATGGGGATTAAGGAGTGCACTTGTCCTGATGAGCACTGGGTGATGTACAGAATTGTAGGATCACTATATTGCACACCTGAAACTAATATAACACTCTATGGTAACTATACTGGAATTAAAATAAAAACTTAATTAGAAAATAAAGTAGCTTCCTTTCCTTCTCTATCCTACCAGTATTTTCATCTCAGGTGCCCTGCATTTCACATTTGTAACACTTGTCGGCACATTTGTAATTATATGGTCATTGGTTTCATTACTTGATAAATGTCTATTCTCCACTTAAAAAGTATATGTTGAGAGTCTATGTACCAAGCCTGATTCTAGATATTGAGAATACATCAGTAAACAAGTCAGAAAGGATCCCTAGTAGACAGACAAGGACCTTCTCTCACAAAGCTCACATTCTATTATGAAAGGATGACAATAAACAAGTAAATACAAAAATAACTAAGAAATATCAAATAGGAACACATTTTGGTAATATAACAGAAGATGGTAATATAATAGAGAATTATTAGGTGGTTACTTATCCTTGCATTATTAAACCGTGCTACTTTCCAGTGAGATAATGTTTGAACAGACCTGAACTATGGAGGAGTCAACCATGCAAAAGTCTGAGAGGTGTGGGATAGAGGTGAAGGGGGTTCTTTCCAAGCAGAGGAAAAAGCAAGTACAACTTTCTTAGCTTGGGAAAGATCTTGGTGTTTCAGTGATTAACAAGAAGCCAGACTATGAGGAATGGAGTGAGTACGAAGGGAACCTAGGAGATCAGGTTTGAGAGTCAGGAAGGAGCCAGATCACATAGGGCTTGCAATGCCATGGAAAGAGGTGTGCTGGACAGGCATTGGAGAGCTGTGAGCTTTTAGTTTCATCTGTTTTTGCACTCCATGATTGCAAACCCATGTCTGAGATATGATGAACACTATTTTTTGATAATATATTTAATCAATGTACCATGCCTCTTAAGAACTATAGAATCATGTTCCCTTTGCCCAACAGTTTCTTTTAAATTTTTGCAAGTCTTCTTGTGTGTTCTAAAATTGAGAGTACAAATTCTAGGACTTCTTCAACATCTTTGGTGGCCACAGAGAACTTTCTTCACTTAGTGGCCATGGTTTAATTTTGATGTGTTTGAAAAATGAATTCCAGATAGCCCTAAAGGATAGAATTCCAATGGTTTTGCTTAGATCTAGTCTTTCTGGAATGAAGAACTTGAAAACTATTCAACCTGGGAATGCCCCACCCAGCATGTTATAGCACACACTCTAACTTCTGCAAGTACCTAGTTTATCATCACTTGTTTATTGAGCTCCTACTGTGTTCTAATACTCTTTAGGACTTGAAATACAGTGAATAAGTATACAAATAAGCTCTTGTTCTGATGGAGCTACTGTTTTACTGGGGAGAACCAGTAAATATAAAGCAAAATTAAACAGAAGCCAAAATATAACATTTCTGATAATAATAGTTTTTCCATAAAAATAAAACCAGTTGATGTGATAGTTACTGGAGGACGTTAGGACTATTTCAAATGAGGAGGGATAGGATTTCAGGGATGACCTCTCTGTGGGACTGAAATCGAAGCTGAAACTACCTGGGATAAGGTATCTAGTTCTCCTCCAAATCACCAGTTTTGGTTAAAATGAAAGAGTAAGTGCAATCAGAGCACAAGCCAGGGAGCATTCAGGTTTGTGTTTTAAGTTCTCATCTAAGTCTCCTTTAGAATGTTTGAAATAAGTATTGAGATGCCACTTGATTAACAAGATGGCAAGATTCTTCCTGTCATTTATGTGCAGAAATTAGAATCCTGGCAGAGTCCCCTTGGTCATATTCCTAGCGCAGTTTGCATCAGGACACCCTCAGTCATCTGTACCATTCTTTCAATGTGACCATTTGCTTGAGGGGATTGAGATGCAATAATAGCAACTTGGATAAGACTCCTGTTCAAAAATCCCTTAAATACTACTGAAGAGAATGCACAACAGGTCTTCAAGGTGACACTGTTGAATAATGTATTTGCAAAAAGAAAAAAAAAAGCAAAAAGAAAATCCTGGCATAAACCTATGTACTTTTGGTATATTCTGAATATTCCTGTTTGTGCTATTTTGTTTTTACATCAAGGGCTGATTGTGTTTGAAGGAGTAGCTCCAGCTACAATCAAATCAGGCCTACATGGTCCCCAAACAGGGAGATTCCTGGAAGAAACAATATGGACTCTGAGAAAGAGATGGCTGTAGTGATGACTGTGATAAACTTATGAACCTCTTTGAGCCTTTGTTTTCTCATCTGTAAAATGGTGATTGATTATATCTATCTCATGGAATTATTATAAAGGTTAGAGGAAATGGCCATTAAAAAACTTATTACCATACTTGGTTCATTAATGTCACTCCATACAGATAGCCATTATAAATATTATTATTAAAATCAATACTGGGGCACCCAGGTGGCTCAGTCCATTGAGTGACCAACTCTTGATTTCAGCTCAGGTCATGATCTCAGGGTCCTGGGATTGAGCCCCGCCTCTGGCTCTGCATTTAGCCAGGAGCCTGCTTGAGGATTCTTTCTCTACCTCTTCCCCTGCCCAACCCCCACCCATGTTCTCTCTCCTTCTCTCTAAAATAAATAAATCTTTTAAAAATATAAAAAATCAAATCAAATCAATACTGATTCTTTTTTTTTAAAGATTTTATTTATTTATTTATTTATTAGGAAAGAGAGAGAGTGAGAGAGAGCAGGTCAGAGTGAGAAGCGGACTCCCCATGGAGCTGGAAGCCCAATGTGGGACTTGATCCCGGACTCCGGGACCATGACCCGAGCTGAAGGCAGTCGCTCAACCAACTGCGCCACCCAGGGGCCCTCAATACTGATTCTTGACTAAGGCTTCTTCATCACTGTCCATGTATGGCTTTTTATGTGTGGCAGTTCTTTGAGGATCTGCAAGAATATCACCTATGACCAGACTCTGATAAACTACAGTGAGGGCATATTTGCAAACACTGATATCATGGAATTGAAATGATTGACTATAGAGCCTGTATATTGGTTTTTCTTAAAGGCACTTATGATTTCCCCTAAGCCTCACTGTAGCACCAGTCAAATTGGAATTATTCACTGGGCACGTTTCCTTATTTCTTGGATACTATGTTGAATTAAGTAAACTGTGGCATACATAATAAAATATCATCCAGCAATAAAAAGAATGAAGTATTGAAACATGCTACAGCATGGGTGAACCTTGAAAACATTACACCAAATGAAAGAATCCAGAAATAAACAAACAAAAAAAACATATTGCATGATTCCATTTATATGATATATCCAGAATAGGCAAGTCCACAGAGACAGATAGTAGATTAAAGGTTGCCTGAGGCGAGGTGAAAGCAGGAGGGTGGGTGGAGTATGGGAAGTAATGACTAAGGGCATGAGGTTTTTTTTGGTGTGATAAAAATGTTCCGGTTGATTGTGGTGATGATTGTACCACTCTGCAAATATACTAAAACCCATTTAATTGTGAAAAAAATATTCAAGTTACTGTTCATTTACATGAATTTAAGGTAAAAACACTCAGTAAAAATATATTCTTAGCATTGCATATAATTGATACAACCAATTACTGGACCAGAAGGAATTAACATGGGCCTCTCGTTTCTGAGAGCTCATCTTGGAAAAAAATTTTAGAGAATTTGCTGTCACTTCTCTAAGGGTAAATTATGGTGTTGCTTTAAGTGCCACAGTCACTGAGTTCTAACCATGAGAATCTTCAAAAGGAACTTATAGGCTGTATCTCTGAAATGTAAAGTAGGAGGAAATTATACAATTGCCTTTTACTGACCCTTTACTATGTACCAGGTCTATGCTAAAAGTGTGCAATTTTAGTCATAATTTCCTTTAATCTTCATAGCAACCCTTTGGGGTATGTACTGTTACTATCCCTATCTCATAGGTAACTGAGGATCAAAAATTTGAGGTGACCTTGCTAAAGGTTACAGCTAGTTAGTGCCTTATCAGGGGTGGGACAAACGTTTGTCTACTCTAAAATTAGATCTCAGGGAAAAGTTAAGCATAAGGTTTTTAGTGGCTTGATTTGATCTGTCTATTCTGTAGATTCTTACTAAGAACTGTTGAAAGTATATTGAAAGTTACATTTGCCCAAGAAGTATGTGGAGGACATATAATTCAAGGATGATGGAGTCTGAGTTTAAAAAAAAAGATTCTGAGTTTAAAAAAAAAAAAATTGTTCTCCCACTGCATCCTAGTTGAAAAGGGATCAAGTTGAGGTATGAAAGGGGATCAGACACACAACCCACCTAAAATTTCTCCCAATTCCTTCAGAGACTTGGTACAAAATCTAAGGCCATGTCTGTCTGAAGAAAAATCTGCATCTGCACATAAATCTGTCACTGCCCTTATCCCTGGCCTGGCAACACTTCCTCCCCCAAATGGAGATATATATTCAGAACCAGAGAGACAATAATAGAGTGAGAAAAATAAACATTAATAGATAAATGGAGACAGCAGATAGGCAAATGAAAGGTGGATCTTCTCTATACAAATCTAAAATTGTACTTGGTCAAAATCTAAAATTGGGGCCCCTGGGTGGCGTAGTTTGTTGAGCGACTGCCTTCAGCTCAGGTCATGATCCCGGAGTCCCGGGATCGAGTCCCGCATCGGGCTCCCAGCTCAATGGGGAGTCCGCTTCTCACTCTGACCTTCTCCCTTCTCATGCTCTCTCTCACTCTCTCTCTTTCCTAATAAATAAATAAATAAAATCTTCAAAATCTAAAATTGTACTTGGTCAAAAGCCATTGATAAGGGCTTTACTATATATGCCACATGAAGGTGAATCAGTAACATTTCATCTGAGAAATTTGTCAAGTGTTTGATTAATATTTAGGGAAACAAAAACAGTTTCTGCCCTCTTGCAGCTCACACTCTAATGGTAAAGACCTCCAACCCAACAGGCGGTTTCAATAAAGAATGATATATATGGTGTATAATGTAGGATGTACAGGGGGTTATGGAGGCTCATAGGAAGAAAAACAAACTTTTTTTAGATCCTTGGAGGGTTATTGGAAGAAGAGATATTTCAACTGGGCCTGAAAGATGAGTAGAAGTCACTCAGTCTAGTAGTGTGAATGGCTGGGTGTGTGCATGGGTGTGGAGAGTGATTGGCATATTGGTTTCTTGGTTCATGGGGACATAGCAGGACAAGTGAAAAATAATGTACCTTCTTCCCACACCCATGGAAGAACAGGACCTGTGTTGGTTTATACTTACGTGAACTCACTGTATCTCTACCCATATCTCCAGTCACACTTTTGGAGAAAAGTAAGACTTTGTGTGTCAAGCCCTTTAATAGGGGTTATGATAAATGTGTTCAGAACAGGAGAGGATAGAGGCTAATTCTTTCAAGGAAAATTAAATGGCTTTAATCTTGTGGGGTAAATGGTGATTTCTTAGAGACATTGGATAGAACCAGATATTGGGGTTGATATAAATGCTAGGGGACTGGCATTTCACTCTAATACAGCACCCCTGAAAGATGAGGGAGCATTTAAGTGGTATATGGATATATGGATAGAGTGGGAGACACATAGCATGTGATCAGGAATGAGCACTAAGCTCCTTGGCATTGACAGCTAAAGTGAAGATCCCTTTGCCCATTTCTCATCATAAAAATATTGGTGTTTTCCACATTGAATGGACCACATGGATTTAGAAATGATCATCTCTAGGATGACAACCATAACCAGGAACAAAGCCCCTTTCATAGTTTTTCAGCAAAATGTAAGTCTGGGATATTTTCAAATCCAATATAGTAAGCAAAAGGGCTCCAATGATGACTGAGATTAAGTTTCCCAGTAGCCAGGGATAGACGTTTAAACCAGATTTAATTTGAATTAGAGAAATTAAAAAATGAAATTTCTTGTTGCTCCAAGAAATTCATATAATTCATATCAATCATATGATATAATTCATATCAATCTTCATATATAAGATCCAAAAGCAGGGGATAACATGGTATATGCTGTAAACTGAAAGTAATTCAGAATCTTATGGGTATAATGTCAGCTAAGCTAAAAGCTTACAAGATTATTTGGTAACAAACTGAGAGAGAAAGGAGGTGGAAGTTTATCTGAGTAGGCACATCTTGTGCCTAGGAAACACCATGTGCAAAATTAGGAGAGAGACTATGGCATGTTTTAGTAGGTTAAAGAATGTGGTATGCCTAAAGTGTCAGTAGCATTTCAACAACCATATCTGAAACACAGAAGAGAGAATTGGGTTGGAGATTTTGTATTTTTCAGCATTCAAATGGTAATAGAAACCATGAGAACATTCGGAAAAAAGGAAAAGGACTATGACAAAAATATCAATATTTACAGATGGGCAGAGAAGGGAAACCTCCACAGGAGACAGACACTAGAAGAATAAGAAACAAACAGAAAAAGTAGAATCGTGTATGCCAAGAAACAAATGTTTTCAAGAAAGGATTGTTTTTAACCTAGTCAGCACCTGTAAAGAGTTCAAATAAGACAAGGAATGAAGACTGTTTGTTAAATTTAGTGATTAGAATGATTTTGGTGACCTTGGCTAGAATGGTTGTGGTGATGAAGTTAAAGCACAAACCAAATTACAGTTGGTTTTGGAGTGGATAAGATTTGAGGACATAGAGGAAGAAAATGTAGCTCATTTTTAAGAGTTTTGACTAGAAAACAAAGTGAAGAAAAAATACAACTTGAGAGTGATGTGGATTTCAAAATTGCAGCATGGAGCCCATATCTCTAGTATTTATCATAAAATTATGATTTATCTTAAAATCAAAATTTCCTAACTAAAAGTCATCATTTGGTATAGTGTGACTACTGTATCTATGTGTAAATTAATGTGGTAAGAATGTATTAGGTGCATAACTTCACACTAGGTGTTACTGGTAAGAATACGTTTATTCAACCTAGATTCACTGAATATGTACTCTGTGCCAAATACCGTACTGGTTGCTGTTGGATATGGAAATGCAAAAGACAGTGTCTTCACTCTCACAAAGTTCAAAGGCTGTGTAGGACATTTGTCTATCATAGGCCCTGACCTTTGTATAGACCACATTCACTCCCTGAATTTAGATATGGCTGGGCTTGAATTTTGGTCTAGTTAGAACAGAATTCCAGAAGTCTTTAACACTCATGTTATGTTAAAGTCATGAGTGTTTGATAAGAGCTAGAAGATAAAAAAAAGTGCTCATATCAATTCTGATTCTCTAGCCTATTTCAAGACATTGGTTTCTGGGCTCAATTACAGGAGGCTACCAGAAGAAACTGAAGAAGCTATTAACTCAAGAATGTAAGACTACTGAGATCTTTGGAAAACATGAAGCAGCATTGAACATGTCAGCAGCGGTAGTGATTGATAGGAGAAAAGCCAGAGAAAAAGTCATATGGTAGCTATCATATAGTAGCAGAGGTCTCCTTTATAAGCACCCCTGAGCTACTCCACTGGTACTTTTAAAGGTAATTGAGGGCAAGACATTTGGAGGTCTGGAATCGGAATTAATAGATTAAAAAAAAAGGAAAAGAACCAGGAAAGTAGAAAATAGCATTCTCTTGTTATTTTTATTCCATTCAAGTATAAATCCAGAAACACATGGGTTGAACATATCAATAACCACAACACACACCAGAATTAAATATACATTAGCAAGAGGTACAAAGTAATTATAATAAAAAGGAAATGAAGGATGTAATTCCAAGTAAATGAACTGAAAAAGCTTTCAGAGGAGGTGGCATTTGGATATATTGGAGAGGTAGGATTATTTCTTGCGATCTCATAGTTTAGCTATAAAAGCTTTGCACATAATTGGCACCAAGTGAATCATTGTTATAGGAAGCCATTTTGGAGCAAATTGAGTCAACCCAGAAGAAGGATATGAATGGGAGAAATGGGGTTAATTTGGGAATGCTTCCTGACAAGGGCTTCATACACTGAAAGGATGTTCTGTCCTAGGAAGACACTAGGAGGAATTACTTCACAGAACAGAAAGCAATGAATTGATTGTAACTGGAATGCGGGAAGCAGGAGGAAGGGCTGCAGCTTAGAGGGGGCCCCCTGAATGGATGAACGTGACTCAGAAAACTGCTATTTGACCTCAACATTTTAGAACCTAAACTATACTCATATTTTTAACCTTATCTTGGATTTCATTCATCTTTACACCATCTCAAAATCACAAACTCACTTCTATCAGCATTTGTGTTCCCTGGATAAAGCAGAAAAAGAATCTGACCAAGTAATATTTAGAATATAAGATTTTATTATTCGAGACTTAAAATTTTTAATTGAGAAAAGTGTTCCTATGAGATGTTGGTTTTTAACCTGCTTTTACATTTAAATTGAAGTTAATCTATATTTCCCTATTCAGGGATAAACCCTTTTAGAGAATTTATATGCATTTGAAAATGTGCATGGAGGATTAATACAGACCTGAATATTAAAAAATTTAAAACAACTTTACTAAATATTTATGAATTTCAATTTTGAGGGAAATTTTTTAAGTTCAACTAGCTGTTTATAGCAACTGATCATATTTAAGATAATGGCCAGTTTAGAGTAGCTTGATTTTTCTGAAAGGTAGCCAAACATTGGAGGCAAATTTCAGTTGAGACCAATTTTCTTCAACTTTTGAAGTCCCTTTTGTATATATTTGAAATTCTAAATTCAAATGATTTTTCCAAGATTGTTTTTATTTACTTTTGCTCTCCTAATGATTTTCCATTATGCTAGGTTTATAAAACCATCTTTTCTATACAGAAAGGTTGGGTTATAATCTTTTAATGCTTAACTCTAAGTGGAAAGATTAGTAATTGCATACCTAAAGAACAATTGGCTGGTAATCACCAGTGGCTTGGCCACTTAAAATTTACACATTTCCAATAAGCTTTTTTCTTAACTCTGAAATTTTTACTGAAAATCTGTTTCCAAGTCATTTTTTTCAATAAGAAATTCTTACTACTGACACTTTGTCACTGGGATATTTTATATTGAGATGGTGAAACTGTACAAGCAGTATTATGTTTTTTAGAATGCTGCAGCTGAATATGAAGCCATTCTCAGCTGCATAATAGGTTTCTGACAGCATTTGGTTAGCAGTGATAGAAGGACCACAAACACTGATGAAAGACAGATACCTTAAGTCACATGTACTACAAATAAGAGTGTCAAAAAACAAAGTATCTTGACTATTCATTACCTTTTTGCTGTTGGCTGAAGTGCACACGGAGGTTTATGTCAGCAGAGGATACTGTTACCAACCTTTCATGAGAATTTTTCTGCTTGTAGGGCAGTATGAGAGCATCCCTCAGCAGTCTCTACCAGCTCCACCACAAATGTGGGTCAGGGAGTCCTCACTGAATTTCAAGTTCTGCTTAAATTATAGCTCTAATGCAATGACAATCTTTTCAAGCATTTACCAAAAGCCTTGGTCTGTTTCTTTCCTGGATATTTGAAACTGGATGTATTTCCTCTGCTCTTAATTTCAGTTATACCCACCTTGCCCAGTAAGTAAGAAAAAGTACCTGGCCTTACCAGGCAGGCATTTAAGGAAGATGCATTTGGAGATAATGTCCAAGAGGGATGATAAAAGGATTTTCCTAAACCCTTTTTAATTTCTTGGTTCCTGACTTTTCCAGACTGAGACATAGGTAGAGGATGGCTCCTGACATATTTAAAATGTGCTAAAGCCCCTAATCCTTGTTTACTTCTTCCTAAATCTCCTAGGAGGGCAGAAGAATATATGAACATGTAGCCAAACATAGAAAGTTACTTTTTCAAAAAAAACCTCTGGTCAATTAAGTGAGTCTTTAGATGGTATTAACCACATGATATTTTCCCCTTTCGCCTAGTTTTAAGTATTACAATTGGGACTATGAGCTTTGCTTAGTTTTGTGTTGTCACTTCTATTTAGTCCCCTCATGAATCTTTCACCAAAAATAAACTCATTTTAAGATGAAGTGGTGAATTGATGTAGTTATATAATCCAGCAAAGACATCTAATTTGAGAGTATGTCAATTAGAATGTGGCAGGGCCTCTGGCCTTCACAACCAAAATACTAGTCTACTGTTGTACATTTTTGTTTTCTTTTTTGTCCTCAGATGCCTTTCACTGAAAATATTCTATTTTTGACTTCCCTTGTATCCGAGGTCAACATGTTGTGCTCTGCAGCTTTCATAGAGGAAGATGAAAGCCAAAATGAGAATTTAGTTCTGGAGTCTCAAGAATGTGGCCCTAGGCATCCTGGAGTAGCTTGCTCCTTCTAAGACCATCAGGCAGATGGTTGCCGCAGTGTGGAAATGCAGCTGTGGCCTTGGTGCTAATTGGAGACTTTCCAGAGGTATGTCAGGTCATAGAGTTAGTGCTACTCAGGTAAGCAAGAATTTACTGTGGGAGTGAAGTTGTTGCCTAGGCCGTTCCAAAATAAATGTGAAGTTGGAAAGAGTAAGCACATCAAAATTGGTATTTCCAAAAATAATTTTTAAAAATGCACTGTATCAACTTATTTCTGTTCTGGTATCTAAGTGTGATCTGCCGTCGGTTTTCTAACAGAATTAACCCCATAATGATGTATGTTGCAGATAGATTTCACAGTCTCAGTATAGGACCCTGATTAAAAAGAGTAAGAAGGGGTCTCTTTTGTGGCTAAATGAGGGCAGAAATGTCTATGTTGTAAGGGTTAGAGGTACTGAAATCTACTGGGCAGGTGGGACAAGGCATATTGTTCTCAGCTATTAAATCTTCCTCTCTCATGATCCCGGAGTCCCGGGATCGAGTCCCATATCGGACTCCTGGCTCTGCGGGAAGTCTGCTTCTCCCTCTGACCTTCTCCCCTCTCATTCTCACTCTCTCTCTAATAAATAAATAAATAAATCTTTAAAAAAAAAAAAAAAAGGGCGCCTGGGTGGCTCAGTTGGTTGAGCGGCTGCCTTCAGCTCGGGTCATGATCCCGGAGTCCCGGGATCGAGTCCCATATCGGACTCCCGGCTCTGCGGGAAGTCTGCTTCTCCCTCTGACCTTCTCCCCTCTCATTCTCACTCTCTCTCTAATAAATAAATAAATAAAAAATCTTTAAAAAAAAATCTTTCAGAGAAAGGGGACCTTGTGTGAGGAGAAAGACTAATCATCCTCAGAATTCTGTCAACACATAGAGGAAAAGTTCCCACTGTTATCACAGAGAATGTGGGAAAAAGAGCTTATTGCTACATTTCAATCCTATCTTTCCTCTCCTATGCTATCCTTACTGACATAGGCAAGATTTTTCCCAAAGGAGAAACTACTGAAAATGAGTAGTAAATAGCAACTGTTAAGAGAAGCCAGAGAAAACAGATACATTACAGACATGGGACACAGATACAAATGACAGTTGACTTTTCAGCATAAATAATGGAGGACAGAGGACAATGAGTAAATATTTTTAAACTACAGATAGACATAAATTTAACCCAGACTCTATCTCCAGTAAATAAATATATCTTTCATAAGTGAAGGCAAAGAAAAGGAATTTCAGAAAGACAAACCTGAGATAATTTGTGCTGAGCAGACTAGGATCTCTAGAAATGGTGAAAAATAATTTTCAGGGTGAAGGAAAATGGTGTTAAATAGAATTCTGTTTCTGGGGAAAGAATAAGAAGTAATACAAAGTGTATATATCTAAGTAAGTATAAAACAACTTTAAAAAAACCATCATATATATTAAATATTGATTGTTTAAGGCAAAGTTATATATAACATACCATAAATTTAATAGCACAGTAGAAAAATCTAAAACAAAAGCACAAAAGATAGGAAGAAAGGTAAGTGGAATTACACTATTCTTGAAGTGTTCTTGAAGTGATTTCTTTTTTGAAGACAAACTATGATAACTTAAAAGTACACATTGAAGATTTTAGAACCAAAAATACAGAAAGAGGAATGCCTAAAAAGTTCTCAGAGCAGATAAAACAAAATACTAAAAAAATAACTGATTCATCCAAAAGAAGGTAGAGACAAAAAACTAATTGTATAAAAATAAAACAAATACTAACAAATGTGGTGCATGAACAATCAATCTTGTAACACTGAAAAATTAAAAAAAAAACATATATGGGGAGAAAAAATGACATTTAAATCAAAGTACTTCAGTAATTTTATTAACTATGAATGGACTTAGTCCAATAAAATCACAGAGGTTGTCACATTTAATAAAGAAATAACCAATTATAAGAATATGCTTTATGTTTAAATATACTGGCAAGTTGGAAGAGGATAGAGTTATACCATGCAAATGCTTATATGTAAGCATAAGAAAATGCTAATAAGAATTCAAGATAAAGATTATTTCCAGACATAAAAAAAACACTTCAAAGTGATAAAAAGAAGATCAATTCATGAAGAATACAACAGTAAATCACTGTGCAACTAAGAAGGAAGTTTCAAAATACATGGAGCAAAAATAAAAATGACAGAACTAAAGAAAGACATCAAAAAAATCTATAATCAGGGAGGAGGAACAAGGTGGTGGAGGAGTGAGTAGGTGGCCTAAATTTTGTCTGGTCTCAGGAATTCAGCTAGATAGTTATCAAACCACTCTGAACACCTACAAACTCAACAGGAGATCAAAGAGAATAGCAGCAATTCTAGGAACAGAAAAGCGACCACTTTCTGGAAGGTAGGACGTACAGAGAAGTGAATCCAGGTGATATGCAGGAAGACAGACTGCCAGGGGAGGGGCTGGCTCCCAGCAGGCTGAGCACAAAATTGGAATTTTTAGAAGTCTGCTCTGTAGAGAGACGTTGCTCCAGTGTCTAAGCAGGGGGTGGAATCCTCACTGGGTTAGTGTGGTCTCAGGACCCTCAGGGCCACAGAAATACCAGGGGTGTCTGAGTGTGGCAGAGCTTCCAAGTATCAGAGGCGGGAAGCCAGCTGCAAAGACGGAGCCGAGGAGTGGGCTCTCAGCTTGGGGTTGCCATAAACGGTGGTCCCTGGCTCAGTTGGGCCACTACTCTTTGAGAAGGGGCCCATAAGTGGCAGATCCAGAAGACTCCCTACCTTCCTCTACTGGGAGGAGCAGTGCAGAAGCATGCTGTAGGAATCTGCTGCTGGGTTTGGAGACTCTAAACAGGGCCATATGCCAAAGACAGAAATGCTTGGTCACAGGCTGGGTAAGCATGGAGTGCAGCCAGAGACTGGGGAGACAGGAGTGACTGCTTTCTCTGGGGGCTCACTGAAGAGGGGGCTCTGAGATTTCAGCTACTCCAGGGCTGGAGAGTGGGAGGCCACCATTTTCATTCTCATCCTCCAAAGCTGTACAGAAAGCTTTCAGGGAACAAAAGCTACCGAGAGCAAACCCTAGCAGGTTGTTTAACCCAGCCCCTGGCAAGGGTGGTGCAATTCCACCTTGAGCAAAGACATTTGAGAATCACTGCAATAGGCCCCTCCCCCAGAAGATCAGCAAGAACATTCAGCCAAGACCAAGTTCTTTGATCAATGGCAACTGCAGAACTCCAGTGCTAGGGGACTATAGCACATAGAATCCGTGGCTTTTTTCCCATGATTCATCAGACATCCAAAGTTAAATTTTTTAAATTTTCATTATTTTTTCTTTTTCTAATTTTTGAATTTTTCCTCTTTCCTATTTTAACCAACATCTTACCAATAACTTTTCAAAAATCGTTTTTAATTCTCATTTTTTACACTCATACTCTATCCCTT
Source organism: Nasua narica (assembly GCA_028533885.1). Taxonomy (NCBI): domain Eukaryota; kingdom Metazoa; phylum Chordata; class Mammalia; order Carnivora; family Procyonidae; genus Nasua; species Nasua narica. The sequence goes on along the minus strand of CM052801.1, from coordinate 96,849,454 downwards.
CATTTAACTTTATTTTAATTTTACACATAAGTTATTCTTCCTTTAAAATTTTGGGATACAGTTCTTCTAACAGAACAAAATATACCCTAAATCTAGGGTATGCCTTTGTTTTAATATCCAGCCTGATCACATTCTTTTTTTTTTTAGTTTTTTAAAAATTTTTCAACCAACTTCTTATAACAGCAATTCCTTATTTAAAATCTTTTTAAATTTTCATCTTTACAAATTTAAATTTACATCTTTACATCTTTATGCACAGAAATCAGTTGCATTTCTATACAACAACAGCAGAACAGAAGAAACAGAAATTAAAGAGTCGATCCCATTTACAACTGTACCCAAAACCATAAGATACCTAGGAATGAACCTAACCAAAGAGGCAAAAAATATGTACTTAGAAAACTATAGAGTACTCATGAAAGAAATTGAGGAAGACAAAGAAATGGAAAAACGTTCCATGCTCACGGATTGGAAGAACAAATATTGTGAAAATGTCTATACTACCTAGACCAATCTACACATTTAATGCAATCCCTATCACAATATCATCAACTTTTTTCAAAGAAATGGACCGAATAATCCTAAAATTTATATGGAACCAGAAAAGATCACGAATAGCCAGAGGAATGTTGAAAAAGAAAACCAAAGTTGGCAACATCACAATTCCAGACTTCAAGCCCTATTACAAAGCTGTAATCATCAAGACAGTATGGTACTGGCACAAAGACAGACACATAGATCAATGGAATAGAATAAAGAGCCCAGAAATGGACCCTCAACTCTATGGGCAACTAATCTTCAACAAAGCAGGAAAGAATGTCCAATGGAAAAAAGACAGTCTCTTCAACAAATGGTGTTGCGAAAATTGGACAGCCACATGCAGAAGAATGAAACTGGACCATTTCCCTACACCACACACCAACATAGACTCAGAGTGGATGAAAGGCCTCAATGTGAGACAGAAATCCATCAAATCCTTGAGGAGAACACAGGTAGAAACCTTTCGACCTAAGCCACAGAACTTCTTCCTAGAAACAATGCCAAAGGCAAGAGAAGCAAAGGCAAAAAGGAACTATTGGGACTTCATCAAGATCAAAAGCTTTTGCGCTGCAAAGGAAACAGTCAACAAAACCAAAAGACAACTGACAGAATGGGAGAAGATATTTACAAATGACATATCAGATAAAGGGCTAGTATCCAAAATCTATAAAGAACTTCTCAAACTCAACACCCAAAGAACAAATAATCCAATCAAGAAATGGGCAGAAGATATGAACAGACATTTCTGCAAAGAAGACATCCAAATGGCAACAGGCACATGAAAAAGTGCTCAACATCATTCAGCATCAGAGAAATACAAATCCAAACCATAGTGAGATACCACCTCGCACTGGTCAGAATGGCTAAAATTACACAGTCAGGAAATGGCAGGTGTTGGAAAGGATGCAGAGAAAGGGGAACCCTCCTACACAGTTGGTGAGAAGGCAAGCTGGTGCAGCCACTCTGGAAAACAGTATGGAGATTCCACAGAAAGTTGAAAATAGAGCTACCCTACAACCCAGCAATTGCATTACTGGGTATTTACCCTAAAGATACAAATGTAGTGATCTGAAGGGGCATGTGCACCCCAATGTTTATAGCAGCAATGTCCACAACAGCCAAACTATGGAAAGAGCCTAGATGTCCATCAACAGATGAATCGATAAAGAAGAGGTGGTATATATATATACACATATACAATGGAATATTATGCAGCCTTCAAAAACCACAAAATCTTGCCATTTGCAATGACGTGGATGGAACTAGAGCATATTATGCTAAGTGAAATAAGTCAATCAGAGAAAGACAATTATCATATGATCTCACTGATATGAGGAATTTGAGAAACAAGACAGAGGATCATAGGGGAAGGGAGGGAAAAATGAAAGAAGATGAAACCAGAGAGGGAGACAAACCATAAGGGACTCTTAATCTCAGGAAACAAACTGAGGGTTGCTGGAGGGGAGACAGCTGGGAGGGACGGGGTGGCTGGGTGAGGGGCACTGGCAGGGTATGTACCCATGGTGAGTGCTTTGAATTGTGTAAGACTGAATCACAGACCTGTACCCCTGAAACAAATAATATGTGTTATGTTAATTTAAAAATCTATAATCATAGTTGGATATTTTAAAACCTAGCTCATAGTAACTCATGGAAAAATAGAAAACAAAAGCAGAAAATACACATAAGGATTATAAAAATACTATATGTAAAACTATTTTACTTTATAGGACAGTACACTCAACAAAAGCAGAAAACATATTCTTCTCATGTGGACATGGAACAGTCACCAAGATAGAGCATTCCTGTTACTTTAAGCAAACTTCCATAAAGGTCAAAGTGTCTACATTATGTAGAATATAGTTTTTGGCCAAAATCTGAAGGTTTGAAATTACATAGTATGCTTTTTAACCACAACAGAGTTGAAGTAGAAATCAGTTACCATAAGATATCCAGAAAATCCAAAGCATTTGGATATTAAACAGCATACTTTAAAGAAACATGGATCAAATAATTCACAAAGAAATTAGAAAATAGTTTGAAGTGAATGGTAATGAAACAATGTTTATTAATTTTTAAAATACAGCTAAAGCAGTATTTAGAAGGTAATTTATAGCTTTAAATGAGTACATTAGAAAACAAACAAACAAAAAGTAGTATCTATGCCTTGGAATTAATTATTAAGAGACCTAACCTGAGAATATAGAACCCTTTGAAACACACACAAAGGAGTTCACAGCCACTTATAAATTCTTCTCTCAAATTTCTCATGAGAAAGAATGTAAACTGGGCAGAGGAAGAGAAATTGTCCTTTGTGTACAGTCTAGGGAGATGATAATAGCTGTTATGAAGCTTCATAGAAATCATCTTTCTCTATTGCCCTTATGGGATAAAAGTATTAATTCACTGTGGGAATGACAATAAACTTCATCATTCTCAGGCACAGATGAAACCAATTACAGCTGGGAGAAGGGAACAGAAAAATCTCTCCATAACTAGGAGAAGAGTGGAAACACATCTTCATCCCAGAACAAGAGAGATGCTCTGCTGCTGGAGGAACAGGATCAAGGAGAAGGCCCTACAATGAGACCAAGGGAGACACAGAGCCTGCTTGCAGCTGAGCCGGGACAACAGAGAACATTCCACCTTCTGTCAGACTAGTGAACTTTGAGTAACAAGCACAGGATTTTGCTGAAAGAGGGGCAAAAGAGACTTACTTTGAGATATGGGCAAAAGAGAAGACCTACAGCTAATGGAGGAGCCCACATTAAGGAAAACTATCTGGGAAACCAAACTGTACCCTAAATACAAAGTAACACTAGAGGAATTTGAAGAGGATGGTACACTGAAGGTCATCATTACAATAAACCCCTACCCAGCTCAACTACTTAATTGATAGATAATCTCAGTCTCTCACACTGAGGACCAAGTAAAAAAAAATCATGCAAGTCATTGGTTGAAAAGGAAAATTATATGCATGATCATATGGAAAATTTCAATACAGATAAGGAAATCCTAAGAAATGATCAAGTAGAATGGAGAATTAAAAAAATAAGAAAAAAAACCAATAAGATAAGTGAAAAACTCTACTGTCAGACTCATTATTAGACTTAATGAAATGAAGAAAACAATCAGTGAACTTGAAGATAGGTCAGGAGAAATCACCAAAAAGTGAACACAAAGAGGAAGAAAAAAGAGTATGCATGGGGTGGGGGGGGACAGAAGTATTCAAAACTGTCAGACTATATCAAATGCTCTGAAATATGTGTAATTGGAATCACAGAAGTAGAAAAGAAAGATAGTAAGGGGTAGAAGAAATATATGAAGGCGAAATGGCTGAGAATTTTCCACAAAACGAAAACCCCAAACAATGTATCTAAGAAGCCCAGAGAACACCAAGTGAAATAAATACCAAAATCAACCACACCAAGACACATCCAACTGCTGGGGGTGCAGGGGAAGAGAAAATCTTTAAGGCATTCATTAAACACAAAACAAATACTTACAAATGTAAAAGAAATGAATATTTTCCCTGGCTGTGAGTACTACCTCCTGTTCTTTCCTTTGGGGTGAATTTCTCCATGACCTGATCAAGAGTTGGTATCCAAAATCTATAGACTTACCCAACTCAACACTCAAAAAACAAACAATCCAGTTAAGAAATGGGCAGATGACATGAATAGACACTTTTCCAAAGAAGACCTCCAGATGGTTAATGGACATGTGAAAAGATGGTCGTCAACATCACTCATCATCAGGGAAATGCAAATCAAAATACAATAGGATACTACCTCACACCTGTTAGAATGGCTAAAAGGAATAACAATAACAGGTGTTGGTGAGGATAGGAAATCCTCTCGCCCTGTTGGTAGGAATGCAATCTGGTGGAACCACTCTGGAAAACAGGATTGAGATTCCTCAAGAAGTTAAAAATGGAGCTACTCTACATCCCAGCAATTGCACTACTAGATATTTACCCCAAAGATACAAATGTAGTGATCTGAAGGGGCAACTGCACCCCAATGTTTATAGCAGCAATGTCCACAATAGCCAAACTATGGAGAGATCCCAAATATCCATTGACTGATGAGTGGATAGGAAGCTGTGGTATGTATGTGTACACACACACACACACACACACACACACACACACACACACACTATAGAATACCGTAATGTATGTAAGTAATGAATGACTGAATTCTACTCCAGAAGCCAATATTGTACTGCATGTTAATTAACAAAATAATACAAAGTTTCTCTGACTAAAAAAGAATTGAACTAGAAAGAAATTACAGAATGACATATGAAAAATGCTCACATACTTGAATAATCCAGGGGCCAATGGGGAAATTACTAGAGAAAGTAGAAAATATTTGGACTTGAGTGAAAATCAAAACACAACATATCAAACAATGTGGTTGTAGCTAAAAGAAGGCCTTAAATGTAATTTAAACTGTAAATACATATTAGAAAATAAGAACTGTCTCAAATAATAGCCAAAGCTATCACAGTAAAAAATTCAATTAAGACATGAAACTTAAACTCGAAGAAAGCAGACAGATGGATATAATAAAGAGCAGAGATCAATGAATTAGAAAGGAGAGAAAACAAATGAAACTAAAAGCTTATTCTTTGACAGACTCAATAAAGTTTATATATCGCTAGTCATATTAACTAAAAAGAAAAGAAGACACAAATTACAAAAATTAGGAAAGAAATAGGAATCACACTGCAGTCTATGCAGACAATGAATAGAATAAAATCTCAATATTATATGTTATCTATAAAAATATGCAACTAACATTAAATTTACCATTATAAATTATAATCATAAATTCAATTGTGAAAAATTAAACTCTTCCCCCTAAGATTAAGAAAACAGCAAAAAAGTTTTTTCTCACCATTTTTATGCTACATATTCGGACTCTATCCAGTGCAATAAGGCAAGATGAGCATTAAAAGACTTAAAGATTGGAAAAATAGAAGTAAGAGTCTTCTTATGCCTAGATTTCTTATGCAAAAAACTTTATGGAGTCTAAACACTAGTACTCACCTAGTTTAGCAAGGCAGCATCATACAAAGTCAACATAAAATTTCTATTTAGTTCTATGGACAAGCCAGAATCAATTGGAAAATAAAACTGAAATTATTATCATTTTTAATAGCAGAGAAATATCAAATATTTAAGAGTCTATTTTGTTGACTGTTCCCTTTGCTAGGCAAAAGTTTTTTATCTTGATGAAGTCCCGATAGTTTGCTTTTGTTTTTGTTTCCCTTGTCTCTGGAAATGTGTCTAGCAGGAAGTTGCTGTGGCTGAGGTCAAAGAGGTTGCGGCCTGTGGTGCAGGCACTCTGGAAAACAGTATGGAGGTTCCTCAAAAGTTAAAAATAGAACTACCCTATGACCCAGCAATTCCGCTACCAGGTATTTATCCAAAATAAATACAGTGATGGACCCCAATGTTTATAGCAGCAATGTCCAGAATAGCCAAATTATGGAAAGAGCCCAGATGTCTGTCATCAGTTGAAGAGATAAAGATGTGAGATTATATACATGTATATATAGAATATTAGCCATCAGAAAGGATGAAATCTTGCCATTTGCAGTGATGTATATGCAACTAGAGGATATTATACTGAGCAAAATAAGTCAATCATCAGAGAAAGACAATTATCATATAGTTCACTTATATAGGAATTTAAGAAACAGTGCAGAGGATCATAGGTGAAGGGAGGGAAAACTGAATGGGAAATAATCAGAGAGGGAGGCAAACCATAAGAGATGCTGAACTCTAGGAAACAAACTGAAGGTTGCTGGAGGAAAGGTAGGGGGGAGATGTGATAACTGGGTGATGGGCATTAAGGAAGGCACCTGATAGAATGAGCACTAGGTGTTATATGCAACTCATGAATCACTAAACTCTACCCTTAAACTAATGAAAAAAGAAAGAGCCTAATGGAGATGTGTAATACAAGTACACTGGAAATTACAAACATCACTAAAAGAAATTAAAGGGTAGTAAAATACATATGCAAAATTTCCATGGGCTGAAAATCTCAGTATTATTAGGATATTGTTCTCCTCAAATTTGCCTAAGTTTGATGTAATCCCTACTGAAATTTCAGGATGAATTTTCAAATAATAATTATCTGATGATGCAAAAGATATAATGCACCCAAAACAATCTTTAAAAATGAAACTAAATAAGGAGGATTCAACCTACCAGATTTCAAAACTTCATCTAAATTTATGAAAATTAAGACAGTCTGGTATTGGTGAAAGGATATATAATAGATCAATGGAACACAGTAGGTAGTCCAGAAATAGACTCACACATATATAGCCAAGTGATTTTATACCAAGATGTCAAATCAATTCAATGCAGAAGAAGTTATGTCTATTTAAAAAAAATGATGCTGGGAAATTATATGTTTATATGGGGATAATATACACCAGCACAGAAATCTCAGTCCATTTACAAAATTAATTTAAGAAGGATCAGAGACCTGAATTTCAAACCAAGAAGTACAAATCTACCAGAAGAAAAAACTTCTGAATATTTTTTTAAATTTTGTTTATTTTAGAGAGTGAGAACATGGAGGAAGAGGGGCAGAGAGAGAGGGAGAGAGAGAGTTTTAAGCCTGAGGCAGAGCTTGATCTCATGACCCTAAGAACAGGGCCTGAGCCAAAACCAAGAGTCAGGTTATTAACTGTCCATGCCACCCAGGTGGCCCCAGAATATTTTGTGATTTTAAGATAGGCAAAAGAGACCTCAGAGAGGAACCCACACACATATCAATCATAAAAGAAAAAGAAGTATTAACTGGACTTTATAAAAAATTAAAATTAGTTTAATTCAAGACACCATTCAGAAATTAATAGGCAAATGAGAAGTACAAAATGTCTCTCTCAGCACTACACACTAAGACACTTGACCAACACTAGCATAGCTTTTGGCAACCTAAGGTCACTTGTCTGGATGACTCTCCCCCTCTTCCGGTCTGTAAAGAACTCAAAGCTTGTCAAAATAATCTACTGTTTGTTCTAGCCAAAGCCCCCAACCCATTTCCTTTTTCTTAAAGAATTTACTACAAAATGTTTACAGTTGTGAATCCTTCCTCTGTCCCCTTCAGAGGCATATGTATCTTCTACAACTCAGGCTGTCTTTCTCAAGGACTTGAAAGCCATCTCTTGCAATGTAATCATCATGAAGGATGAGGACTGTCTCTGTGGCTCTATGGCAAGTCTCTACGGCAAGACAGAATCCCTAACTTCCATAATTGCCAGCCAGCAGACACAGTTGGCCTAATCACATTTACACTGACCAACTCTTCATAATTTTTCACTTGAGTCCCTGCTTGCTCCCCTTCCCTACTGAATAAAACCTGTTTTAACCAGTTTAATGCCTGGCTTTTTTTATATTTGGCAGAGTCAGAGACTGGGAAAAATATTTGTGTACATCTATCTGACAAAATATTTCATATCCTGATATACAAAAAAATTACTCCAAAACAACAGCTTCTTGAAAAACAATAAATATGTTTGTGTATATGCTGTGTATATATATACGTAGTATGTGTATATACATATAGTCAATAAACATGCGATGAGGTGTTTAATATCATAAACTCACTAGGGAAATGCAAAATCAAATCCTAATGAGATAAAATTTCACATTCAATATATTGGCTAAATATAAAAAGTTTGACTACATCATATTTTGACAAGGATGTGCATTCCCAGTGGTAGTGTAAAATGGTACCACTTTGGAAAATAGTGTGGCAGTTTCTTATAAGGTTAAATATACATTTACCCTATGACCCACCAATTCTATTCCTAGGTATTTACTGAAAAGACATGAAAACAGAGGTCCACAAACTGACTTGTACAAGACCATTCATTCATAACAACCTTTCTTATAATAACAGCCTCAAAACTGGAGGCCAACCCAAATGCCCATCAACAGGAGATTGGATAAACAAATTGAAGTATATTTTTGTAATGGAATACTCCTTAGCCATAGAAAACAATGAAACAGATAAATGCAACAACACCGATGCATCTAAAAAACATGAGTTTGAGTGAAAGAAGCCAGACACAAAAAAATGCATGTTGCATGATCCAATTTATATAAACTACAAAAGTCAAAACTAATCTTTGGTGCTAAATTACTAAGTGGTTGCCTCTGTAAGGATGATGTGGAAATTGGTTTAGCAGAGACATGAGGAAACTTCCTGGGGTGATGGAAATATTGGATATCTTCACTGTGATAGTAGTTACAGGGGTTCAAAAACTTGTGAAGTCATGGAACTGAACACTTATGGGTGCATTTTATTGACTGCAAATTATATTCAAATTGAAATCAAGCTTAAACAGGTAATTAGGAAGCATTTCAAAAAGTGAGCAACTAGGTATAATGACTTTCTTTCATACTTTTTACATACTGAATTCTTTGCAAATGTCCTAGGAGTGCAAATACAGAATACAGTAAAAATAAAGCCTTAATAACCTGATTTATTTTAGAAAATACCTTTATTCCTCAAAAGTTCTAAATATAGCCTAAAAATTGATTCATTTCATTGTCTATTTTTTTGATTAACACAGGATTGTTATGAGTTAATAGCAGAGACTTGAATATGTCCTAAAGATTCTCAGTTGTTAAGAAGATGTGGTATATATATTCAATGGAATACTATGCAGCCATCAAGAGAAACGAAATCTTGCCATTTGCAATGACGTGGATGGAACTAGAGGGTATTATGCTAAGCGAAATAAGTCAGTCAGAGAAAGACAATTATCACATGATCACTCTGATATGAAGAATTTGAGAGGCAGGGCAGGGAGTTCTGGGGGGATGGGGAAGAGAAATGAAACAAGATGGGATGGGGAAAGAGACAAACGATAAGAGACTCCTAAACTCACGAAACAAACTAAGGGTTGCTGGGAGGTGGGGGTGTAGGGATATGGACATTGGGGAGGGTATGTGCTATGGCAAATGCTGTGAAATGTGTAAGCCTGATGATTCACAGACATGTACCCTGGGGCAAATAATACATTATATGTTAACAAAAAATTTTAAAAAAAGATTCTCAGTTGTTGAAATGAGAGACTAATATATACTTACTTAATGAGTGTTAAGTCAATGTATCAATATAATTAGGTAATAGTATTAGTTAACATACTGAGTATTTATGATGAGCTGGGTGTTGTTCTAAGTGATTAACCTGTCAACTAATTCCTTCTTTTCAAGGAGCCACTATCTCCCTACTCATGAAAAAATTATAATATGGAGAGGTTAGGTAACTTCCCAAAGGCCCTAAGTCCAGTACAAAATAGAACCAGAACTTATAATACTAGTTACTTTGGTACTACCTCTACTACTCCATGGCACAGAAATATTATGCATCAAATATCACATAATATAAATGTAAATCAGTGTTATTTATTACATGCCTAGTAAAATTTTATTTTCACATCCATTCATTTTAACACATGTACTGAGCAGCAGCTACTCTGTGTCAGATAAAGTGGTGGAATTTGAGGCAATTAAACATGTTGCCTCCTCCAGGAAATGTGTGTCTGAATCAAGAGAATATTTGCTATAGTGCAGTATTTGCAAGGCATCGTGGGAACACAGATGATCTAAGTTGTGTCTGACTTGGCCTAGAAGTTGATATTTGCTCTGGGCCATAATGAATGAGCTCACTGGGCTGGGCAGATTTTAAAAAAATGGTGCTCCAGGTAAAAATAAACAGCGTGTGCACAGATGAAAACATGGGGAAGAGGTGTTGGGGATCACTTGTATTTAATTGAAAGAGGACTCAAGATAATACAGTAAGATAAGAGGCCAGAAAGATAACTGGGGGCTAGATCATGGAGAGTCTTGACTACCTAATATACTTGGAGATTTTATCCTGCATTCCCAAAGTCTTAAAGATTTTTTTAGAGAGAGTGCCTACCTGCCTGTGTGTATGTGTGTGTGTGTGTGTGTGTATGCACACACACATGAGCGCATGCATGGGAGCACATGGTGGGGGAAGGGAAGAGGGAGAGAATCTTTTTTTTTTTTAGATTTTATTTATTTATTTGAGAATTTGAGAGAGAGAGAGAGAGTATGAGTGGGGAGAAGGTCAGAGGGAGAAGCAGACTCTCAGTGGAGCTGGGAGCCCGATGCGGGACTCGATCCCGGGACTCCAGGATCATGAGCTGAGCCGAAGGCAGCCGCTCAACCAACTGAGCCACCCAGGCGCCCAGAGGGAGAGAATCTTAAGCAGGCTCCATGCCCAGGATGGAGCATGAGGGGCTCAATCTCATGACTCTGAGATCATGACCTCAGTTGAAATCAGGAGTCAGACACTTAACCAACTGAGCCATCTGGGCACTCCCAGATTTTTTTTTTTCTTAAAAGATTTTTCCCAAGGGAAAACTTATGCAGAACTCAAAACATAAATCACAGAAGCAATTCTGGTTAAAGTGGAGACAAGTGTACCTGTAGTGTCATTTTATTAGATACTTGAATATTTACCACCACCACCCAAACCCATCAATATTAATTGGCCTAGAGTAAAATATTTCATTTTCTGTGCCTGGGGAAGTAACCCCTTATAAGCCAGAATGAATGTCATCTCCTCTGTATAATTATAGGTCTTTCAAGAAGAATATTTGAAAAACAGTACTCTAGGCAATGGAGAGTTATTTAAGAGTTTTAAACTGGTTGGAGTTCAATGATCATATTTTTGGGTTAGAAAAAGACACTGTAGCCAAGAAGGACCAAGACAGTCAGTGATATAATACATTGACGGTGGTAGAACAGAGAGAAGATAGATAATAAGTATTATTGAAGCCTAAAACCTGATTAGGGGGATAAAAAGAGGAAGGAATAAGTTTCTTGGTTGATATGGTACCATTACTGGAATATTGTGCTCAGTACAACAAAGGGCTTTGTAGAGATGAAAATCATAGATTTGCACAAGTAACTCATTACAGGCAGATGTTAATTTGAAGACAGGAATATGAAGAGCTAGACAAAGCTGATACTCAGAATTTATTGTTAAAAGCTCATAGATACCTTAGTAACATAACCTAGAGAGTAAGAGAGCAGATACTTTGAGAAAACAAGCAAGCAATACTAGGAGAGTGGAACAAGGAATTCTAAAGCAAGATAGCTTGGATTTGTTTGTTCAGGGATATAGTACTTGCTGCAGTTCTAAAGGGAACGAATGACACTTCCCAATCTCTTCATAGAATTCACCAATTGAAGAGAGGAGAGGAGGAGGAGATGGATGGTTTGGATCAGGAAATGTTTAGTTTCCTACTTATGTGGCAACACCAAATACTCCTATGCTCCTGACAGACAAATTAATCAGTTGTTGTTGTTGTTGTTGTTTTTTCCACCTTGAACGTGTCCTGATTTCAGAATCCATCTCAATTCTGTTAATTCTGGTTGGCATAGGAGATAAGCCTATTCTCCATCTCTGGTCTGGAAGACATATATTGTACAACCAGATGAGAAAGTCAGTGAGCACTTAGATACATGAGTCTGATTCACATAAGGATCAATAAAAGTAGTAATACATACTTGCTAGTATTTAGTGTGGAAATGGTAGGCAGACTCTGGATGGGAATGAGATCACCTAGGGAGAGTCTGACTTAGATGTCTAAGGACATGATTTGTCCTTTGGGGAAAAGGGTCACGTCTTCTATTCCATCATGTTGTCCCTAGTACAAAATTTAGTCTCAGGGGATATTCACTTATTTCCACAATCTCCTAAATTTTTTCCAAATATGTACTGCAATAATCTTAATTCAAATATCTATGATAGTGATAAAGCATCTTCCCTGTAAGAAAAGGATCACCAATCCCTGGGAATTTGACATGGATGGGACTATGATTATGCGGAGTGAAATAAGTTAAGTGGAGAGAGTCATTACCTTATGGTCTCACTTATGTGTGGAGCATAAGGAACATCATGGAGGGCATTGTGAGAAGGAAGGGACGGGTGAATGGGGGGAAATCAGAGGGGGTGATGAACCAGGAGAGACTGTGAACTCTGAGCAACAAACAGGGGTTTGGAGGGGGGGTGGGGGGGTGGGCGAGCCTGGTGGTGGGTATTGAGAAGGGCACGTACCGCATGGAGCACTGGGTGTGGTGCATGAACAATCAATCTTGTAACACTGAAAAAATAAAATAAACATATTTGGAGGAAAAAAAATGAAAATTCTTAGACTTGACACCAGAACTACATAATCAAAACCCCTGGGCGTATAACAGCAATCTGTGTTTCAATAAACCCTGCAGTGATTCCAATACACAACTAAGTCTGAAAATAAGCCTCTAGGTGACACAGATAAACTTATTATCTCTCTTGGGACTAATCTATGGGTTACCTTGTCTCAGTATCATTAACTCTATACTCTTAAATGTGCCAAGATATAGATATAGATATAACATTGTATCTACAGGTTAATCATTGTCTTGATTTCCAACACCCATAATCTTTTATCTAACCCAGATATAAAAAAGCTTTTATTCCACAGGCTGACTCTGATTGATTGATAATGGTTGATTGGAGATGTTAGAAAAGACTGGAGGAATATATAGGTTCTGTATCTGTTAGGTCCATCATGGGTCCTGTTGGGCTGATGTCAGGTATTCCTCCATCCTTCCAGGGTGTTACACTGATCTGTCAATTTCAAGAAGACCAGCCTTCTCAGTGCAATAGCAACAAAAAAAAGTATGTATGCTTGGCTATTTAACTATGACATCTTCCTCCAATCCCTGATCATAAATTAGCTCACACAGACCCCACTTGGCCTGAAATACAAAAACATGAAAAACACAGCAGGTGGGGGATATAAACCACAAGATGTATTTGCCATAGTATTAAAATATAGAAGAAAGTTCTACATTAAGTTATTTCTCTCTTGTGCTCTACCTCAAATCATCTTAGAGTTTACCCAACATTATGATGAAATATGGTTAGTGCCTGGCTTTATGTCAGCAAATTACCCTAAGGACATATTTTACTTAACATCAGTTCTAGAAAAGCACTGTAAGTATGGAAAAATATCAAAAGCATTTTTAAATAATTTATGACATCAAATATTAAACAAGTATTTAATAAGTACTACTTAGTATTGTATTAAAGTTTAGGCATCAGAAACAGATCATACATAGTTCATGCTCCCAACAACTCTAGAAGAAACAAGGAGTCATGATAACTCACTGTGGTAAGGCTTATGATAGTGGTAAGACCAGGAAGCAAATGAAGGAGGTACATATGTGAAGATAGGATGGAAAGAATAGAAGTAGAAATCTTTCAGGAAAATGCAGAATGAGAACTGAGCTCCAAAGGACAAAAATGAGTTAAATGGAAGAGTAGAAAAACTACCATGTGGGGAAATTTAGAGGTGAGAAATAGTATGATGTTATTAATTACATGTAGTTAACATGTGGCTAGAGACAAAAGTATGTGGGGGAGGGAAGGAGGAAGTGGGTAAGATGAAATTTAAGCTGCAGAGATGAGTAGCGATAAGTACCAGCTAAGTCCAAAGGAAAGTTTCTTTGAGGACTAACCAGCTTGAGTTCATTTTGATTTCTGCTTTGCCATCATTTCTCTGTGTTACTGTTCAAAGCAATCCTGGAACAGTTCACTCCACATCAATTTCATCAATTTGGAAACTAGTCTGGTAAAAATAGGTTGAAAAATTTATGCTGTTCTCGGAAATTTGAGGAAGAAAGGTTGCTGGCATGTTCACATGGCCATCTCTTTCTGGAAAGACTTGCTATTAGATATGCCTGCTGTTGGCTTTCTCCTGCTGTACATGGGAGATTTCCCTACCTTCTAAAATTCTGATAAGTGTTACTTAATGGCTTTGGGTGGAAGTAGAGGGACCATTGCAGAGTCCTATATTCTCAGATTTAGAAGAGCCCTGAATGTGCAAGCCTTATCTGATTCAAACATTCTCCCCATAGAGCCCCTCTGAACAAGTTGGGGGTTGCATTCAGTTGCTACTAACAGAAAACTTTAAAACAGTGGATTAAACAAATGAGATGTTATTTTTCTTTGGTCAGAGTCTGCAGTTAGGCAGTATGGGGTTTACATAGTAGCTCTGTGAAGTCATCCATACTCTAGGCTTCCTTCTTTTCTGTTTTGCTTCTCATAGTCTGTGTCTTCCACCTACAGGCCATCTCAGGATCTCGTGATGGTCACTGCAGCTCTAGCCATCTTTTTTGCCTTTCAGGAAGAAAGCAGCAAGAAAGATTTGGGCAACAGCAAAACCTGTGTGCCAGCAGACTCTGACCCCTTTGACAGTTTTGTTCAGAAAACCTATCCAATGATAAAGAAGATGTGGTCCATATATACAATGGAATATTACTCAGCCATCAGAAAGCATGAATACCCACCATTTGCATGGACATGGATGAAACTAGAGGGGATTGTGCTAAGTGAAATAAGTCAAACAGAGAAAGACAATTATCATATGATTTCACTTACTTGTGGAACATAAGGAATAGCACGGAGGACATTAGGAGAAGGAGGGGAAAAGTGAAGGGGGGGAAATCAGAGGGGGATACAAACCATGAGAGACTCTGGACTCCAGGGAATAAATTGAGGGTTCCAAAAGGGGTGGGATATGGGGTAGCTGGGTGATGGGTATTAAGGAGGGCACATGTTGTGATGAGCATTGGGTGTTATATGCAATTAACCAATTGTTGAACACTACATCAAAAAATAATGATGTACTATATGTTGGCTAACTGATCATAATAAAAAATTTGTAAAAAAGAAACCTAAGGGGAGAAAAAAAACCCAACTCAATGACTTACTTATATGTCATTGGCCAGAACTTTCACATGATAATCTCTACTTGGAAAAGAGAATAGAAAATATAATCTTTTGGCTGGTCGCGTGGCTATCCAAAATAAAATTGCAACATGGTAAGAAATGACAATATAATGTTTCTTGGATAGGCAATTAAGAATATGCCATATCAGAGGTCTGATCTGAAGCTAGGACCTAGCTCTCGTGACTCTTACTACTAGTTTCACTCTTTCCTTCTGCCTCTCAAAATGCAAGTGCTCTGCCAGACTCCTCCAATTCTTCAGTTCCTATTTTGTGTCTATTGTGTTATAAGCACTGTGTTTCCAAGCCATTTTCCTCTTCTTAGAACAGTTCTCCTTTTTTATCCTCTCTTCTATTCACCACTGGTATTAAGGCATGTGCTCATGTGGATGCACACATATGTACACATATGTGTGTTTCTAACTGCTCTGATCTCATGCATAAACATGGAATTATTTCCCGAGGCAGGACTACATGTTTTATATTTATGCTTTACAATCTCCATTCATGAAAGAGCTCAATTTCTTTCCAATCCCTCCTCTCCTCTGCCTTTGGAAAATAATCCTTGAAGAAAACACAGTGGGTTGTCCCATTTGTCAGCAAATGAAATAAAAAAAAAATTAGAAAAGAAGCCCATGCCTCTCATAATTAGAACTTGGGCTTACATCTGTGCCCTGGAAATTGAGACTTTAAAAATAATTCCTTAAGGGCTAATTAGAGGAAAGTTGGTGGTTGTGTGTTTTGGCAAGAGTTTCTTTGCAATAAGATATTGAGAAAAGATGGAAGGATGACTTTACAGCACTGTTCTGAGTTCAGGAAAAAAAACTTCAGCTATGGCATATTGAATGTTTTATCAAGCATATACTTTCAAATTTAACCCATTCCCTGGATGTTGTTTACCTTTAATCAGCTGGAGACAGATTAAAAATGGAATATAATAAGACTAAATGACAAATGTAAAAGGCTAAAATGTAAAAAGACTAACTTTCACATTTAACGTAGAATCATTCAGAATAATTACAAATCATACAGTCTTTGGAAGGGGTACTGATTTCTCTGTACTAAAATGAGAAGTTTAGCTCATTTGGTCTGAGAAGAGTACACGGGGTAATCATTTCCAAAACCTAACAGACATATGGGAATTTCTTTATGAATTAGAGAAAATGTCTGGCAAAGGAAAGGGTGATCACAAGGTAGTGCTTTGGCCCATTTCCTGTTTTGTTCATCCATTGCCCTTTCCGTCTCGCCCATCTCCGTCTCGTGTTCTCTTCCAACCTCCCTCATGCTACTCATGTGGAGAGTTACAAAGCTGGTTGTACATGCATTATTGGGGGCGGGGGGTCTTCCTAACCAGCTCCCTTTCCTTAAATAAACAGCTTCACATGAATGTAACAGCATTTAAAAACTTTGCTTTAAAAAGATTCTTTCAAAAATTCTTAGGTAATACCAATTCCCGGGTTTCCAATAAGAAAATGAAGAGCGTGTTTTGGATGCTCTAAGGCACCACCTCTGTGCAGGGAATTGTTACTACCATACAAATGTTGAATTATCCTCTATACAGTTAGCACACATAGACCTAAGCCACATGCACATGTACATATTTGTATGCACACATACACATATACATTCATGCACAACCTTTTAATGTACATGTGAATATTTCTTTTAGAGTTCTAGAATTGTCTTTGGTAGATTTAAATAGTTCATGCATTTTTCATTTTGATAGATAATGCCAAATTGTGAACCCAGAAAGGATGCGTAAATATGCACTCTTCCCAACAGTTCAGGAGGTTACTTGTGCCCCCATATTTTCATTAACAGAGTTTATTAGCAAACATATTTTTCCTAATCTCAAAGATGAAAACGGCATTTCATTTTAATTTGCATTTTCATATTAATGAGGTTGAACATTTTTATACGTTTATTGACAAGTATCTTTTTTTAAATAATATTCTTTGTACATTTTGTTGCTGGGTTGTTTTGGTTTTCTTTGTTTTTAGTGAAAAGGATGTTATAAGACAGAAAAGTACTTGTGGAGGGGATATTCAGGCTGAGGAAATGCTAGAGAGCAATGTCAAAGTGGCATGAAAGCACATAGCAAGCCCAAGAACTGTCAAGTCGGCCAACATGTCTGGAGTATAGGATAAGTGAAGGTCACGAGAAAAGGTGCTAAGAAAATTGCTCTACATCAAGCCAAACTGAATAGGTTAACACTGTGCATGATTATGAGAAAAGAATTTGTTGATGCCAAGATCAGTCTCTGTGCATAAGCATTAGTGCGAATTCACATTCAGGCTGTGGACCACTATTTGCTAATTGCGTGGTGAGGAATTTTAGGTATCTTATCAGATGGAAGACTAAAATCTGAACAGAACTGCAGCAAGCAGCTGGGAAACACTAGCTACAAAAACACCATCTGAAGCAGCACAAATGCTATTGGCAAGACCCCAGTTTGAGAAGTCAGTAAACCTGGATTGGCCCCAGACTGGACTCTCACAGACTGGCCAAACTTGAGCTAAGCATCTTCAGTTCTCCGGGCAGTTTGCTCATGTTCAAAAGGAGGTCGATCAGGAGGCTTCTACATTCTTTATAACTTTGAAATCCTGTCACTTATATTGTTCATGATAGGCCACGATGTTTGTTTAGTCCAGAACACAAAGGAAAGCTGAGGGTCCTGTGATCACGTTTGAGTGCTCCTTGGAAATTCGTTCGGTGCCTGCTAATTAACCATGGAGCACACTAGTAACTTCCCAGGTACATTTCCAGGGATACAAATAAAGTAGAACAATCTTTTCAGGGTCATTATGCCTTCTATTTTTAAAGATGTGAACATCATTTTCAACTCTTCAGAAAATTTTTTAGGCCTCCTACATATTCTCTTTTGATTTTTCTTGATCAACATGTTTTAGAACCAAAATGTTCATTTGTCATACATGTCAAGTTATTTACAATCTTCATACAAGTATATTAATGGTGAACTTAGACTTATGCAGACCCATTCTTCTCTATGTTATAGGAGCTATGTATGATTTCATTATCCTCTAATAGAAGAACTATTTCTTCCATCACTAAATGTATAGGAGAGAAGACAAAATTTGATTACTTTCATATGTAACTGTTAACAAAGATTGTTTCTGGATAGCTATATGCTCATGAATAAATTCATTTTATTTTAAATTAATAAAAAGAAATTAAGTAAAAGCAGCAGCTAGTAAAATGAGGGGTCTAATATTTCTACAATCATACCTGTGATCTTTTATTAGAGAAATTTTATGGTCTCCAGTATGGCTATAACTGTGTATCATTTATTAAAATATATAAACCCTTTCCTTTCAAAGACTTTGTTGTCATCAGTTATAACTGCTAGATGAAAAATTTTTGTAACAAAGCTAAAGAATAAAAACTTCTTTACTAATATTTTCAATTAAGCATCAACATTTTACAGTTATTAAAATCAAAGCAAAGCTCTCATAATTAAAGTGTTCTATTTTATTTAGGAAAACCGCTTTTCTCTTTGGAAAGGTTTCATAGACTATGTATGTATAAATTCTGGTTAATGCCATTTTTTGATATGTGCTTAAGAAGTTGACAAAATCTGTAAGAGAATTGTATTTTCCAATCCCTAACCCTAAATTAATGCTAGAACTAGAAATAAAAATAAAATCCTTTTGATAAGTGAATGAACTAAAAAGGCTTTCCTTCATAAAGCACTTCAATTTTAAAAAGTCATGATGTTTACAAGGTAAAGACATTGCCATCCTATTTAGATTTTAGCTGTTACAAAAACAAATCGCTTTTTGTTTTGTATAAGGCACTTGAAAGGCAAAAGAAAGCAATTTGTTATTCACTGACATTATCCAAACTGAAGCAAAATTTAGTTTTCTTTGTCAAATTGACAACATCTTGACTTTCTATTTGGTCAAAACTGGTATATCATAAAGTCAACTAAAAACTTATTTGGAAGATACTGAGATAGTCGCCCTTACCAATAAATCTGTCATACTCAAGGTTATAAAGACAAATGGTTAAATTCCTGGGAACTCCAGGAGAGGCAAGCACATGGTAGGGTCCACTGAGCAGGAAAAGGCTAGCCAGCTTCCTGAAACTCCTCTGGGTCAAAAGCCAATCAGAGCCAAATGTTTTGGAGACTGGGAAAAGGCAAATGGTCTTTTCCAGAATAGGGAAGCTCCACCAAATATGTGAATGCAGCAGTTCTAGTTAAACACATAGACCCAAGGATTTTCCCTTTGCAGATATTTGGCACTATCAGGAGAAAAAAAAATGTATTCACAGGACTCTCAACACACAAAAAAAGATCTGGCTATTGTCCCTAGAGTGGTATTTTCCAGTTATAAGCTATGAGATGGAAATGGGCCTGCCCTGTAATTCAGAAATGCTGCAAATTTTACAGATACCGTTCTCATTAAAATCCTCCTGGTTTTCAAGAAGCACAAAAGAGTGAACACAAAATCAAGAAAAACATCAATTAATAGAAACTTATCTCAGGTTGCATAAGCTGTTGGAATTAGCATAAAAATTGAAAAAAAAAATGCCCAAATCCCCTCCTCTCCTGCCCTCACTACCACAACCATCCCCACTGCTCTGTGTGAATCTATGAGGTTTGTTTAATGACTTGCTCAAGGTTATACAGCCAGTGTTGTAGCCAGGATTTGAACCCAGAGATTTTTTTCCACTGTGAGGTTGATCTACTGATTATCAGTATTATTATCAGTGATTATTAGTATTAGTGATCATTTTTAATGCACAAATCTCTTCCACAATTAGGAATTTTCCAAATAAATTTAAAAAATAAATAAGAAAATTTTAAAAATAAAATAAAATACTCGTAGCAAAAAAAAAAAATCCTCCAGGTTTTACTGGTTACTGATATCTACCCTATTTGGATTACCTTTCTGTTATCAACCTTGCTAATTTACAGGCCATCTATTTCAACTGTCCAAGGTCTATTCGCAGTTCAAACTTAGCACTTTTTAACCCCAATCACTCAAAAATGAAAGTGGGAAAATGTATTTACAGGTTTTTATAAGAACAACAACAGAGAGAGAGAGAGAGAGAGGGAGAAGGAAGAAAAGAAGAAAGGAAGAAAGAAAGGGCAAATGACACCAAATTTCTCTCCCTTTACTTCCTACTCTGATTTCAGAATATTTTTTTAGGCTGGGTACACTTCCTAAGGATTCATATATTAGGAAATGGATAGATAATATATTGTTCACCTCCTCTAGGTTAACATTTCACTGCGAGGCTCCCATTTGTGGTTTGCTTGCTTTACAGGAGAATTCAATATGGATTCAAATTAAAACTCAAAGTATCATCTGGAGAAGTAAAACATGTACTACCATATGAATCTCCTGATTAAGGCTCTCTAAAATTGGTCTTCATTGTTCTAACCCATAAGGTAAGGCTGTCTTCTCACAGCTACTTCTCAAAAGTTCAATTGCAGCAGAAATGGGAAACTCATGTTTCACCGTCTAGTCTACTTTGCTTGGGAAAACAAGACAAGATCAGATGTCAAGCATTTATCTTTCCAGTTAGGGCTTACCTAAGCAAAATGATATCCAATCCATTTAAAATAAAAAAAGTATCATTCTCCAAGTTTGGAACATCAGACAGACAACCTGTATTTCTCTTTTTTTAAAGGGAGAGAATACCAATACTCAGAATAAGAAAATTTTAATTCATAGTCTGATACCTGCTTCATCTTTTCTTGGTCTAATTAAGATTATACAATTATAAATAGTATTTTACGACATCTCTATATCCCCTATATTGTCATCATGACTCAGACATAATGTTTCATAGTACACTTTGAAATGTTGAAAACGGGCTCTAATAGATAAGAGATACAGGATCCTATAAGGAATAGCACTTCAAAGGAACATTCTATTTATTGCACAAAAGTGGAGTTTTATATGTACCAGGAATTTTGGGGAGGCACAAAAGGTTAATGCATGACTGAGGCTGTTCCAAGAAGCACACCATGCATAAAATGGTTTCTTATTTGACCAGTAAGGATCAGTGTCTTAATTAACTTTTCCTTCAAAATTGCAAGTTCTTTGTAGACATCATAGTATGCTTTCGACATCTTCATGTTTTTTAATCCCTCTGATTCCTAAGAAGAGTTTGGGCTCATAAAGGATGCCTGATAATTATGTAGTGGTTTTCCCAATAGAGAAAAACTCTATGGTGGCAGAGACAAACCTTATCAGTCCTGTATATCACACTGTATATCCAGTACAGACCCAATGTCTGATGTATTGTAGGGCTTCAAAGTATTTACTTAACAAATCAGTGGGTTAGTGAATGAATGACCTCACCATGATCCAGCAATAACCAAATGTGTAATTGTAAAGAAAACTGCATTCATTCAGCCCTTTCTATTCAGACATATTTGCAAAAGAAACCTGAAAGTGGAAATTTTCAACATGGTTTAATATATCCAGGAAATCTCAATTTGAAATGGAATCAGTTCATGGAAAAATTTATTCAAGAATTATTATGTACAGATAGCAAGACTTACAGCTAATCCTGATTCTCCAATATTGCCCTTCCCCAAGACCCAGTGCAGTATAACAGGGAAATACTTCAAAGGTGAGAGAGTACACCTTTACAATGGGATTGTTCACCCTTAACAGCCTGAGGGTAGAAAGACTGAGGCAAGCAGCCTCAAGTGATTCCAGAAATGACTCTCTCAATCTTTCTTATATTAGCCAAAGGTAAAGTGTGGAATAACATAGTGGAGTTACAATTTTGGTACACCAAAACTCATCTTACTGGAAAGACATTTATTCTACTATTCCATTGGCTAGTGTCAGTTGGCAACTCTCAATTTAAAAAATGGTGTTAAATTTAGGGATTTTCTCTAAACAAACTCCCATTGTCCCTACTAATCCATTTGTGTCAGACCTTATAATATCAATGGAAATGACAACAGAAAGCTATCTCTCTGTGGAAGTATCTATTACTTATCAATATATCCATATAAGTTGACCTTTATAACCAAATCTTACTTATAATTAATTCATTAAATAACTTATTCTCTAAAAAATGAAAGCTTCTATTATGTTATAGTCATGGTTGTAAACATGAAAAATACAAAGTTGAGCAATATGTGTCCCCTGCCTTCAAGGATATTGCCACAAAAGAAACAGCCCATGGTACAATTTATGATGCTGTGAAAGCACAGAGGAAGCAGGACTTCATTGACCTGGGTAGTAGAGAAGATTTTGCAGAAGAAATGACATTTGAGCAGCATCTCAAAAGAAAGAACAACTCTTCAGTAGGCAAGCAAGAGTAAAGACCTTCCAGGTAGAGGGAACAGTATGTTTTCATTTCAGAGTGTGTACATATGGTATTTTGGAGAAAAGAGAACCACATATTGCTAGAGAGTTGGGTGTTTAATTGGACTGGGTGGTCATACTGGGTGGTGAGTGGCTAAAGAAGCTTGGATAGCAATAGCCAAACTATGGAAAGAACCTAGGTGTCCATCAACAGATGAATGGATAAAGAAGATGTAGTATATATATACAATGGAATACTATGCAGCCATCAAGAGAAACAAAATCTTGCCATTTGCAACGACGTGGATGGAACTAGAGGGTATTATGCTAAGCAAAATAAGTCAGTCAGAGAAAGATAATTATCACATGATCGCTCTGATATGAAGAATTTGAGAGGCAGAGCAGAGGGTTGGGGGGGGTGGGGAAGAGAAATGAAACAAGATGGGATGGGGAAGGAGACAAAGGATAAGAGACTCCTAAACTCACGAAACAAACTAAGGGTTGCTGGGAGGTGGGGGGGTAGGGATATGGACATTGGGGAGGGTATGTGCTATGGCAAATGCTGTGAAATGTGTAAGCTTGATGATTCACAGACATGTACCCTGGGGCAAATAATACACTATATGTTAATAAAAAATTTTTTAAAAAAAGAAGCTTGGATAGTTAATAAGACCTTTGTATTTTATTTTTTGAAAATTTTGACTCTTCCTGGTAACTGAAAGGAATCCAACAAAATTGTATTTAAAAAAACTATCTGTATGTCTTCTTTGGAAAAAATGTATATTTAGGACTTCTACCCCATGTTTTAGATAATTTGTGGTGGGTTTTTTTTGGTGTTGAGTTGTATAAGTTCTTCATATATTTTGGATATTAACCTCTTATCAGATATAGCAATTGCCAATATCTTCTTCCATTCAGTAGGCTGCCTTTTCATTTTGTTGATGGTTTACTTTACTGTGCAGAAGCTTATTTTTGCTTTTGTTTCTCTTGCCTAGGAGACATGCAGATGGCCAAAGAACACATGAAAAGATGCTCAACATCACTAATCATCAGTAAAATGCAGATCAAATCCACCATGAGATATCACCTTACGCCTGGCTAGAATCAAAAAGACAAGAAATAATAAATGTTGGCAAGAATGTAAAGAAAAAGGAATCCTCGTACACTGATTGGTAGGAATGTAAATAGGTGCAGTCACTGTGGAAGACATTATGGAGGTTCCTCAAAAGATTAAAAATAGAAATACCTTATGATCCAGTAATTCCACTACTGAGTATTTACCCAAAGGAAATGAAAGTACTAATTCAAAAAGATATATGCATCCCTGTGTTTATTGCAGCATTATTTACAATAGCCCAGATATGGAAGCAATCCAAGTATCCATCTATAAATGAATGGATAAAGAATATGTGTGGTGGGGATGCCTGGGTGGCTCAGTTAAGCATCTGCCTTCAGCTCAGAACATCCCAGGGTCCTGGGACTGAGTCCCACATCAGGCTCCCTGCTCAGTGGGAAGCCTGCTTCTCCCTTTCCCTCTGCTATTCTCCCTTCTTGTGCTCTCTCCCTCTCTCTTTCTCTCTCAAATAAATAAAATCTTTAAAAAAGAAGATGTGGGGATGTATACACACACACACAAATATTACCAAGCCATAAAAAAAGGTTATCTTAAATGCTGTGAAATGTGTAAGCCTGATGATTCACAGACATGTACCCTGGGGCAATTAATACATTATATGTTAATAAATAAATAAATTTAAAAGGAAAAAAAAGGATATCTTGCCATTTAGAACAACATGGATGAACCTAAAGGGTCTAATGCTAAGTTCAGTATTAAATTAGTCATCTTAAAAATCTTGCCCAAATCTAAAGGTATATGAAAAATAATTTGATTTTATTTTTTAAATGTTTTCAGTGAGTTTTCAGTTTTCATATTTCCTTAAATGTTATTAGCAAGGGTGCAGATCAGATTCTGCTACTGTCAACTATAGCAATCATTAGAAAGGAATGGGAGAGAAATATTCTCATTAGTGAAAAACCTATTCTCAGAGAACAATTAAATGAAGTATTCACTAAGTGATAGATCTTAGAATTTTTAGCATGCATTGTGCTTAGATGCTTTCAGATTTGCTCCATCATAATGGAGAGATACTAAAAAGTTTGCCAAAGTCTCAGAAATGAGTCAAAAGCAGAATTCCTTTTCCTTTTGATTAATAAGTAGTGATGTTGGGGTGCCTGGGTGGCTCAGTTGGTTAAGTACCTGACTCCTGATTTTGGCTCAGGTCATGATCTCAGGGTTGTGAGATGGAGACCTGCATAAGGCTCCATCCTAGGTGTGGAGCCTGCTTAGGATTCTCTCCCTCTCTAAAAAATTAAGATAAAATAAAAATAAGTAGTGGTATTAATTTCTGTATTAAAATCTCACCTTCATGCTGAGTTTCAAAAGCATATTGAGGAACAATTAAAGTGAGGTTTTGTATGAATGATGAAGTTTGGTGATAAAGATTGTACTCTGACTTGAATGAGGATTGCATTTCTATTCCTACTTTCATTTTTAGTTCCACAAAGTTCACTAAAATGTGTTTTGGGGAACAAAAACTTTATATTGATGACACATCACCTTTGCTGGATGAAAACACATTAATGCTTTCGATTAAAGATGAGAAAATGTTGCCAAAAGCAACAAAAGCTCCCACTAGAATTTTGTTTTACCTTAGGAGGCCTAATGCAGTTAATTCTCAGAATTCTTCTGTCTGTGACCCCCTAGAGACTAAGTTCGTAGATACCAGACTTTGGTCCCAGATTTGTGAGGTAAAAGGTTAGGAATGCCCTGGGAATTGACATTTCTCTAAAAGTTTCTACAATTTCAGATAGAGTTATCCTTGAGTACTTCCTGAATCTCCTATTCCTATTTTAATGCCACTTCTATAAAATCTTTATGCCTCCAACGTTCAGTCATATTCTAGTAGTTTCCTTGTCTGTAATATCATAGGGCATTGGTCTTGCAATTTCTAGAGATCTGGACCCTTGTGTTGTAGTTAAGGGTGTGTGTGTGTGTGTGTGTGTGTGTGTGTGTGTGTGTTTATATTTTTTTAAATATTTTATTTTTAAATAATCTCTACACCCAACATGGGGCTTGAACTTACAACCCTAAGATCAAGAGTTGCATGCTCTACTGACTGAAGCAGCCAGAAGCCCCTAAAGATGTAAATGTGAGACCTGAAACCATAAAACTCCTACAAGAAAATATATGGAAAAATCTCCTTGACGTTGGTCTTGGCAATGATTTTTTTTTTTTTGTATATAGACCAAGAATACAAGCAACAACAGCAGAAATAAACAGCTGAAGACCACATCACACCTTAAAAAGTCCCTGCACAGCAAAAGAATCAACAAAATGAAAAGGCCATCTATGAAATGGGAGGAAATATCAGCAAACCATTTATCTAATAAGGGTTATTATACAGAATATGTAAAGAGCTCATACAACTCAATAGCAAAAGACAAAATAATCTGATTTCAAAATGGGCAAAGGACCTGGACAAACACTTTTCCAAAGAAGGCACACAAATGGGCAACAGGTACATGAAAAGATGCTCAACACCATAATCATCAGGGAAATCCAAGTCAAAATCTCAGTGATATTTCATCTCCTGCCTGTTAGAATGGCTACTGTAAATGAAATAAGGGATAACATGTGTTGGCAAGGATGTAAAAAAAGGAAACCCCTGTGCACTGTTGGTGGGAATGCAAATTGGTGCAGCCACCAGGGAGGGAGGGTCCCCGAAAACTGAAAATCCAACCACCGTATGATCTAGTTATGTTCTTTCTGGGTATATATCCTAAGGAAATGATCACTATCCTGAAGATATATCTGTGCTCCCGAATTCATTGAAGTATTATTCACAGTAACCAAGATGTGGAAACAGACTAAATGTCCTTCGACAGACGAATGGACAAAGATTATATATATATGGGTTTACCATTTTTCTTTTGACTTTATTTTATTATTTTTTAAGATTTTATTTATTTATTTGAGAGAGAGAGCATGAGCAGGGGGAAGGAGCAGAGGGAGAGGGAGAAGCAGACTTTCCTCTGAGGAAGGAACCCCACATGGGACTTGATCCTAGAGACTGAGATCATGACCTGAGGCAAAGGCATATAAGTAAACCATCTGAGCCACACAGGTATCCCAGTTTACCATTATTCTTTTGACTTTAAATTATTCTTATCCCATTATAAAGAAATAGATGATTTAAGGCTCAGTTGTCAGGCAGCAGCCTTCGACTCAGGTCATGATCCCAGTGGCCTGGGATTGAGCCCTAGGCTCTCTGCTTGGTGGGGAGCTTGCTTCTTCCTCTCCTGCTCCCCCTGCTTGTGTTCTCTCTCTCTCTCTCTCTCTGTCAAATAAACAAAATCTTTAAAAAAGAAGGAAGGAAGGAAGGAAGGAAGGAAGGAAGGAAGGAAGGAAGGAAGGAAGGAAGAAAAGATTTAAAAAGAGAATTTAGAAGATATAGAAAAAGAAATAAATAACTTCCTTCCTATATGTAGTCATTGATAACATTTGGGGGGGTCTGTTTGCTTTTTTTTCAGAAGACTTTTTTTTTTTAATTTTTAAATTTTTTTTAATATCTTGATTTTATTTTATCTTTTCAGTGTTCCAAGAATCATTGTTTATGCACCACACCCAGTGTTCCATGCAATATGTGCCCTCCTTAATACCCACCACCAGGCTCACCCCTCCCCTCCATAACCCTCAGTTTGTATTTCATATAGTCTCATGCCTGATATTGAACCTCTTGAGATGTTGAATTCATTATAGTGCCCCTAGAGGCTTCAAACTAAAGTAGACTCCAGAATCCTGGTAAAATCTAGAGCCACAGCAAGACCTAAGCCTTTGGAAATTTAATAAGCGAGAAGTAAGCATGTCTCAAAATCACCAATTTATCTTCTTCAACTTGCTCATTTCATTTGTAAAAGTACTGTAATTGTTGACAAGAATGTCTCCCCCACCAAATTATTATCTTATCAAGGCGGAACTGTGAAAGATTAAAATGCTTTATGAGAAACCCATGAAGACTGGAACCATGTATGCCTGGTTCAGATTGTGCAACTTACAGTGATAAGTGTAGTTCGTCCATGATAGTTGGCCTGTGTACTGGATATGTAGCTTCCTCCATATCCACTCTCTGTCTTCCTCCATCCTGCTCTCTGCCTGGTGGGCTGACTGTTATGAAATACATAAACAGATTCATTTGGTTTGGGGATGAGCTTGGTTAATGGAAAACCCCAAGGAATAGATTTGAAGGAAGGAAAGTAAGATCTGTTATGTGGGTAATGCCAGACTTGTAGTCCTAGACAGGCTGTCACTGTTGATCTCAAGGAGTCCAGCTTTACATAATTCTACTCCTCCTTTCAGGTCCTTTCACACTAGAGGCGGTGACAATTTTCCCACTACTAATTGAGGTTCCTGCAGTATCCTTCAAGGTTCTTCTCTATCCTACCCAAGCCTCTATAATTAGTTCTTTTATTAAAAATCTACCCTACTCCACAAATTATCCTAATTTGAACAGATTCTCTGTTTCTTATTAGATATAAATATCTAATATTTATCTAACTGATAAATATTAGAAAAGTCATTAGGGATCATAGTGACAGCCACTCAAAGTTCTTGGGAGGAATAAATAAGAAAGGGCATATTAATAGTCTGCTTACCACAAATCCTGTTACATAATCTGCATTTATATAATATATAAATGATATATATAATATATAATATTGTCTATAATATATATTAAATATATATTAATATTAATAGATATTAAATATATAATATATAATAATAATAATTTTTATTATTTTTCAGGTCTATAACCAGGCATCAACCATAGACTCTGGTATAAGCAAGACACTCATTAAATGTTGGTTATATGAATAAATACAATTGTAAAAAAAAAAAAAGGTCAATTTAGAACTCATTTTAAAATTGATCCACTATCATTCTAATTCAGTTTTTCTATATTCTTCCTCATGGTTTTCTCTATATTCAAATAATATAGATCTCCTTTGGTTGTGTCTCCAGCACCCAACCTGTATTTTAAGCTCTTTCAGATTAGGAACTATAATTTTAGTTCTTATTTTTAAATAATTTCTATTCCTTCTCACATAATGGAAACTTTAGTGATAGATTATCCATTCTAACAAGCAATTTTATGTGTTTCTTCTGTGTTTTAAATGTAATTCAGTAAGAGCATGTGACAGGTTGAAATTTTAATACCTAGGTATCATTTCGATACCTAAATACTAGCAACATTCAAACAGCAGTGAGTTACTGGAGAAAACAAGCATACTGGTAGAAAAACATTGTCATTACTTCTTTAGAGTTCATAATTTATTTTCCATGGCATTTCATTCCAAAAGAACACAATGTCCTTTTTATACTGTACATTCGTGCTTCCAGTCCTGTTTAGTCATACTGTACAGCCAGGATCCTTTAACTTCTTCTCTTGGTTTCCAACAATGCCAACAATCTCAAATTATTCCAAAATACACTTTTAGTACCAAGTAATCATCATACCTGCCTCACTTGGAATTGTTTGAAGTGACAAGCCTATTGCCAGAAGGGAGACTAAAGGTTTTTTTAATAATTTTATAAACCTAATGAATTGGAAGCAGAACTCCTTACTTGAATATCTGAAGACCAGAGTCTATATAAAATAAATGTCTTTAGCCTTCACAATTTCATTAAAGGCTAAATGACAATCTGGGAGCAATAAAAAACTATTTTCTTTCATCGTGTATATATTTTGATTTAATTCCTTAAAGAATTCAGATGTATCTCACTTCCGAATTAAATGTAGTTTATGTATTTGAATTCCTGCCATGAAGATTACTCTGGGTTTCCTAAATGTATAAATCCTTAGGTACTTTACTCCAGAGGCATAAGATAATAAGATGGTAGATTGAATATAGACATCTAATTTCACTTCCTCAGAAAACTCCACTAGGATCCACAAGGACAGAGAGGACAGGAGTGACTTAAAGAGCAACAACATTTTAGAAGTTGGAAAGCAAATGAACCAGTGATGATTGGCTCAGACCTAAGAAAGCTGAATCTCAAGCAGGACTTAGGAAAAGTAAGAACCAGATTTATATTACAGAATACTTAGATTCAGGAAATATTCACACTAGGTACTTATTGGTTATGAAAGGGAGATGCTAAAATAGGGAGAAAAGTAAAAAATGTTGAAAAACATTCAGATTTCTAGATCCCTTATCCAGCCTATGTCCCTACAGAATGGTTTCTATCCCACTCCAGCAGATACCTGCAGGTTTACTCTCTGGAAATATAAAGCACAGTTCAGCATACGTATACTAAAAAACAAGGATGTTAAATGACCATGAACCATGTAGACATCAAATGCTGAAACTTCCTGGCTCACTTCCTTAATTCTCACTGAGTGTTGCTTCAACTCTGGCAGCCAGCCAGATCCTTTCCAATCCAGAAAGGATATAATAAAATTCTTTTCAATGAAATTTGATCAAAGAAGAATGATATAAAGATACAAAAATATACCATTCTTTAATAACAAAAACAGCATTGAGATAATTTTATAATAAAATTCAATGTCAAGTGGTGCCTGGGTGGCTCAGTGGGTTAAAGCCTCTGCCTTTGGCTCAGGTCATGATCTCAGGGTCCTGGGATCCAACCCCGCATCGGGCTCTCTGCTCAGCAGGGAGCGTGCCTCCCCCCCCCCCCCACCGCCCCACCGCCTGCCTCTCTGCCTACTTGTGATCTCTCTCTGTGTCAAATAAATAAAATCTTAAAAAAAAAAGATGTATCACTGGACTGATATGTAGATCTATAGATATAGGCAGGAGATTTTAAAACTAACCTCTGAATACCACAAGCAATGTTGTAGGGAGAATTAATTTTTTGCAAAATGGAATCTTGGTTTTTCAATGTAAGATCATATTTATTTAATAGCATTTTGTGTATTCATTTTTTCCATTGTGCACTTCATTAAAAGTCTGGCTAATGCCATACTTTAAAAATGTATGTATGTATGTATCATATACTTTGGTTACTGCTATTGCCAATCCCCTTAAAATATCCTTTTTTATGGCAAACCTAGGAGGTTTTTGTTAAGCCTCATGTATCAACTAACTAAAAATTACCAAGTAGGCAAATATCAGTTGCACTGACTCAAGATTTGACTTATAGTATAAAAAGTGAAAATAAAATGAAATACTCAGTATTTTGGAAAAGGAAAAAGTTTGTGACCAGTGGTAAGAGTAGGAGGGTAATAATAGTTTTATCAGATAATAAGGTATTACAATATATAAGTTATAAGCAGGAGCTCTAGAGTCTGGGAGACTGAATCTAAATCTCAACTCTGTCACATACATAATAGCGTGAACCTGGGCAGATTACTGAACTTCTTAGATTCAGTTTTCTAATCTTTAAAATAATGGGTCAGTAAACATTTTCTGTAAAAATCAGGTAGTAAATATTTTAGGCTTTCCAAACTATATAGGTCTCTGTTTTTTAGCACAAAAGAAAACACAGATATTATATATAAATAAATGGGTGTGGCTATGTTCCCCTAAAATTGTATTTGTAAAAATAAACAGCTATGATCTATATTTGATCCCACATGGACAGTGGTTTGCTGGCCCCTAAATTACAGTGGTATGTTATATACATAGACGTGTGTGTATATATAATATATATGTAACATGTTACATAATATATAAACCACATATATAAATAATAATATATATAACATATATGTACATGCCCACACTTTAATGACTGTCATCAAGAAAGAAGAATTCAAGCAAGAATATAAAATACCAACATCTAAAACACATATAAAAGATTTAAAATAAAGGATTACTATGAACTAAGAAGTTTTGAAAATACAGTCTAATGGAGGATTTCTTCAGAATTATACAATAACAGTTTTCACATACAAAATTGCAAAAAAAGGAAGGAAAACCAGAATAATTGACCCAAAGGAATATAAAATTAATAACTATATTCTATAAATATGACTAGGTCCCTATTACAATATATAATAAATCAGAGTTCACTCTCACAGTTGTTTACAATTGAGGGGCAGAACCCTGACAATCTGGCCCAGCAACACAACCTGAAAAGAATTTAATTGTGATACAAATAATAAGAAAGTCAAATATGATAGTACATTATTGACTGTAGAGGAAAATGTTTTCATTGATTTTTTAAAAATATATTATTTAAAATTATTTTTGTCAGGCTTAGGTTTATATTTAGTAAGACAAATCTCTCATATCCTAAAATTGCTTTACCAGGGAGAGAGTACATATTTTTTCCCCAGTAATAAGAAATATTAATCATTCCATCATGTCATTTCTGACAATTGCATATTGACTCTATTTTTTTGGCACTATCTGAAAAAGGATATTTCACTTATTAATATTTCACTATTAGATGCTTTTATGGGATCTGAAAACTTAGTCCAGGTTCCAAAAAGATCTAATTGCAAATATTGGGTTAGGTAACATCAACATTTCTAAATATTCCTTCTTTGTAGCAATCCCATTTCATACTAGTTTTCAGAACACATTATTTTACCAGGTTACTTTATCTTAAAATCTCTGGGGAGTAACTCATGTCATAGTTTTCTCTATGCAAATATTTATTGAGTACCTACTAAGTGCTTAGCTTTGAATGAGGATTGAAAAAATTATAAAACAGCATAATTGGACACAAGTTGTTGGTAGGAAATATTAGGAAAATATTTTAAGCAGAACACACAGAAATATAGCAAGATCTTTGTAGTTTACCTGTGAAAGAGTGATCTTAATTCTTCTACAAAAGTTTCTATGCTTTGACTTCCTACGAATTTATATTTAGAATCCATTTTACTGCTTTATAACATAGATTGAATTTACACTCATAAGTCTTACACATTGTGGAAATAGGTAACTGACCTTCCTAAAAATAAAACACAAAGATGACCTAAATGAACTTTCAATTTCATGGCTCAAAGTCACAGTTGGGACAGGAAGCCTAGTCTCAAGAGTGATGGAATTCTACCCTTAGTCCCCATCTCTATTTTAGAAATGTTCTTCCTTTGAGAAATCAGAATAATGCCTGAAGGAAAAATACATTAACAATACTAAAAATGTATGACTAGAGATGTTACTTGAGAGAATGGAATAGTTATTATATAGTGCTCAACAGTGATGCCTTCATTAGAAATGATTTTATTTTATTAATTTTCAACTTATTGCCTCTAATTATAATAAGGGTTAACTATATGCTGTAACCTGCAGGAATACACAGATAAATGAAACCTCAACCCTGCCTTCAAAAAGCTCATGAGTGGGCAATATTTTCTCTGTTAAAGAACTAGACAGTAAATAATTTTGGTTTTGTGTGCCATATGGTCTTTATCGCAACTACTCAACTCTGCCCGTGAAGCACGAAATTAGCCATAGAAATAGATACATGAATGTGTATGTGGTTTTTCATTTGTTTGTTTTTGCCTAATCAGGAAGCCAAGCTGAATTTGGCCCACAGTCCATCATTTACTGACTACTGATCTAGCATCAGAACAGACAGGTAACAATCTGGAAGAAATGGATGCATTCCTAGAAACATATAAACTACCAAAACTGAACCAGGAGGAAATAGAAAACTTGAACAGACCCATAACCAGTAAGGAGATTGAAGCAGTCATCAAAAATCTCCCAAAAAACAAGAGCCCAGGGACAGATGGCTCCCCAGGGGAATTCTACCAAACATTTAAAGAAGAATTAATACCTATTCCCCTAAAACTGTTCCAAAAAATAGAAATGGAAGGGAAACTTCCAAACCCATTTGATGAGGCCAGCATTACCTTGATCCCAAAACCAGACAAAGACCCCATCAAAAAGGAGAATGACAAACCAATATCCCTGATGAACATGGATGTAAAAATTCTCACCAAAATACTAGCCAGTAGGATCCAACAGTACATTAAAAGGATTATTCACCACAACCAACTGGAATTTTTTCCTGGGATGCAAGGATGGTTCAACATCCACAAATCAATCAATGTGATACAATACATTAATAAAAGAAAGAAACAAGAACCATATGATACTCTCAATAGATACCGAAAAAGCATTTGACAAAGTACAGCATTGAACTTTCTTGATCAAAACTTTCCACAGTGTAGGGATAGAAGGCACATACCTCAATATCATCAAAGCCATTTATGAAAAACCTTCAGCGAATATTATTCTCAATGGGGAAAACTGAGAGCTTTTCCCCTAAGGTCAGGAACACAGCAGGGATTTCCACTATCACCACTACTATTCAACATAGTATTAGAAGTCCTAGCCTCAGCAATCAGAAAAAAAAGATATAAAAGGCATTCGAATTGGCAGAGAAGAAGTCAAACTCTCACTCTTTGCAGATGATATACTCTATGTGGAAAACCCAAAAGACTCCATTCTAAAACTGCTAGAACTCATACAGAAATTCAGTAAAGTGTCAGGATATAAAATCAATGCACAGAACTCAGTTGCATTTCTATACACCAACAACAAGACAGAAGAAAGAGAAATTAAGGAGTTGGTCCCATTTACAACTGCACCCAAAACCATAAGATACCTAGGAATAAAACTAACCAAAGAGGCAAAAAAAATATATACTCAGAAAACTATAGAGTACTCACGAAAGAAATTGAAGAAGACACAAAGAAATGGAAAAACGTTCTATGCTCATGGATTGGAAGAACAAATATTGTGAAAATGTCCATGCTACCTAAAGCAATCTACACATTTAATGCAATCCCTATCAAAATACCATCAATTTATTTCAAAGAAATGGAACAATAATCCTAAAATTTATATGGAACCAGAAAAGATCACGAATAGCCAGAGGAATGTTGAAAAAGAAAACCAAAGTTGGCAACATCCCAATTCCAGACTTCAAGCTGTATTACAAAGCTGTAATCATCAAGACAGTGTGGTACTAGCACAAAAACAGAGACATAGATCAATAGAACAGAATAGAGAGCCCAGAAATGGACCCTCAATTCTATGGTCAACTAATCTTCGACAAAGCAAGAAAGAAGTCCGATGGAAAAAAGACAGTCTCTTCAACAAATGGTGTTGGGGAAATTGGACAGCCACATGCAGAAGAATGAAACTGAACCATTTCCTTATACACAAAAATAGAATCAAAGTGGATGAAAGGCCTCATTGTGAGACAGGAATCCATCAAAAGCCTTGAGGAGAACACAGGTAGCAACCTCTTCGACCTCAGCCACAGCAACTTCTTCCTAGAAACATCACCAAAGGCAAGGGAAGCAAGGGCAAAAATGAACTATTGGGACTTCATCAAGATCAAAAGCTTTTGCACAGCAAAGGAAACACTCAACAAAACCAAAAGACAACTGACAGAATGGGAATGACATATGCAAATGACATATCAGATAAAGGGCTAGTATCCAAAATCTATAAAGAATTTATCAAACTCAACACCCAAAGAACAAATAATCCAATCAAGAAATGGGCAGAAGATATGAACAGACATTTCTGCAAAGAAGACATCCAAATGGCCAACAGACACATGAAAAAGTGCTCAACATCACTCAGCATCAAGGAAATACAAATCCAAACCACAGTGAGATACCACCTCACACCAGTCAGAATGGCTAAAATTAACCAGTCAGGAAACAACAGGTGTTGACAAGGATGGGGAGAAAGGGGAACCCTCCTACACTGTTGGTGGGAATGCAAGCTGGTGCAGCCACTCTGGAAAACAGGATGGAGATTCCTCAAAAAGTTGAAAGTAGAGCTACCCTACAACCCAGCAATTGTACTACTGGGTATTTACCCTAAAGATACAAATGTAGTGATCCAAAGGGGCAAGTGCATGCCAGTGTTTATAGCAGCAATCACCACAATAGCCAAACTATGGAAAGAGCTTAGATGTCCATCAACAAACGAATGGATAAAGAAGATGTGGTGTGTGTATACACACACACACACTCACACACACACACAATGGAATACTATGCAGCCATCAAAAGACAAAATCTTGCCATTTGCAATGAACTGGATAGAACTAGAAGGTATTATGCTAAGCGGAATAAGTCAATCAGAGAAAGACAATTATCATATGATCTCTCTGATATGAGGAATTTGAGAGGCAGAGTAGGGGGTTGTGGAGGAAGGGAGGGAAAAATGAAACAAGATGGGCCTGGGGACAGAGAGAAACCATGAGACTCTTAATCTCAGGAAACAAACTGAGGTTTGCTGGGGGATGGGGGGGCGAGGGATAGGGTGGCTGAGTTATGGACATTGGGGAGGGTATGGTGAATGCTGTGAATTTTGTAAGACTGATGATTTACAGACCTGTACCCCTGAAACAAATAATACATTATATGTTAATAATAAAAAAGAACAGGTATGGCCCTTCTTTGTACTGCATCTGCTTCTTTGGGGTAAACACCGAGTAGTGCAATTGCAGGGTCATAGGGTAGCTCTATTTTTAATTTCCTGAGGAATCTCCACACTGTTTTCCAAAGTGGCTGCACCAACTTGCATTCCCACCAACAGTGGAGGAGGGTTCCCCTTTCTCCACATCCTCTCCAGCATTTGTTGTTAACTGTCTTGTTGATTTTGGCCGCAATGGCCACAATAGCCAAACTGTGGAAAGAACCAAAATGCCCTTCAACAGATGAGTGGATAAGG
>CM052801.1:96779039-96812933 GCA_028533885.1 Nasua narica | reverse complement strand
GAAGAGATTATGCGGAGTGAAATAAGTGGAGAGAGTCAATTATCTTATGGTCTCACTTACGTGTGGAGTATAAAGAAAATCATGGAGGGCATTGTGAGAAGGAAGGGAAGGATGAATGGGGGGAAATCGGAGGGGGCGATGAACCAGGAGAGACTGTGGACTCTGAGCAACAAACTGAGGGTGGGGTGGGGGGGCGGGCGAGCCTGGTGGTGGGTATTGAGAAGGGCACGTATTGCATGGAGCACTGGGTGTGGTGCATGAACAATCAATCTTGTAACACTGAAAAAATTAAAAAAAAACATATTTGGGGAGAAAAAAACATAAAACAAAACAAAACAAAAAGAACAGGTATGCATACCCATACACATACATGCACACATTAGTCAATGCTTGTCCATTTGTCGGGACTGGCTAGAATGTTGCATTTAACTGGATTCTGAGGCTGCAGCAGGAAAGCATGGCATGATCAATTAGCTATGCACTGGGGTGGTTGTAGCCAGTCTGGTGGTGGGTATTGAGAAGGGCACGTATTGCGTGGAGCACTGGGTGTGGTGCATGAACAATCAATCTTGTAACACTGAAAAAATAAACATATTTGGGAAAAAAATAAAATATAAAAAAAAGAAATGTCACCTACCTACCTATTTTTAACATGAAAGACAGACAATAATAATAAAACATTAAAATTTGAGAAAAAAGCCATAAGAGACATATGTATGTAAGTCAAAATGTGCTTAAAATATATTGGAAGTACCAAACTTCCAATAAAAGTTTGCTAAAAGTTTTACAAGAAAGAACAGTAAGTGTCAGTATCTCCAAATCATCAATACTTGCTCCCAACAATATTTTAAAAACCATATCATAAGCCATAAAGAAAAAAACAAATATAGGTGACTAGATAAAAGGCAGTTTTACATAATATATTGTAAACTTTATGCAGTTAAAGAGTAATTTCTTTATAAGAAATTAAGGATAAAAATGCCAAAGAAAAGGACATGGATTAGCACTTTAAAGAAATGCCAATGGCTTACTGACATGCATAAATACGTGAATATTACTATTAAATAAATGTTTAAACAAAATGAGAAGACAATTGTCAATAATTACAGATGATTAAGTGAAAGTTGACATTTAGTGCTTCAGAATAATCACTACCTATAAGCTGCCTATACATTTATTCATGCATCTATGTGGTTATTCATTTACTCATTCAAGTATTTACTGAACTCCTATTATATGTCCACTGCTTGAATAAAGAGCAAAGCCATGCACTTTCTATTCATTAAAAATGCTCATAAAAATAATAAAGGTAAAGATGTGAAAGATCTAAAGGAACTGTGATTAAAAATTTTCCAGCTAGGGGAAGTCTCAAGTATTTCATTTCTACTCCCCAAAAGTACAAATGTAGCGGGACTTCTATACCTGATAGGGCTCCAGGGATCTACATCCTGTGTAATGCTTATAGATGTTCCAGGGCTTTGCAGAGAAGGTTCTTCCTAGGACCATCAGAAGGAGATATGGCAAAGTCTTGGGGCTCAGGCATCAGTCCCATTAGATAATCAGTGGGTAAGATGCTGAATGGTGACAAAGTGAGGCCCTCATCAGAAGTATAGTGGGTGAAAATGAAAGTATGGAAATAGTTATGCTAGGCAACTAGAAATCAAAAGAGGAAGGGCCAGAAAAAGAAAAAAGCAGAGAAAGAGGATATGAATAATACTGTCAATAAGCACAATGGGGTTTTTTTGTTATTTTTTAATTGTGTTATGTTAGTCACCATAGAGTACACCATTAGTTTTTGATGTGGTGTTCCATGATTCATTGTTTGCCTATAACACCCAGGGCTCCATGCGATCCATGCCCTCCTTAATACCCACCACCCGGCTCACCCACAATGTTTATAGCAGCAATGTCCATAGTAGCCAAACTATGGAAAGAGCCTAGATGTCCATCAACAGATGAATGGATAAAAAAGATGTAGTATATATATAATATAGGGATATTATGCAGCCACCAAAAAACCAAAATCTTGCCATTTGCAATGATGTGGATGGAACTAGAGGGTATTATGCTAAGCGAAATAAGTCAATCAGAGAAAGATAATTATCGTACAAGCTCACAGATATGAGGAATTTGAGAAACAAGACAGAGGATCATTGGAGAGAGGAAGGAAAAATGAAACAAGATGAAACCAGAAAGGGAGACAAACCATAAGAGACTCTTATTCTCAGAAAACAAACTAAGGGTTGCTGGAGGGGAAGGGGGTGAGAGAGATGGGGTGGCTGGGTGATGGACATTGGGGAGGTATGTGCTTTGGTGAGTGCTGTGAATTATGTAAGACTGAGGAATCACAGACCCGTACCCCTAAAACTAATAATACATTATATGTTTAAAAAAGATGTAATATATATGTACACACACACACACACACACACACACACACACACACACACACAAGGGATAACTGAATGGGAAGTAATCAGAGAGGGAGACAAACCATGAGGGACTCTTAACTATAGGAAACAAACTAAGGGTTGCTGGAGGGGAAGTGAGTAGGGGGATGGGGTAATTGGGTGATGAGCATTAAGGAGGGCACATGATGTATTAAACAACATGTGTTACATATAACTGATGAGCTACTGAACACTACATCTGAAACTAATGATGTACTATATGTTGGTTAATTGAATTTAAATAAAAAGAATCAATAAGCACAAACTAGTATATAGAAAATTTACCTTCAACAAATAGATAATATATATTACTTTCAAACAATCAAGTAATAGTCTCAAAAATTGACAATGTACAAATTCACAAAGCCTTAATAAACTTTAATGAATCATTATCCTATAGACTATGTCCTTTAACTATAATAAAATTAGATTTAAATGATAGCTGAAAATCTAATATGCTTAGAAACTAAAATCATATTAAATGATTGGATTAAAGAGGCAATAATTTTTAAAAAACTGTGATATATTCCTAACACTACTTAGCACTAGAAGATTTGTGACATATAACTACCATAGAGTGTTATGAAAAATTTACTACTTTAAATACTTTTATCAGAAATAAAAAAATATTGAGGACAGATAAGCTATGAGTCCAGCTCAACAAGCTGGAAGAAAGGGCAACAGAGTAAATTCAAAAGAAACCAGAAAGAAATATAGACCAAAAGAACAATTACAGCATCAAGAAATGATTACTTAAAAAGATTAGTAAGATAAGCCACAAGTGAGACATGAAGAAAAAAAATATGACTCCAAATGTGAACAAGGAAAAATACTGTAGCATCTTAAAAAGGAATGAAATATTATGAATAAGTACTTGCCAATAAACTGGAAACTCAAGAAGAAATGAACATATTGTTGGGGGAAACAATACAAATGGCTAAATTTTGCAGAGGAAACCTGTAAGGCCAACTGTTTGGGAAACTCTTACTTGTTCTGGTGTAATTTTTTAACACATTTAGCCTCTCTCCACCACCTCACTCACTTCTCCCCAGGAAGAGGCAGGGATTTAGTTGGTAAATTTGTAAGAAGCAGTGGGGTATGCTTCATTCAGCCCTTCTCATCCACTTTCTTTTCACAGGATTAGCCCTATCAGCTGAAAGGTGAATTCTGATCTGCCATATGGTAAGAGATTTGGTGAATTCAAGGGTAAACTATTAGTAAGTCCAATTGGCTACAGATCTAAAGTTACAACTTGCAGTCACCTTTATCTGGATCTCTGACAAATATGTATGTACCAATAGGTTCTAAATTCTGAAAGGGAATGAATTTGTATTATTAATTAGTCCCTGTCACAAATTCAAATGTAGATAACTATTAAATAAATACGGTAATCATACTCTCCTCATCCTCTGCCCCACATACAGTAAAGCCCCAGATCTAGACGCCTTTATAACTTTTACAAAATGTTCAAGGAACAGGCAATTCCCTCTCTCATACATGTGTATCAGAAAACTGAAAATGGGAGAAATCTTACCAAGCCATCTTATAAGACTAGCATAACTTTGATTTCAAAACTAAGGGAAAAAAAAGATAATGAAATGAAATTTAAAGGACAATCTGGACCACGGGGGAAAGGATGGAAAACTGAATGGGAAGAAATAAGAGAGGGAGATGAACCATGAAAGACTCTGGACCCCAGGAAACAAACTGAGGGTTACAGAAGGGTGGAGAGTGGAGAGATGGGGTGACTGGGTGATGAGTATTAAGGAGGGCACCTGTTGGGATGAGCACTGGGTGTTGTATGCAACTAATGAATCATTGAACACTACAACAAAAACTTATGATATGTTGGCTAACTGAACATAATGAAAAATAAATAAAATAATTTAAAAAGGACAATTTCCCTTATAAATAAATATTAAATTATAAAATAATAATAATAATAATGCATCATAATCAAATAGTTGCCTTAGGAATGTGAGACTGATTTAAGATAGGAAAATGTCTGTATGATTCTCTACCCTAATAAAATAAGGAAAACATTTCATTTAATAATTATCTCAATAGATATAGCAAAAACATTTGATTCTTATTTTTAACAGTGTTAATTAGTTTCAGGTGTACAATATATTTGTACAATTTGTATATTTTAAGTATACAGCACTTCCGTACATCACTCTGTGCTCATCAGGACGTGTTCCTTAATCCCCATTACCTATTTCACCCATCCCCCACCCACCTCCCCTCCGGTAACCATCAATTTGTTCCCTATAATTAAAAGTCTGTTTCTTGGCTTGCCTCTCTTTTTTCCCCTTTGCTCCTTTGTTTTGTTTCTCAAATTCCACGTGAGTGAAATCGTATGGTATTTGTCTTTCTCTGACTTATTTTGCTTAGCATTATATTCTCTAGCTCTATCCATGTCACTGCAAATGGCAAAATTTCATTATTTTTATGACTAAATAATACTCCACTGTATACATATACCACGTCTTTTTTATGCATTCATCAATAGATGGGCACTTGAGCTGCTTCCATTATTTGGCTATTGTAAATAATGTTGCTATAAACACAGGGGTGCATGTATCCCTTCAAATTACTGTTTTTGTATATTCTTTTGATAAATACCCAGTAGTGTGATTGCTGGATCATATGATCTATGATTTATAGTTCTGTTTTTAACTTTTTTGAGGAACCTCCGTGTGGTTTTCCACGGTGACTGCACCAGTTTGCATTCCCATCAACAGTGCATAAGTGTTCCATTTTCTCTAAATCCTTACCAAAACTTGTTGTTTCTTATTGATTTTAGCCATTCCTACAGGTTTGAGTGGTTATTTCATTGTAGTCTTGATTTGCATTTCCCTTACGGTAAGTGATGATGAACATCTTTTCAGACACATGATTATTTTTTAATTTTTAATTTAAATTCAATTTATCCAGGGCACCTGGATGGCTCAGTTGGTTAAGGTCTGCCTTCAGCTCAGGACCCTGGGATCAAATCCTGCATCAGGCTCCCTGCTCAGGGGACAGCCTGCTTCTCCCTCTCCCTCTGCTGCTCCCCCTGCTTGCGTTCGCTTTCTCGCTCTGTCAAGTACATAAAAATCTTTAAAAATAAATAAATAAATTCAATTTAGTTAGCATATACTGTATTAGTTTCAGGGATAGAATTTAGTAATTCGTTGGTTGCATATAACACCCAGTGTTCATTCCATAAAGTCCCCTCCTTAATGTCCATCACCCAATTACCCATTCCCTCACCCACCTCCGCTCCAGCAACTCTCAGTTTGTTTCCTAGACTTAAGAGTCTCTTATTGTTTTTTAAAAAGCTTTTTCCAAAAACCAAGAAGAGTTAGAAACTTCTTTAACATGATTAAGTCTCCATAGCAAAACAAATAAAACCTCTCCTAATTACTGTTAACACATTAAGCACATGACCTTCAGGATATAAATATCTGATATTGCCTCTACATTCAACCTAATACTAGAGGCCATGATCAATGAATACTCCCTAAAAATAAAAGGTATATGATAAAGATATTACCACATATCAGATGGTGCAGGAAAAGTATCTTGAGAATAACAAAATCAGATAAATATCGAGTATTTATGTTCAAAGTATATCAAAGACAAAGTTCACTAACAAGGAATTAATATACAAAAATTACAAAGTAATGATGGAATCAACATGAAAAAGACAAGAAATCCAATAATGAAAAATATTGATAACCAAAAAACACTTTTAAAGATAGAAAATCTGAATAGCTTCACCACTAGTAATCACAGAAGTAAAAGGAGAATGTGCTATCAAATTTCTTTAAAAATTAAAAGTTGGATAATATTAAGTATTAGTTATCATTTGCTGTGTAAAAAAATTACTCCAAAATGTAGTGGCTTAAAACACCAAAATCTATTATCTCAGAGTTTCTATGGGTCAAGAACCTAGGAGTAGCTTAGCTGGGTCCTCTGACCCTGGGTGTCTTACAA
Organism: Nasua narica; assembly: GCA_028533885.1. Classification (NCBI taxonomy): domain Eukaryota; kingdom Metazoa; phylum Chordata; class Mammalia; order Carnivora; family Procyonidae; genus Nasua; species Nasua narica. The sequence continues at coordinate 96,806,502 of CM052801.1, read as the reverse complement.
GGCTACATTATCTCAAGTCTCATTTGGAAAGCACCAACTTCCCAGTCCACTAATGTGGTTGTTGATAGGATTCAGTTCCTTGTGATTTGTTGCACAGAGGGCTCAGTTCCTCAGGAAATGTTCTTTGAGAGTGAGCCTTTTCACTGATTCTCCCACAATATGCTTTCATTAGAATGAGAAAATAAGAAGGCAAGAGAGACTGTCAGCAAAAAAAGAGTTATAGTAAGAGGAAACCTCGTTATGTTAATAATTAATAATAACATCCTACTACTTTTGCCAGTTTCTACGAATTATATTCATTAGAAGCAAGTCACTATATATATCCTACACTCAAGGGTAGTGGATTACACATGGAGGGCATTGTGAGAAGGAAGGGAAGGGTGAATGGGGGGAAATCGGAGGGGGCGATGAACCAGGAGAGACTGTGGACTCTGAGCAACAAACTGAGGGTTTTGGAGGCGTGGGGGGTGGGGGGTTGGGCGAGCCTGGTGGTGAGTATTGAGAAGGGCACGTATTGCATGGAGCACTGGGTGTGGTGCATGACCAATCAATCTTGTAACACTGAAAAAATAAAATAAACATATTTGGGGGGAAAAAAAGTGTGAACACCACTGGGAGCCATATCAGAAGTTGCCTTCCATACCAAGTATTAGTTAGTGTGTAGGGAAACAAGTAACAATATAATTCTATTGGAAAGTTAGATTGGTACATTTTGGAAAGCAATCTGGCAATAATTAGCAAAATTATTGCTTATATACTAAATATCTGTGTCCCTCTAAAATTCATATGTTGAAGTGTGATAGTATTTGGAGGTGGGGCTTTTGGGAGGTTATTAGGGTTAGAATAGGTCATAAGAATGGGGCCTAATAATGCAATTAATTAATGCCCTATTTATTTATTAACATATAATGTGTTATTTGTTTCAGGGGTATAGATCTGTGATTCATCAGTCTTACACAATTCAAAGCACTAATGCCCTAAAAAAAAGGGGAGATAGCTTTTTCTCACCCATCAAAGAAGGCCTACGTGGACACAAGAGGGTCTTCATCAAGAACCCAACCATGCTGGCATCTTAATCTCGGACTTCCAGCTTCCAAAACTGTGAGAAATAAATGGTTGTTGTTTAAGCCAGCCAGTCTATGGTATTCTGTTACAGTAGCCCAAATGGACTAAGAATTATGTGTATCTAGGACCTAGAAATTCTATCCTTGAGTGTATATCCCAGAGAAATATATGCAGAACTCCAAAAGGGAACACGATTGAGGATGTTCATCACAGCATTATTTGTAGGAATGGAGTGGAGAGCCAACACAGGTGTTCTTCAAAAGGGGAAATAATGGACAAGCAAAATCTAGTGCATGCATGCTAATGGAATATGATGCAGCATTAGACGCAGTAAACTAGATACATATAGCCATGTAAGTCGAACTTAAAAGCATAGAGTTGAGCACATTAAGTTAAGAAACAAGATCTATGGCACAATACCATGCATTCAAACACCACATATTTAACAAGGCCACATATTTCACAAGAGTACAAACATACGCAAGAACATAATTCAAACACATCAGAGTAGATGCCTAATGGTGGGAAAGAAATGAGTGTTGGGATCTAGGATGAAGTAAAACAGATAAAATATAAATAAAATGTAAGAGAAAGAACCTTGCAAAACTCAATGACAGTAACATGGTCAAAGTCCAAAAATATAATAAAAGATAAAAGCAACCTTCATGGGTGGGCAGTTGATTCTAATCCCTGTGTGTAAGCCATGGAGCTGGCAGAAAATAATCTTATCAAATCAGCAGCCTTTAACACCAAATGCAATAGGTAGACAGCTTATTCAAGAAGCTTTCTGTTAGTTTGTAAGATGAGTCATATTTCCACTGATATTTAAATTCATCCATATTGCTTTTGGAGGCATTTTAGGTAGAATATCCCAAACACTAGCTAATAACTAAGAGTAGGATACATCAAAATAAACCACTGAATAGGGGTGACCTTAGAGAACAGATTAAGGAAAGGTACTTTCTCTACCATGTGCCCTACCACAATTGAACATGGAGATATGAGGAATAGTGGTAGCTCAGTTTGGGAAAACTCTTTAGGGGATGTTAAAGAAAAGACCCCTTTCTCTAACCAAATCATTTTTGCCTCCTTATCACTTCCCCTCCCATCTACAAGGGTCAGGAATGGTACTTTGAAATGTCAGAGCCACATTTTAGTCTCCCTGGCAACCTTCCCCAAAACAGTTTAGTGTCATAAGTAGTGCTTTGTGATGTCTGAGCCACACCTTAGTCACCACTGGCTGGGTGAGAGCCTAGCTAACCAATCAAAGCTAAAGGGTATGGTCTTTTACTGTCTTGGGAAGAAGTATATGCAGTAGAATAGTTAGGAGGCCTGGGGTAGACCACTGGGAAGCTTCAATATGTCTAAGGTAACCAGGAAACTACCACAGCCCAACCAGGATATGGAGCAACCAACCTCAAGTTCTGAACAGAGGAAAAAGATGAAGACTCCCTATCAACCCAGGTCCAGAGGTGGTGGCAAGGTAAGATGACCCTACCCAAGCTACTCTTTTCTTCATTGATTCCCGCCTCCAAGAATCTTACCATTTGCTCACTCCTTCCTCAGCCCTGACATCTCTTCATGATGCTCCCTTTTCTATCAATATCCCATCTTCTTCCCCTAAGCTAATGCCCTTTTGGCTTCTGCTGTTGTTCCAGGTGCTGAAGACAACCCTGAAGGTAAAAAGACCCCTTCACAAGAGTTTGAGTAAAAAAGTCTCAGTAAAACCTACCAACCCTGTAAGAGAGCCTAAAAAAGCTAGAAGAACACCACTCTTCGGTCACTATCACAGACTGAATGAGAGACTGAACCAAAATGAGCCAGAGCAAGCCCAAGAGAAGGTGGAGACGTCCGCCACATCAAATGGTGACCTGGGCAGCCAGTAACTCCAGAGGGAGAAAAGAGACTTCAGTAATATCTGCTAAGTCTCCAGAGGTCTGATGGCTGAGAAATGGCCAATCGTGTAGACATTGAATTTTACAGCATTGAGGTATTCTGATGGTACCTGAAATAAAGCCAACCTGTTGTGGAAGTTCATGTGTGTTTCTATGAGTTCTCTCATGGTGGGGTCAGGGAGGGAAAGGAAGAGGCAGTAGTGCAAAAAGGAAGAAACATGGGGTACTGTAGGGTTGGGGGCCAGACTGGCAGAATTATAGTTAACCAGATTGTGGGGATAAAGACTGGGTCAGGCCTGAGCACTGAAGACAAATTTCCTCCTTAACACTTGACCTAGTGGGCAAGAAGAAAAAGGGCTTGGTGTTTCTGTCTTTGGGAGGTGGGGGGCAGGGAGGGGGAATGACGTCAAAGTAACGATTGCCAGACCCTATATGGGGTGAGGTGTGTGAGTGGCAGTACCATCCCCAAAGCAGAACAAGGAAATAACTTCCAGGCCACTGATCTCACAGTGGTGTTTGTTACATTTTACCCTATAACATCAACAACTAACAGTCCTCAGAAGGGCCAAAAATCTCACCCTAATAAAAGTTACTAAAAGCACCCTAAAGATGAAAATAATGGTGATTGGAAGCCACAAACCCAACACTGATTAGCTCACTTTCTTAAGAAATGGGGTGGAGCAGTGACCTTCCAAGGGCAGGGCAGTGGGAAGTCTGCCTTCAGCGCAGGCAATAAAGGAAAGTATTGTCTACAGAGAATTCTAAACATATGTGGAGGGGAGACTATCTTTTATTTTTGTTCTCTCAAAGTTGTTTTTTTCTGAATAGACTATCACTATAAATTAGTTTATTAAAGTATAATTGACATAATAATTGCACATGCTTAAAGTGACAGTTTGGGGAGGTTGGTCCGATGTTAAACCATCACAATTTTAAGAGAAAACATACCCATTACCCCCAAGTTTCCTCCTGCCCCTTGGTAGTGTTCCCTCCTCCTATCCCTCCCTGTACCCCCATCCTCAGATAACTACTGGTTTGCTTGCTAGCTCTATGGATTGTACTGATTCCAGTAGTATAAAATGCTTCTTTCACTCAATATACTTATTGTGAGAACCATCAATGTTCTTGTGTACATCAATATTACCGTTTTAGGTTACGATTGTTTAATTGAGAATTTAGTAGCATTAAAGGTGCTCCAAAATTGCTTTAGTTTTATTTTTAATTTTGAGATTCTAAATTTACATGCAGTTGTAAGAAACAGAAACATAGAAAGGTGCCTTGTACCCTTAACCTTCCCCTCCAATGGTAACATCTTGCATGTCTATAGCATAATATCAAAATCAGGAAGGTAAGATTGCTATGATTTATTTACCTTATTCAGATTTCACTAGTTACACATGAACTAGTTTGTATGTATATGTTTACTTCTGTGTAATTTTATCACTGGTGTAGTTTCCTGTATCTACCACTATAGTGAAGATACAGAAAAGTCCCATCATAAAGATTCCTCTTGCTACTCATTTACAACCACAGCCACATCCTCCTTCACCCCTGGAAGCCAGTAATTTGCTCATATCCATAATTTTGTCATTACAAGAATGTTACATAAATAGAATCATTCAGTATGTAACTTCTTGTGATTGGCTTTTACATTCAACATAAATCCCTTGAGATCCACTCAAGTTGCTGTGTGTATCAATGGGTTTTTTTTTTCTTTATTGCTGAGTAATATTGCATAGTGTTAATGTACCACAGTTTGTTAGACCACTTATTTACTGAAGGACGTTTTGGTTTTGATTTCTGAAATTACAAATAAAGCTGACACAATCATTCCTGGATAGGGTTTTCTGTGAGCTTAGTTTTCATTTCTCAGGAATAAATGTACAAGAGCAACTGCTGGGTCATGTGGCAATGGCATGCTTAATTTTGTAAGAAACTACCATGCTTTTTTTTTTCCCTGCCAGAGTGGCTACACCATCTTATATTCACCAGCAATTTCTGAGTGGTGGTTTCTCTGCATTCTCACCAGCATTTGATGTTATGATGTTATTAAACAAAAATTTTTTAAGTCATTCTAGTGCCTGTATAGTGATACTTCATTGAAATTTTTATTTCCATTTCACTGGTGGTTAATGTTGAACATCTTTTTTTATTTTATTTTATTTTTTTAGTGTTCCAAGAATTGTTGAACATCTTTTTATGTATTCACTTGCCATCTGTATATCTTCTTCACTGTAATTTCTATTCATGTCTATAGCCAATTTTCTTTCTTTCTTGACACATGCATAATCAAGCTTTAAGGAATTTGAACACAAGGCACAGTTTCCAGGTGTACGTAAACATATCTTCATTTCACAATTGTTTTTTGCCTTTTCTACTTCAATCTTTTTGGACACTGATAAAAAAAAATCTTTAAATCTTATTTAAGCAACAAGAACTTCCTTAATAGAACTTTACGACTTTTTTTTAAGAGCTGATCAACTGAATTTCTAGGACTTCTTATAGTAAATATTTTGTTTATATTTCCTTTCTACCCACCTACCACTAGCTGGTTGCTGCCTCCCAGATCCTGGTAGGTTGTCTATAGTTAAATAACGCTTTTAATTTCCATCTTTGATCTTGCAAATGTCCTTTGGGGTACTGCAACAGAGTCCAGTCCTTGCAGAATACAGCACGTGAATCTTAACAGCACTTTTAGCTTAAGTCATTAAAGGTGGGTGACAATGTACTCCTGACCCTCCCAGTAATAGATCCACTTGATATTTTCAAACTTCATGTCATATAAGACTAGAGAAAATTGTATTGAGGTTTCTGGGGATTTTTCAGCTATGTTCATTCAGTTCATCAATAATCTCTGGCTTCTCCATTCCTTGGCCAATCAGAAAGAAGATAACCACCGTACAACAGGCTTAATGATAAAGGAATCTCTGGTCAACCACTGCAAACTGAAATAACTAGAAAAGTTCTTGCAGTTTAGTTCTGTCTCTCCTCACCCAGGCTCTAGCCTATTAGTTGTACTTGAGCAGAGAGAAAAGTCCACTGAAAATTAATCATTCCGTTGGCTACATCCATTTTACGTGTTTTTGAAATTCTATGTGCTAACATACCTCCGAACCACATAATTCATGGTTACGATACTTAAATCATCATAAAGGAAAAAATAACAGTAAGTCTTCTCAAGACAGCTGAACCCAGTACTGAAACTGGGTTTGACAAAAGCCCAGGCCAATATATGGATGGATGTCTGGAGGGAACACCTGATGGAAAATGCAGTTATGATGGATTTTTTTTTTTTTTAGCAGCATTGTGGACTTCTTTTAAATTAAAATCCTTTGAATCCTTTCCCCTTGGAAAGTGAGAACAAAGGTCAAGAGAAATCAGTTGTCCAAAGGCACTTAACATCCTCGTCCGTTGACCCTTATCAGTGAGAGCTGAATGTCTGCTTTCTCATGGTTAAGGTTTAGAACCTCAAACAATTTCTCTTCAATAATATTGTGTTCTGAATACTGTGCTCTCCTGGCAAAGTCCTAGTATCTCTAGCCCAGATACGCTATCCTTAGGGCTACATGGCCTCAACCATTGGCACTGAAATCAAATGCACACATAGTTTTTCCAGTTCCTGAAGAATTTTCTCTAACGTTTGAGTTCTTGTTGTTGTTGATCTGCTCTTACTTAAGTCATTGCATCTCCTTTTCTAGTTCTTGTACTCTTTTTTAGGAGTTCCTCAGTTTAGTTTCTCTCTATGTCTTTTTCAACAATGATAGGACAACCCCAGAAATAAAGGAATCATACAGGTCCATCCTACTTATTGATCAGAGCCACACCTGTAGCTCCTTTCTCTGAGTTGTTTTTTTTTTTAATTCTGTTGAATGTTAAGAGTTCTTTACATATTTTAGACACAAGTCCTTTATCAGATATATGATTTACATCTTCTCAGTCTGTAGCTTGCCTCTCATCATCCTTATAGGATCATTCAGAGAGCAGAAGTAGTTCATTTTGGTGAAGACCTTTTTATGGATCATGGTTTTGGTGTCAGGTCTAAGAATTTTTCACCTGGATTTCAGTGCTAAACATCTCCTCTAAAATGTTATAGTTTTACATTTCGACCTGTGATCCATTTTAAATTCGTTTTTGTATGAGGTATGTAATTTAGGCCAAGGTTTAATTGTTTTACTGTGAAAGTCTAATTACTCCAGAACCATTTGTTAATAAGGTCAGGAGTTATTCTTCCTCCACTGAAGTGCTTTTCCTATTGGTTTGGGTCTATTTCTAGGTTCTTTATTCTATTGCATTGATCTGTGTCCATCTCTCAACAAACTATCTTCATTATGGTGCCTACGAAGTAAGCCTTAATACCAAGTAGGATGATTCTATCCACTTTATTCTTGTACTCTGTGGTTTTGTTATCAGGCAATACTGGCTTCATAAAACGAGATATAAAATGCCCTGGATTTTGTGATATAGATTATAAATTGCCCCTTTAAATGTTTGGTAGAATTTTCCAGTGAAATCACATGGATGGGCCTGGATACTTTTCTTCAGGACTTTCTTAAACTAAAAATCAGTCCCTTTAATGCCTTTATTAGTTATAAGATTGATTATATTGCCTATATAACTTTGTTGGGGGTTTGTGGTAATTTGTGGTTTCTCAAGGAATTGATCCATTTCTTCTAAATTTTCAAATTTAGGATCATTCAGTTAACAGTATTCCCTTATTATCCATTTAATAACTAGAGGATTTGCAGTGACATTGGTCCTTGTCTCCTCTAATTTTATCTTTGCCAATCTTGCATATAGTCTATCTTGGTATATGTTCTGTAGGCACGTGAAACAAATATAGATTGTGTTGTGTGGCATGTTCTATGTTTACATTAATAAGATTCTATTGGTCATTGTTTCCTTCAGTAATTCTATTCTTGCTGATTTTGTCTAGTAGTTCTATCAGTTACTGAGTGTTGGGTGTGTGAAGTCCAGTGCTAACTATGGCTTAGTTTAGGTCTCCTTTCAACTATCAGGTTTTGCTTTATTTGGAAGCTCTCTTGTTTGGTTGACACACATTCCAAGTAGATATATCTTTGATACTTTTATAATCATGTAATGGCTGTCCTTGGCTTTAGTAATTTTCTTTACTATGACATCTACTTTATCTGATATTAATATAGTCATTCCTGCTTTTTACTTTTGTGGTAAAATATACCTGACATGAAATTTTCCATCTTAACCATTTCTGAGCACACATTTCAGTAATATTAAGCACAAGTCAGTAGTTTCAAAACTTCCTATCCTGCAAAACAAACTCTACACCCATTAAACAACAACTCCTCACCCCCTCCCCACCACAGTTCCCGACAAATGCCATTCTACTTCGTCTCTACGAATTTAGCAAATCTATGTACCTCATGTAAATGGAATTACACAGTATTTGTCTTTTTGTAACTGACTTATTTCACATAGCATAATGCCCTCAAGGTTCACATGCTGTAGCATCTGTCAGAATTTCCTTCCATTTAAAAGGCTGAATGACACCCATTGTACACATACACCACATTTTATTTATCCATTCATCCATAAAAGTGGACACTTGGGTTACTCCCACCACTTGCCTATTGTGAATAATGCTGCTATAAACATGAGTATACAAATATGTCTTCAACCCTGCTTATAATTCTTTTATGTATATATCCAGAGTTGCTGGATCACACAATAATTCTTTTTTTAATTTCAAAAAATTTTAATGCCACTATAGTTAACTTACAACATTACATAATTCCAGGTGTACAATATAGTGATTCAACAATTCTATACATTACTCAGTGCTCATCAAGATAAGTGTACTCTTAATCCCCTTCTTCTATTTCACCCATCCCCCACTCATATCCCCTCTGGCAAAAATAGTGTGTTCTCTATATTTGAGAGTGTTGTCTTTTTCTTTGTTCGTTTTGTTTCTTAAATTCCACATAAGTAAAATGCTATGACATTTGTCTTTTTCTGACTTAGCATTATACCCATTATACCCTCTAGATCCATTTATGTTGTTGAAATGACAGGACCTTATCCTTTTATGGCTGAGTAATATTCCATTGTGTATAAACGTCACATCTTTATCCACTCATCTATCAATAGACACTTGGGTTGCCTCCATATATTGGCTATTGTAAATAATGCTTCAATGGATATAGAGGTGCATATATCTTTTCAAATTAGTGTTTTCGTTGTTTGGGATAAATACCCAGATGTGGAACTGCTGGATCATATGGCAGTTATATTTTTAATTTTTTGAGGAAACTCCACACTCTTTCCCATAGTGGCTGTACTGGTTTACATTGCCACAAACAGTGCACAAGGATTTCCTTTACTCCACATTATGCTGTCCTGAGATTGAGCACTTGGGGTTGCTGAAGAGTTTTCTTAATGATTGTACTCTGTCTCAGCTTTTGGTTGTCCCTGTACATCAGTTCTGTACAAAGAGTCTCTCTCTCCATGATTTTGCCAGTTACCTAGTGGTAAATGCTTTGTTTGTTATCCATTGATAAGTTAGCAGTATGAAAAGAGGGTTTCTATTCTAGTCCAACCTCAGTCTTAGGTAGGCCCCTTGAGGCTGGTCTTCAGGAGTAGGTTCTTCAGTGCTTCTAGCCATATTCCCCATGATAGATAGAGTATCTTGTTATGTTTCTTCAGTGGAAGATAGATTTCACCTCATCTCCCAGCAGTAGATGCTTCCCACATAATTGTATCACATAGAAATACACATTTTTATTTTGGGCAGGAAATAATGCCTACTAATCTTTCAAGTAGGCAAGGTTACAGGCCTGAATGCACATATAATTGTGTGCTATTAGTAGAAATAGCAGTACACCCTGAAAAGTCCTTATATGTCACACTTGGATTGAAATTTCTGCTTTGGATCCTGTAGATACACTAGTAACTGAGTTATTAGTGCTATAGTTATTGCTACCCAGAACATTCCAGGAGGATGGTACTGGGCACCAGTTGCTACAGCCAGAGTCTTCTCTGACAGAATGTATTTGGTAAATAAAGTTCTATTCAATTACTGAGGAATGTTTGCACACATGTGCCTGGAAAATATCACCAAGGGCAAAGTACCAGTGCATGCTGGGAACAGGCATATTTAATGGACTGAGTAGAGCAACCTGGCTAAAAAGCAACAGAAACATGGAAACCGCCTTCTCTCATTTCTCTCATAAGTTTCTCCATGGCAGGACCATTAACAGGGTAAGATGGAAGAATCACCTCATCTGCCTATATAAAAATGGCCTCAATCATTTGACAAACATGTATTCAGCACTGACCATGTGGCAAGTACTCTTCTGGGTCCTGAAAACTACAAAAATGACTACCAAATAATTGCCTAATTGAAAGAAAATGGTCCTTCACAGCCCCCTGAATTTCACCAAAACCCTTAGAATTCTTTAAAACTGCCATAATATCTAGGGGAACCTGTCTGAGTTGGTGGAGCATGCAACTCTTGATCTTGGGGTTGTGGATTCAAGCCCCATGTTGTGTACAGAGATTAGTTAAAAACAAAATCTAAAAACAAAACAAAACAAAACTGCAATCATATCCAGTTTCAGAAGTGTGATACCACCCCTCTATGCCTCTGTCCTAACCCTATTCCTTTCATTTCCATAATCTAGCCAAGCCAGGCTGGCATTTTGAAAAGTAATAGTTATTCAGAATTAAGGGAGGACACAGAAGCACATAAGAATAAATCAGAAGGCAAAACCTTGCCAAGCTTGCCAAGTCCAAGTTTCTATTCCAAATACAGTCACATTCCTAAGGACTGCAACAACTTCCCAGCACCTGACTTTTGCTTCCTACCCTCACCTACCTGCCATCTTACTCACCACTCTCCAAGCACCATCCAGCTCTTCACGTTGCCATTCACGCAGAGAAATACAAGGAAACCATGTTTCAACTACATGACTTGGTTTTAGTCTCCAGATGAAGAACTTACTTTTTTCAGAGGCAAATTACAAGACTGTGATGATTGATAACCAAAAATTCACCATTATTAAAAATAAATTTATTTCCTTTCAAATTTTGACAGCTTATCTTGTGTTTTCTCAGATTCATAATTAGATTTTACCAAGTTGTCTATTTTCATTCTTTTCAATGTGCCAATGCTTGGATTAATTTTAATCTCTATTTTCAATGCAGTAATACATGTTGCTAAATTTAATACTTTATTTCTCATGGTTCCTTTTGTTTTTTTAACTTTTTGAATTGCATCTTCAGTCCATTTGTTTTCATTCATTCTTCTTTAGTGATGAAACTTCTTTAGACTATGGATTTTCTCATATGTACAGTTTCTCTGCATTTGATAATAATACTAATACTTATTAAGTGCTTACTTTGTGCCATTTTTACAAATATTTTGCATGCATTTGTTTAATCCTCCAAATAACGTTATTGAGTAGGAAACTTTATAGAGGTGTTAGTTTTTTTTTATATTTACCTAAAACTATGCAAGTAATAGATGACAGAGCCAGAACTGGAATTCAGGCAATCTGCAGAACCTGTCTTCCAAACCATCATAATTTTAAAAGTAATCTATAGCATTTCCTGTGTTTGCATTTGTCTCATGGAGAATTTTGATGGGGCCCTGTTGCTTAGTTAGGTCATTCTGGTACAAATCAAGATAAATAGCAATACCCTCAAGTCCTCGAATTTAACATCAATTATTTGGAAACTATTGAAAAGACTTTCTTTTAAAGTATCATAAGTAACTATTTTGTGGAAATCTTAAATTGAATACAAAATAGTGAATTGTTCAACTAGTTTTAAAATTTTCATTTCTCTTCATTTCTCACTTCAGACTAGGAACTCTGAAACCTTTCCTGAATACCCCCAATGCCTACACTGTCTTTAGATGGCTTTACCCAGCTTCTAGAAAAATTTTTGTTCCATGGGCTCTCATAAATATTTTAAGTGAATATATAATTGAATTTCCAAAAGCAGCCTGTCAGTGATTGGAAGTGGGAAGATATTTTCAGTCTTAAAATAATTTCAAATGGCAAAATGTCCAAATTAACTTCCTATCAAATCTCCATTTTGGATAATTATGAAACTCGTGATCCAGATTTACACTGATACTATACCCTTCAAAAATTAACCACTTTCCAAAGAAGTTAAATGAAGATTTTTGTGACCAATGGCATCTAAAACATTTTTCTTCTGTAAATGGAAAAGAAACTACAGTGCAATATACAAATTTGTAATCAGTTCACATGCAATTCAGTTGAATACTCACAGCAACTCAGCAAACATTAACACTTATCTTTAGTTGTGTATGCCAAGATATGGAGAGGTTCAACACTGTGTAATTTGTTCCTTTCACTTAATCCTTATTCTCTTAGGGAGCTTGTATTTGTAAATTTTATGGAGAATCTAACTATTCAGCACTCTTTTAGGACACTAAAGCTGAGACCAACTTGTTCTACCATTATTACTTCCCAAAACATACCTTCTTCACATGTTATCAAAATAAATAATCTTAAAACTACACATGGTATTGCCTAAAAACCAGTATTTACAAGACTATATGTGATGTTTTATCTAATTATCTGAATGGGGAGAACTGGAGACTAACACTCCAATCACTAAAATACGTTGTGAGAGTTCTTTCCTACTACTTCCTTTGTTCTGTATCAGGAAATCCCTCTGCTATCATCTAGAAAAACATCTGCTACCCTTCTTGTCTTCACTGTTATTGTTTCACTATTTGCTTTATTCTAAGCCAACACTGAGCAGAAATTGAAAGTGAGTGTACTCAAAATTAGTCCTTCAACTCATCCTCTTTTTTTAATATCAGAGAGTGGACGGAACTAAAACATCAATCAATGCTAAGTCAATAACACTGGAAGAAAATGTTCTGTTTCTTGCTTCCCTAATCATCCTCCTTCTAATCACTTCCTAAACAAAATCTGACTTTGAGGATAGTGATGTGACCTTCGTTTCGACTATCTTGAGTCAAATCATTTGGTATGTCAGCTCCCACTACTTAAAAATGCAATTTTGAAAATGGCAGTCTAAGTGATTGTCCCTAACCAAGGGCAGGGAGATTATGTCTCAGCTCAGAACAATGGACTTGCTTCTCAGATCCCCACATGATAAGTGATGTATTTGGCCATGGACAGCTGCTGCAAATCACTGTTACCCAAACCTGTATGTGTGGTCTGTTTCTTTCTGGCATGTAGACAGGCATGCCTTATATTGAAACATTTTGAATTGACAGAAGTTTCTTATTCATCTTATAGTATTGCGTTTGAATTTTTATACTGTGTTTTCTGAAGGAATATTATTAAGAACTTGTTCTGAGTACTTCTGTAGTACTTTACACCATAAATATTCTGTCAGCCAAACAAGGTTTCCTATTTTCAGTACAACATCCATTATTCACACTCAAAAAGGGCACTGAAGATAAGGCTCAGCATTCTGTGTGAATACTGCCTTCTAGTGAGTGCTGGCCTTAAACATTTTCTTCTGCACTTTGTGTACATAGGCCTAGCCTTCAACATCCTGCCAAGATAGTAAAATTTGCATACAATACTTCAGAAAAAAACCCTTAACCATCATAGTGATAATTTATTTAGAACAGGGTATTTATATAGTCTTATCTACCAAAAAGTTACATGTTAATATCAAAGGCAAAATAGTAACTTAACTTTGGAAGAACTTAGCAAACACCAGCTTAACTAAGTGGTTAAAATGAGTATCACCAACAAAGGGAGAAACTGACATCACATCCCAAATAAAAGGATGCATCGAAAATAACACTGCATCTTTTTGGTGTTATTTCTACAAAAAAATGCATAATCTGTATCTATCATAAGGAAATATCAGATAAACGCATATCAAGAGACATTCTATAAAATAAGTGGCCTTTACTGTTCAAAACTTTCAATGTCATTAAATACAAAGAAAGTATAAGGAAGTGTTACAGATTGAAGGAGATTAAAGAAATATGAGAACTACATGCAGTGAGTTATCTCAGGTAGATTCTGGACAAAGTCAAATTTGAATATAGACTTTGAATAAAAGAAGGGTCAAAACTTTTTCTGTAAAGGATCAAATATTTTTACACTTGCAGGGTCATATGGTCTCTAGTGCAGCTACTCATCTGTGTTGCTGTAGCTTAAAAACAGACAAAATGTGATTGTGTTCCAGTAAAACTTTATTCACAACAACAAGCAGCAGTGGTCCATATTTGACCTGAGGGCTATAGTTTTCGGATCCCTAAATTAAAGAAGGGTATTGTATCAGTGTTAAATCTCCTGGTTTGGGTAATTTTACTGTAGTTTATTGTTCTAGGATATATCTCTTAAGGTATTTAGGGTAAAGACTCATAATATGTGTGACTTAACTCTTAAATTATTGAGGGAGCAGAGGAAGTAACATTTTATATATACATAAACATATATATACATGTATATAGTTTATATAGAGAGAATAAAGAGGGAGAGAAAACGTGTTAAAATATTGATGAATCTGGCAAATCAAGGAATTCCTAGTACTATACTTGCAACTTTCCATAAATTTGAAATTGTATCAAAGCTATTAAAAAATCTAAATTTAAAAAATAAATATGTATACCACATAAATGTCTGGTATACATTTTTGTCATTGGTTTTCAAAACCTACAGTCAATACATCACTTCAAGCTGCTCTTCTTTCATTCACAATAGCTATACTTAAATATTTTTAAAACGCATTTTTAAAATGTCTTGCTTCAACAAGGACCTTTTCTTTGGTTCTTTTTTTTTTTTACTTTGAGAAATGTTCTTAAACTTAGCGTTGAGATGGTATAATAGAAAGAAATTTGTGAAATCGGAGGATCTGAATTTGAGCTCCATCTATGCTTATTAGCTGCATTTTTAGACAAGTCACTTCTCAGTTTACTCATTTATAACTATGTCAGTGTTCTGAGCACTGAGATATAACGAATATGATGCTGTAAAATCCATGAAGTGCTGTGCACGAGAGATTTGCCCTCATTTATAGCGACAAGATTTTCTAAGCTAAAGAACCAATGGAAAATAAAGCACTGCATTTATAAATGCTCTTAAAATATCAGATGAATTGGGGGTAAATCGGAGGGGGAGATGAAACATGAGAGACTGTGGACTCTGAGCAACAGAGGGTTTTGGAGGGGAGGGAGTGGGGGGTTGGGCGAGCCTGGTGGTGGATGTTGAGGAGGGCACATATTGCATGGAGCACTGGGTGTGGTGCATGAACAATGAATCTTGGAACACTGAAAAAATAAAATAATAAAATAAAATAAAAAGATCAGATGGATTTACTTTTATGAAACTGAGGATTTTGAGACAAGATGTCAAACTGGCTGGGTTTGGAGATGGAGCCCATGCTAAAAAAGAAAAAAGAGAAGAGTCAAGATATCAACAGAACCCATTCTTACACAACATATCTGAAATAAATGTGTGAGAAATACTTCCAGAGACATAAAAAGTGTTTAAGCCCCAGCATGGGGGGACATGACTAATTGAAACTGGAGCAGGTGAAGGACCCAAGGCAGGGGGTAAGCTAGGGTAGATGATTCTATTCATACACATTAATTTCTTCTACATTGTGTGATCAAAGTGGGCTAAGTGAAGCATGGAACTGAAAATACCTCCCAATTGTACTTACAAACCTAGATGTCTACCCATTGTCCCTGTACAGGTCTCAGAGCACTCAGAGCCTTCAGAAAACAGAATACATGTGGAAAAAGCGGTGAAGTACATAAATAAAACACAACTAAAAGAGGATCCAAGGCTGGGCACATGTATCTGTACCAGTTATAATAATGTGAGACAATCAAAAGAGAGTCCTTAATATTAAATTTAAAAATCCCAACAACAGGGGCGCCTGGGTGGCTCAGTTGGTTGAGCAACTGCCTTCGGCTCGGGTCATGATCCCGGAGTCCCGGGATCGAGTCCCATATCGGACTCCCAGCTCTGCGGGAAGTCTGCTTCTCCCTCTGACCTTCTCCCCTCTCATTCTCAGTCTCTCGCTCTCTAATAAATAAATAAAAATCTTAAAAAAAAAATCCCACAACATCCTGCCTTTAAAAGATATATTTAAACCTCCAATGGATAGGAGTGTATGTGCCTGTGTGAGTCAGAAGGGTGTAAGACCAAAGATGTAGGATGAGATATATGCCAAACCTCTGGGAACCTTTTTACACCAGTTATGTCTGCACATCAGATTATTTGTGGGGGGATAGAGGTAGGGAATGGAGGCTTTTGCAGATTAAAATGTTAGCCTAACAAAAATGAATGAAAGTCAATATTTTTAAACATACAAATCTAAATGACAAGATTTAACATCACAAAGAAACATGTATTTTGAACATGGTACAATTGAGGAAGTTTTTAATTATAAACCCAGATTATTAAAGACTTCTTTATTCAAGAGGTGAGCTCCATTTCCTCTCTATTTGAATCTGGGCTAGTTTGGATGGCTTAAACCTTTAGGGTACCATGGATGTCCCCCTATGTGCCTTCTGAGACTTGATTATAAAAAATTCAAGCAGATTCTATCTAGGTCTCCTAGAATACTTGCTACTATGCTCAGCCTGCAGCCCCCCTTGCTAGGTTTCTGGACATGAGAGGCATTATTGTTAGGACCTGCTTAGCCTAAGTGATTCCATCTTGTCTAAGCAGCCATTTTGTGGTGAACACAAGCTGACCTTGCCTTGGGGGAACAAAGTCAGCCTGGAGGAACTTACTTAGAAAGATAAGTCCAGGACACCCAGTGGAATGTGGTCTGTTGGCTCCTGATGACAGTCCCCCAGAAGAACAAGGTCAAGTCAGGCCAGGTGGGGGTGTCCAATCAGTAAAGGACACATATGCCACCTCCCTCAACCCCACTGCTTCTGACCAATAAGGATAAGCTCACAGTTGGTTTGCGGTTTCGCCCTATAAAAGATAGCTTGTAAGACTAGGCGGCGTCGCTCTCTGCATAGAGATGAGCCTGACCAGCCAGTATGATTCTCGATGCTTGGTGCGAAATAAAGCTTTGCTTGACCTTCACTCTGTATCAGTCTCGTTCCTTTGATCGCGGACCCTAACAATTATGAATTTTAACCAATAACTAATAGCTCAATTTTGCTTTTCAAAAAACCATACATAGAGCCCCAATATCTAAGACAGGTAAAAGCAAAACCGCCTGAATTGAAGCACAGGTAAGGGAGCCTGAGGCCTGGCTCTTACAGGTCCCTAGTTTGGCCCTCTCTGTTCTGATGGCTCACTCTTCTTGGTGTATTTGGTACTTCTGAGGAAAAAGATGATCACTAAAAGCTTAACCCATATCTTGGCTAATATGAATAATGCTACAATAAATATGAGAGCACCTTTTTTTAAAGATTTTATTTATTTATTTGACAGAGAGAGAGATCACAAATAGGCAGAGAGACAGACAGAGAGAGAGGGGGAAGCAGGCTCCCCACTGAGCAGAGAGCCGGATGTGGGGCTTGATCCCAGGACCCTGAGATCATGACCTGAGCTGAAGGCAGAGGCTTAACCTAATGAGCCACCCAGGCGCCCCAACAGCATCTTTTTTTTTTTTTTCAAATTAGTGTTTTCATTTTATTTGGGTAAATACCCAGTAATGGAATTATTGGATCATATGATATTTCTATTTTTAATATTTTGTGGAAACTTCATACTGTATTCCACAGTGGCTGCAACTATTTACATTCCCACCAACTTTGCACCAGGGTTCCTTTTTCTCCACATCCTTGCCAAGACTTACCTGTCTCTTTGATTTTAGCCATTCTGACAGGTATTAGGTGATAGCTCATTGAGGTTTTGATTTGCATTTCCCAGATGATTAATGATGTTGAGCCTTTCATGTGTCTATTGGCCATATGTATATCTTCTTTAGAAAAAGGTCTATCCAGGTTCTCTGTTCATTTTTTAAATTGATTAGTTTTTTGGACACTGAGTTCTAGAAGTTCTTTATGTACTTTGGATATTAACCTTTTATCAGATACATCCTTTGCAAATATCTTCTCCCATTCAGTAGATTGCCTTTTTGTTTTGTTGATCACTTCCTTTGCTGTGTAAAAGCTTATTTTGAGGTAGTCCCAATAGTTTATTTTTGCTTTTGTTTCCCTTGCCTTAGGAGACATATCTAGAAAAATATTGCTATGGCCAATGTCAGAGAAATTACTGCTTGTATTCTCTTCTAGGATTTTTTTTTATGGTTTCAAGGTCTCACATTTAGGTCCTTAGTCCATTTTGAGTTTATTTTTGTGTATGGAATTAGAAAGTGGGCCAGTTTCTTGCTTTTGCAAGTAGCCGTTCAGTTTTTCCAGCACCATTTATTGAAGAGACTGTCCCCTATGTTTACT
Source organism: Nasua narica (assembly GCA_028533885.1). Classification (NCBI taxonomy): domain Eukaryota; kingdom Metazoa; phylum Chordata; class Mammalia; order Carnivora; family Procyonidae; genus Nasua; species Nasua narica. Next base: position 96,788,169 of record CM052801.1, on the reverse strand, counting down.
ATAGCATTATTTACTATTATTTATTACTATTGTAAATAATAATATTCCAAGATATGGAAGCAACCCAAGTTCCCATCAATAGATGAATGGATAAGGAAGATGGATAATCACTCAATATAAGCTGAAAATTATTTTCTACCTTTATTGAGGTATAATCGGCAAATAGAAATTATATATGTTTAAGGTGTACATGGTGATTTGATATATCTATACACTGTAAAATGACTACCATGGTTAACATGTCCATCACCATTTTTGGGGGGTGAGCAGAGAAGCTTGCCTGGGAGCTTTGTACTTCCTGACCATTCGTACTCTCTCTCTGTGATAGTTCCTATGATATTGATGACATGGAATGGTGAAACCCTCCATTTGCTAGTCAAATTTTTTCTTTGATTCATTGCAGGTAGTTTTCAACAATGAAGATAGATTTTTCACTAGGCCATCCAACAGTATTACCTACCCTCCTAGGACACATTTCTGAGATAAATTAGAGATTTAATCCTTAATAGAGACAGATCTTTCCTTTCTTGTGTGACTCTAAATAGTTGATAAAATGTAGGAATTGAGCCTGTAGGCTTATACTTATTATTAATACACAACATAATAGAGATTTGAATCTTTCTCCCACTGAGCTAAGAAAACACGATGGCTTTGTTCTGCCATTACTATTTATACTCTAAGTTTGTTTGGGTTATTCAATGCATTTTATAATAACCCTCAAGAATAGGATTGTGGTTAGCCTATTCTTTACTCTGCAGGGTTTCCTGGATTATATGAAATACACTCAATATGGCCCCTCTTACCACAAAAGTACCCAAGTAAAATCTGCATTAAACATTGGAAACACATGTCAAATATCCCTGGAGAATTTTCACATGGAATCTAGAACACAACACTTGGAATCACTAAGAATGTAACCACTGATGTCTACCTCCTCCATGCAGCTAAAGGATCCTTACTTCCATCTTCTCCTGGGCTCCAGTTTTTCTATATCACTTCTAATCCCCCCCCCCAGTATGCATGGACAATTATATCATCTAGAGCATGACTCTGATATACTCTTGGCTCTTTATGTTATAGAGACTACTCCTCATCCTTCTATTGGATCCTATTGGGCATCCCCATGTCTGACGTGGGTGGTAACCACTGAATTGTCAAGTTTAAAGAACATGAATGACAGTGAATTCTTTTTTTTTTTTTAATCTGTTTGTACTTTTTTTTTTCCTTAACATATATTATTTGTTTCAGGGGTACAGGTCTGTGATTCATCAGTCTTACATAATTCATAGCACTCACCATTGCATGTACCCTCCCCAATGCCCATCACCCAGCTACCCCATCCCCCCCACCGCTGTCCCCTCCAGTAACCCTCAGTTTGTTTCCTAAGATTAAGAGTCTCTTATGGACCTGGGTGGCTCAGTCAGTTAAGTGTCTGCCTTCAACTCAGGTCATGATCTCAGGGTCCTGGGATCGAGTCCCACTTTGGGCTGCCTGCTCAGCAGGGAGCCTGCTTCTCCCTCTCCCTCTGCCTGCCACTCTGCCTACTTGTGATCTCTTTCTCTGCCAAATGAATAAATAAAATCTTTAAAATAAAAAAAAAAAGTAACTTTGTTAAAAAAAAAAAAAAGAGTCTCTTACAGATTGTCTCCTCTCTGGTTTCATCTTGTTTCATTTTTCCCTCCCTACCTTCCCCTATGATCCTCTGTCTTGTTTCTCAAATTCCTCATATCAGTGATATCATATGATGCTTGTCTTTCCCTGATTATTTTGCTTAGCATAATACCCTCAAGTTCCATCCATGTCATCGCAAATGGCAAGATTTCCATTTCTCTTGATGGCTGCATAGTATTCCATTTTATATATATACCACATCTTCTTTATCCATTCATCTGTTGATGGACATCTAGGCTCTTTCCATAGTTTGGCTATTGTGAACATTGCTGCTATAAACACTGGGGTGCACGTGCCCCTTCAGATCACTACATGTGTATCTTTAGGGTAAATACACAGTAGTGCAATTGCTGGGTCATAGGGTAGCTCTATTTTCAACTTTCTGAGGAAACTCCATACTGTTTTCCAGAGTGGCTGCACCAGCTTGCATTCCCACCAGCAGTGTAAGAGGGTTCCCCTTTTTCCACATCCTCGGCAATGCCTGTCATGGTTAATTTTAGCCATTCCAAGGGGTGTGAGGTGGTATCTCACTGTGGTTTTGACTTGTATCTCCCTTATGCTGAGTGATGTTGAGCACTTTTTCATGTGTCTGTTGGTGATGGTGAATTATAATCACATAAACAAAGATGAGGACACAAACAGAATTCAAGATAGTGCAAAGGAAATAGCATCAGAAGGTGCTCTGATAATTACATTCAGCTTGTAGGGAAGATGGGTATTGTTACTCTGGTATTCCTGCTATTTGGTGCTAATATAACAGACCAGTAAGCACTCTCTGGGAGCCCATGTTGGAACATGCTTTATATCAATCCTTGCTGCCTTGTGTGTTTGTTAAACTTCAGGAGACAAATACAAATACATAAAATACTTTCAGATAGCCTCCCACTTTGCCATTTGGAATCTATGTTTCACACACTTCCCTCTATCTGTCTGCATCAACTTACATCTAGTGCAATGAATGAGACCAGATGCAATAACAAATTGAGAAAAAGAACCCAATAAAGCTCTTGGCATTTGCTTTGGGCTGCCTGTACTGTAAGCAATAGCAGATGACAGGCTCTGTGTCTAAAGTTTTTTTAAACTCCTTAAGCAGTTCCAAGAGAAGCTTTGGTATGCAAGGAAACACCAGGAATTGATCAAGGCTGTTACATTCTGATTTGGCATACAAAGCACACTGGAAAACAGGCAAAGATCCTTTTTGCTTTAATCCTAATATGGCGTCAAATGACTGAAATTACCTACCTTCTGGTTGTGATCATAAAAATCAATAACCCAGGGAGGAAAGGTTTTATTTGACAACTGCCTTACTAGAAGATCTATGAAAAATATTAAGAGCAAGTACTTTTTTATACTCATAAAAAGGCAGTGAAGAAAACTGCAAAATCACTTTTTATTTCTTGCCAAGGGCAAGAAAGTATGAGCATAAAGAGCAAACCAACCACAAACAGCACGTATATCACTACACATCCTTCATGTTTATGCATCACGTAATGAAAAAGGCTTTCCAGAAATACAAACTGTAAATACATCTCAGAGAAAAATGGAAATGAGAAAAAAAGCTAAGGTATTTGTTTTGTATAGGGATCTTACTTTTTTTTTCCTCTTGCCTTTATCTTATCTTCCTTCCCATCAAAGGAGAGAAACCATAGGAGGAGTGACAGTAAATCACTTTGAAAGGTTCTAGTTAATCAAACAAGATGATATTTCTTAATGACAGTGTTGAAACAAAGATAATAAGCTGGGCAGCATGACTAGGGAAGTTCAGGGATAGTTTAAACTTTCTGGATGCAAAAGAAATTCAGGGACACGGAACTGAAAATGTGCTAGCTATCAGGCCACTGTGATTGGTATATCAAAAAAAGGCAATTTCAAGAACATAGTTTTCCATAGGTGATTTATAAAACATAAAGGAAGGATTCTGTCTACTTTGATGTGTAAGTACTATAAGCCTTTTAAAAATTTGTAAGTGAAATTATGCCTTAGTGAGTCGAGCTGTATATTAAGAATAACATAAGTCTGCTTTTTTAGAGATTAATGGCAACTCATTTCAAAACATTTCTGGGGGAGGGAAAAACATGTCTTTACAAGATCTAAATAAACCATGTTTTCTTGGCCCAAACTGTCACTGAGTAGGCTAGATGATCAAAAATGTGTTCTTGCAATTGACATGCTACTCTTCAAATTTACAGTGGATATTTAAACATTAGAGATGTTTAATTTTTATCCTGGTTTTGAAAAAATACTGTAATTTCTACATTTATAAAATATGGTGTGATTTCTAAATGTTAAAAATAAATGGTCCCTTATCCTGTTTTCTCAACTCTTATTTAAATTTTAAATAAATGTAAATAATAGTCTCAAAGATAATTATCTCACTGTCACCCAATTTCCTTAACTTTTTTTAAAACAACCTCCAGGGTAGAAGGGTGGTAAAGTAGGAAAACATTTAAGTGAAAATGAGAAGACTCACTAGAGCTGCCTATATGGGATGCTGGCGACTCTCCTCTCTGTTTCACTTTTCTCCACATAACAATAACTCTGTGTTCCTGTTCAGCTCTAAAGTGTCAGTCATTTTTCTAATGGGACTATCAAAAATTCAAATGTATTCACTGGGAAAAACACATATAGCTTTCTATAGCTAAGTCTTATTAACCACTTGCTGTGTGTAGTCACTGACTTAAACTATGTACACACTTATTTCTCATAATTCTCATAGCAAAACTATGAGGTTTGTGCCTTTTCTCCATTCTATAAATCATAAAATTGAGGCAAAGATTAAGAAATTTGTACTGTATGCAAATAAAACGGGGGAAAAATGAACCCTGAGCTGTGACTGTGAAGGACTAAAAATGTCATAATCTTTTAGACAAAATTGATTATGATGGCATTTATAAACAAATACAGACCTAAAGATCAAAACTATAAAAAAAGTAAAGTAGTTCTAGAGATCTAAACCAGTCTGGACTGGACTAAACCATCCAGTCCAATTTAGATAATTGCTTAGCTAATCAGGTGCACGCACACACGCACACTAACACACTGGGATCCTTTATGTAACAAGGTTGGAAAGAGAAGAATTGTGAATGAAGGAGAAAAGAAAATGGGAGAATATTAAAGCAAGGAGGCAGATTGGCATAAAAATGGTCAAACGACAAAAATACAGTTTAGTGATGAGTTTATCGCTTATTCAAGGAAAAGTTATCCATGGATTAGGGGAACACAGTGCCCTCAAGCAGTGAAAGACTGTTTTGAAAGGACATGGGGCAAGAGCAGTTTTATAGAATGCTAGAAGAGGCACTGTGAAAACAGAGCATGATGGGTTAGAGGTCAGGGATTTCCTTAAAAAGCTAACATGTCCTGTTTTCTAGGTTAAGGTGACCTAGCTGAAGCGGAGTTGGGGTTATGATTCTTTGACATGCTATGATTCTTTGACAGGTGTTTCCTGGACATGCAGGCTGACGTAGGTTTAGACTTCTGATGTGGGCCAGGCAACTGGGGCAGCCCCTATTTTGTGGGCCCCGATATACAAATTAACTTCATCAATATGTATGGATTATATGGCCCCGTGCAATGGCTAGAGCTGGGCTAAAACTTATCTTTAACAATATTGTAACCAAAATGATGTAGGAATTAATCTAACAAAGCATTACTGACATTTTTGGCAAGACAATTCTGTTTTTCAAGTTCGTTCTGAGCATTTGCAGGATACTTAGCCACTGTCTTCTAAACCACAGTAGTTGATTATAGTAGCCCCCAGTTTTTGTGATAACACAATGCCTCCACACATTTCCAAATTGTCCTCCTTGAGGACCTCTGAACTATAGGATTTACATCTTTCACGATCTTCTATTCAGAAAAATGTAATTAGCTATTTTAGATTACATCAGATCTTTACTAGGGATTTTAAATTTATTATAATGTTACTTAAATGTGTACCAAAAAAAAGGTACAAACTTGTTCGAATAGCTCTTACAGTACTATAAAACAAAATAAAATTTGTAATTAAATGACAATAAAGTCATAAGATCTGTGGAAACAAGACCACTGTACAAAACATGTATACAATGCTGACTGCAGTGGCCCACATCTCTGGGCTTTATAATACCTATGATACCAAGGACTGTATGAGGTCTCAATTTTTTTCCCACCCAATTTTTTTCTATTGTCAAACCATCCTCAACTCTTACTTTGTACAATATGCTATGGCAAAATTGGGGTTTTGGTGCAAATGCATTACTTAGATATAAAACCCACACCTAGTCTTTCCTCAGTAGTTCAAGGCTACGTAATAGTACTTGGTGCCAACACAACAATAAAACTAAATGTAGACACTAATATTACGTGGCAATATTCAATTAAAAGATGGTCAATCAAGAAATCCAGAAGTATGCAAATTACAAAATGTTCACGGATTCACGCTCTCCATTAGTGTTTTTCTAAGTGTCAGCTCTATCATCTGTCTCATGTATGTGCGGCCTGAAGAATAAATTAGTTCTTTGCAAAGATATATACATTTTTTTATTTTTTTAAAGATTTTATTGATTTATTTGAGAGAGAGTGAGAGAGAGCATGAGAGGGGAGAGGGTCAGAGGGAGAAGCAGACTCTCCGCTGAGCTGGGAGCCTGATGTGGGACTCAATCCTGGGACTCCAGGATCATGACCTGAGCTGAAGGCAGTTGCTTAACCAACTGAGCCACCAGGTACCCTACATTTTTCAATTGAAAGAATAATGAATATTAAAGACCTAAATGAATGCTTTCTGATTGGGGCACATTCTACCTTAAGTGTTGCATTGTCATTGTCACCAAACACAATATGGTAAGCATTCTTTGTCCCTGCAGTTGACCCTTTAGCACCATGGGTTTGAACTACGGAAGTCTATTTATCTGTTTTTCTATAAATACAGTACAGTACTCTCATGTATTTTGCTTGTGATTTTCTTAACATTTTTTCTCTAGCTTATGTATTGTAAGAATATACCATATAATACATACAATGTACAAAATATGTATTAATCTACTGCTATTGGTAAGGCTTCCAGTCTACAGTAAACTATTAGTAGTTAAGCTTTGAATGGGTCAAAAGTCATACGTGGATTTCTATGCGGGAGTCAGCACTCCTAAACCCTGTGTTGTTCAAGGTTCACATACACTTAGAATTTTGCTGACAGCAAGGCATACAAAGTTGGGTTTACGTAAAGTGTCATCTCCTCCTTGCATACAGCCTGACCTTATCCCTGCCTTATTCCTATCTAAAGGATTCCAGTTGGCAGGAACATTTTTTTTTTCATTGCAGGAACATTCTTGACTGTGGAAGAGTTTACGAACTAAACAGACTCAGCATATTTTATACAGCGTCATCTGAGACCAAATTTTGTGATTTCCATAGATTAGTGAGCACTTCCCAAAGTGTATTGCTTAGAATCCTAGCTTATTTAAAATATGAATGGGTATTTGCAATATTGGGATTTATGAGAAATATGTTTTGGTCACGTGAATAACTGAACACATACTTCTTATATGATCTTTGTCCATGGTTCCCAGCTCATAGCTCCTCAAGTTCCTGGAATTTCTTGAACAGTAAGGACAGTGGTAGCATCTTGTTAAAATATTTGGTCTCTTGTCCTCAGTTCCTGAAATTGCATCAGGACCATGAAGGTCCTGTTAATCATAACAAGCTCCTTTCCACCATGACTGGGTTTATGTTAAATGAGGGGACTTTTAAAAACTTCTAAGGTTGGAGCTGGTTGCCAGGAGAACCAACAATGAATAGAGAGTTGGAACTGTCCCACCCCAATTTCAAAGGAGGGGAGAGGGGCTGATGGTTGAATTAATCACCAATGACCAATTCTTTAATCAAATGTGCCTAGGTAATGAAACCTCCATACAAGCCCAAAAGGAAGAATTCAGAATGCTTCTGAGTTGGGTTGGTAAACATGTAAAGGTGCTGGGAAAGTGGAAACTCCTCCCCTATGCTTTGCCCTATGCATCTCTGCCATTTGCTATTCCTGAGTTCTATCCTTTTATAATCAACTAGTATTCCAATAAATAAAAGCTCTCTGCGTTTTGTGAACTGCTCTGGCAAATTAATCGAACTCAAGGAAGGCAGGGGTTATAGGAACTTCTGATTTGCAGCTGGTTGGTCTAAAGCACAAATGATAACCTGGCTTTTTGATTAGTGTTGAAGAGGTGGAGGTCTTGTAGAACAGAGCCATTTACCTGTGGAATAGAATGCTGTCTCAGGACAGATAGTATCAGAACTGAGTTAAACTGTAGGATAACCACTTGTATCAGATTGCTTGTTGAATATGTGAGGAAACCTCTCCACCGTAGTGGAATTGGTGACTAGGACTTTCTAATGTTCTCATGAAAAAAAAAAAAAAGTCTATTAAACTAAACTGTGTTAAGAAAAGCAATTAAACCCTTCATTATAGGACTTTAGAGTTTTTTTTCCCCAAATATGTTTATTTTATTTTTTCAGTGTTACAAGAATGATTGTTCTTGCACCACACCCAGGGCTCCATGCAATATGTGCCCTTCTGGGTACCCACTTTAGAGTTTTAACATGCTAAAATATGTTGTGTGTCCTCAAGAGGAAAATAGACTATTGTCAAATTTGACCATAACACTTTAAGAATACTTCTATTATAATTATCATAAAAAATTTCAAATATAGGGTGCGTGGGTGGCTCGGTTGAGCAACTGCCTTCAGCTCAGCTCATGATCCTTGAGTTTTGGGATCGAGTCCCACATCGGGCTCCCAGCTCCACGGGGAGTCTGCTTCTTCCTCTAACCTTCTCTCCTCTCATGCTCTCTCTCACTTTCTCTGTCTCTTAAATAAATAAATAAAATCTTTAAAAAATTTTCAAATATGATTCTAAAACAATGTTACTGTAGCATTCAAAAGCTCAAGTAGTCTAACAAAGCAAGAAATGGTTTTGGAGATATTTTTGGCTCCACCCACTTTGTTAGCTTATGATCTGGTGCAAGTAGCTTAACTTCGTCTCATTTTCTATTTCTGAAAACATGAATCATAACTGGAATTATCTAATAGAATTGTTAAGTGGATTAAGTATGTACAAACAAAGAGCTAGCAATCAATGTTTACTACTTTTATTTCTCTTAGGTGATTTGATTGCCTGCTTTTCTCTTTATTGTAGTATTAATTCATCTACTTATCTGTGTAATTGCTGAAAGTTTACCAACAATTATGAAAGATGCCAATGAAAATATTCATTTATTCACTCATTCATTCAATGTTTATTGAAAAATCTATACATTACTCTCTGTGTTAAATTTGAAAATAGAGATGGGTGTGACACACAGTCTCTGTCCTGGGAGTGGAAGAGATTATGCGGAATGAAATAAGTGGAGAGAGTCAATTATCTTATGGTCTCACGAGTGGAGCATAAGGAAAAACATGGAGGGCATTGTGAGAAGAAAGGGAAGGGTGCATGGGG